>JAROYE020000004.1:5142500-5742500 GCA_029619315.2 Dynastes maya
AAGCGTACAATTACGAAATAAGTTTCGACAGCCTGCATATACACAGAACTACTCGCATACAGCATCGATTTAGTACTGACGCTGTGAACGCGTAAAATAAATAATCGCCCACTCCGCACCACATATCTACTATACTGACTGTTACCGCTCTTTGCCCAGGCTAATCATTACTTATTATATGTCTGCCGAAAACAATATGGGCACATTATTTGATTATTCAGAATATTATACCAAACGTTCGTCTTCGTACATGATTAGCAATGGATGACAAACTTTAGGTTCACATCACCCCTTCAGTGACAATTTTGGACACGTACAATATCATTTGGGATAGACATTGCTTTACCATCAAATAAAACTCTTCCTTCTCAGAAAAAAATTGTCTTTAGTTTCCCTTTCAAAGCACGCTCAAAACAGAAAATGCGATTCTAAATCCCTTGGTTCAAGCGTGTGAATTTTGGGTTACAGGGATGAAACCTAAAGGCTTATTCCAGGAAAAGTCATACAATACAAACTAGCCAGATGAGATTTGATTAGGTAGAAGAAATCCGAAACTGTTTTTTAAGTTCACACCAGATGATTGACTTTGACTAGTCTGTGTTTTCTGCCAGATTCTAGAACAAAGCTTATTTAACTCAAAAATCGCATCAGATTTTGATACAGCGCAACGCTTGGAATTGCTTATGATATTTTTCTTAAAGAACTTTTCGGGTTTTTCCATAAGTACTTGAAAAACTTCTGATTATCTTCTTCAATTGCCTTGGCTTGATGTTTTTTCTTTTTTTCTTTATTGAAGAAAGTTTTTTTTAATAAAACCCATGGTTTTGAATATGAAAATTATAGCACCCATAATGATGTGATCGAAATGACCAAATAAATCTGGCATATTTATTCGGTCATTTCGGTTTACAATGAGGCTGCCCAGGAGCCCTCGAAGCAGCAGTTCCGAATCAATTAATTAATAATTTGTGTGGTGAGGAGTGTGCCGATACTTCGTGTTCTTTGCCAGTAAGTAGGATAATGGATTTATATATTTTGACCATTAGATAACTGTCGTTAACATTTCTTTATAAAAAAAATAAATAAATAAAATAGTTGCCACAGATTAGTGAATATCAGAATTCCTGTTTGTATTAAGGATTAGCGAAAATTACAAAAATCTCACCGATATCGTTTTCAAGGCCAGTAACACCAATGTTTTAGTATAAATAAACTGCGATTCAATTCGCCACACATTTAACAAAGCTCTAATCGTTCCGTTTTCATATTTTGTAACTAATTGTTAGTATATTTCCTCCTTTTTTGATATAACAGGTATTTTATCAAAGGCAAGTAATAATACATGCTTGCATGCATAAGTCCGTTGAGGTATGTGCTGTTCTATCTTCTACCCTTTCTGTCATAATACCTAGCCATATAGTTATCCTTGTCACCCGTTCGCGATTCTCAGGATTCCCAGGAGATTACGTATAACCCTAAATGTTCTACGACAAAAATGAAATAAGATCAAATAAAAACATTTTCCATATGTGAGGAGAACTTCTCATGACATGATGTATATACATTCAGACGCCCCATACTTAAAATTAACAAGTTAAAATTAACAAGAAGACACATTTCTTATATTATTACATAGCATTTTCATATATCATTTATGCCACTTCGAAAAAGTTGAAACCAATTCTATCGTCTCTACCAAGAATATCTAGAGGCAATATAACGTAATGAAATTGATGAAATTATCTGTAGTGCAATAGATTGGGCGTCCTCTCAAAATTAACAGAAATACCTAAAAAGAATTGCTGTTTGTATGAATTACTCATTATCTAATCTAAATTTTCAATCTTAAAATTCACTTCAGCCTAGGTTACATTTAAAGGAATCAAGTCAGCTTTCATCGAAAAGAGTCCATAACCCATATTATCATCGCAATGTGTATATCTTACAGATGCATTTATACCTACATATATACTTATGTAGTACATAAAAGATGTGTTCACAGGTATTCCAACCTTCTCCTTTTTATTTTTCTTTCGCAATTCAATATTTCTGACCGCCAGATGTACTTACCAACATGCGTGAATGTAACTTGTAAGTCTTACCCTCTTGTACAAATGAATTTGTATCATTGTGCCGGTTTCTACTTCAATTAATTTACATAAGATGGAAGTTGTTGTTTTGTAAGGTAGCGTGAAAGGTGTCAATGCTGATGGCGTACTGCAAACAAAGGTATGTACATAATGTACATATGTACACGATGGTTAAAATATTTAATTGCTGCCAATTATTACATGTGGAATGAAAGGTGTATACGTAAAGACAGCGTGCGATGGAAGGAAAATTGCACTTTCTTTAAACTTATGAATTAAAACCTAAAAGATGCACAGGACGAATCAAAACATATTACATTTTAATATTGGAATATATTTTTATGTAATTGCTTCCATGCTACACCATTCCATAGCTTTCTTAATCCTATAAACAAGGTATAATAAGCGTTCTCGCTTTTAACAGAGTAAAGGGATTGAAAGCCAGGAGATCTTAGAAGACATCTCAAAATCCTCGAAGATTCTGACACAAATAGCTTGTTGCACAATGTAAGGGATACTTTTTCGATGTAAAACAATCTTGATCAATTTTATAAGGTGGTAGAAAACCGTATTTAACAGGTAACCGGAAGACCTAAATTTAAAAGAGAAGCTTTGAAATGATGCACAATATCCCTTGTCATTAATTTAAATTCATTTCACTGGCAGTTCTTTCCAGTCGGTTTAGTTTGTTTTGTATTTGTTTTCTAGTATGTGGCATTAGACACATATCATTCGCAAATTCTAGATATTCCAGCACACTAAAGATGTTCCATCTTATGCCAGTTTTGTTATCCACTATTTTTTGCATAACCCAATCTACAACTATAAGGAATGGCACAGATGAAAGTATGCATCCCTGTCTTACCTTCGTCTCGATTTTAACTCCTGCAGTCAATTCTCCATCGTGCTCAATCTTGGCACAACTGTTCTCGCATAAAGTTTTAATTAGTCTTATGTATTTGTTTGAAATTTCATAAAAAGCCATATTTTCCAATTGAACAGTTTCACCGTTCATCAAATTTTAACTGAAGAATTGCACCTGCGAAAGGTCTGTGCCAAAATTGTGCCTAAAAACCTGATCTTCTTGAAATAATTGCCAAAGACCCCGATTTCTTCACTCGTGTGATCACAGGTGATGAAATTTGGATTTTTGAATACGACCCTGAGACAAAGCGGCAAAGCCAGGAGTGGTACACTGAGAATTCTCCCCGACCGAAGAAAGCTCGAATGAGCAACTCAAAGGTCAAATCAATGCTGATTTGCTTCTTTGACAGTAGGGGTACCGTTCACAAAGAATTTGTACCTCCAGGGCAAACTGTCAGTCAAATTTTTTACAAGGGTGTCCTTGAAAGACTCAGAAGAAGGGTGATTCGTGTGAGACCAGGCATTGCAGTGGATGCTCCATCATGACAACGCCCCATGTCATACGACCATCTCCATCACGGAGTTTTTGACATAAAAAGGCATCCCTGTAGTTCCTCATACCCCCTATTTTCCTGACCTCAGTCCTTGCGACTTTTTTATTTTCCCCAAACTAAAAAGTGTCTTAAAAGGACGTCATTTTGGGACTTTGGAGAACATCCAAGAGAATGTGACGGACATGCTAAAGGCCATACCGGCTGAGGCCTTCCAGCGTAAGACTGGGAACAACGACTCTGCCGGTGTATGGCTGCCCAAGGGACCTAGTTTGAAGGGGATAATATTGTTATTTGAAAAAAATAAAAATTTTGGTAAATAAAAAATCAGTCTCATTAATTTTCTAACACTCGTATATGAGCTATTTGACTGCGAAACCCAAAAGAATTATTTATCAACAAACCCAAGTTTCTACCCATGTGCACGATGAATAACAGGAAACCACCAATTACCAGGTTGCACCTAAGAACAGAAAGAACAAGACAGAAGAAATACACACAAAACCTGACAACAGAAATAATAAGACAATACAACATAATGGAACTAGAGATAAAAAACGAAAACTAAACCAACTTCAGAAAAACCATAAAATAAAGGATATTAAGAAATAACATCTAAATATAAAACACAAACGCGAACATAAGAAGAAAAAAAACCAACCAAGAAGAAGAGCGACATAGAAAAACCAACCGAATAACCCTCGATACCATTAACCCGAGACGGACAACAACCCACTCTCGAGGCGAAGACAGAGGGCATAGCAATATTACATGTAAGAAAGTATACATATGTAAAAATACGTATATTATGTAACCATATATTACAAAAATAAAATCTATTTAAAAAAGAGAACACCCTCAAGCTCTTTACAGGTTTTAGATTTACCACAAAGTACAGTAAAAAGCGTCCATCTCGGTTCTAGTTTGTGTAGGCGTATTGCTTTCCAAAAACAAGAATTTAATGACGCCTCGATATTTGATTTTTTCCATTTTTACAGAAACACTAACATCGACTGACACAGACGACTGTTAAACGTCAGTCGAGCATCCAACATGGCTGAAATTTTCAAGCGCAATTTTTTGACGAGTAACGCCACCTTCAGGTTGAAGCTTCAAACTTTCCGGATTACCCTCATATGTTTCCATAATGTTTTCGTAGACTTTCTAGTTGAGAAGGAAGGAAATCATCGAAAGCCTTCAACAATTGTCTTTGAATTTTGTTCCAGGCTTTCTCACTACTTCAAGAGGATTTTCGAATATAAAAAGAATTCCAACATATACCCACAATGTTTATTATCCTTGTTGTCCTTTCCTAGTCATATTAGTTTTATTTTTAGAACGACATTTTCGTTTTACATGAGGAAAAATTATGATTAGGACTTGCAAGATAGAACCAAATCAGCCATATGCAATGATTTTTAAAAAATTATTACCGAAAAGAAGAAACCTACACAAATAAATCAAGTAAAGTTAATTTAACACGAAAATGCACCTTAACTTCAAGATAATATCTCCGAATACCGCACGGACACAATTTCTTAAAATACCTTCTCAATATATTTGAAAAATTCATCTCGGTACTCCGCTAAAAAGTAACGCGCATGCACATCTCTCTTGTTCAACGCGATCCTTCAAATTTCCGAGAAATAGGGTCGACAGAACGGTCTGAGCTGTCCGTCTTTATTCGGTCGGCGTTCGTGATTGGCTTGTGGAAACAAAAAGGTGACAACAACAACGGTGACCTGACGAGACAACGCAAATATTATATGCTTACATGTGTATGCATGGATACATATGTATCTCTGCTAGCATCTGTAAGAGAAACAGACTCAACGGTTGTATGTATATTATGCAGATGAGGTTGAGGCTGAGGATATATGGTATTGTAAAACGACGTGCTTTAAAAAATGTAGATATCCTGTTTATTCTGAAGGAGAAGTGTATCTGTTATTGCTTTTTTATGTGTGTAGATAATCTGTGCGGTTATTTGTCCTGATGACCATTGACACGTCATTAAAGGACATTCCTAGGTTAATAAATTTAAATTTAAGAGCGACTACTTTGATAGTAACAGCTTCTACCATCAGGATTATTAAAGTAAATTTGGTTCTTCCTTAGAATCAAGTTCAAGTGTAATTATAATTCTCAGAAATTCTGTGGAATACGAGAGTAGCCTGAAAAGTTTCTAGTCTAACATAGAAGCAAGTATTTTTTGACAAATTGGGTTTTGTTTCAAACAACACCAAGTATCGGCACACGCCGCACCATACAAACGTAGCCGGTCCATCCTCATAAAAGTGCAGCAAGACAACGGTACAATTCTCGTCAAATTTGTATTTCTTCCAAGTGTTTTCTTGCAAGATGTACGAGACAAGACGAAAAAGTCTTTTATCAATGTAGCACTTTACTTAAACCTTATGGTCGTTTTACCATAGTAAATCAAAAAGATAAGAGTAATAAAGTGGTGCGTTCTCTCTGTTTAACAAATTTGTGTTCCTTTTTACGTAGATAGTTTCATAGGTGTCTAATTCCCGCGACGAAGTTACCCTCTTAATCAATTTCAGGTTTTCTAATTAGTATTATGCCCGGTTTTGTTTATGTGTTGTGCTGCACTTGACGCTTCTGTCTTGTAGTACCTGTAGCACTTGATGTGTTCATTGAATCTAGTACCTATCGCTCGTTTCGTTTGATCAATATAGGGTTTATTATAGTCACTACATGCAATTTTATAGATTCCCGATCTTTCTTTTATGTCCGGTTTATCTTTCGGATTGCCAAGAAGATTTTTATGTGTATTACGTGAACTGAAACATACGTTCATATCTCGTCCCTTGGAGTTTCACAAATTTCTTGTCGCGTGATTCTACCGGGATCAAGGTCATAGAATTTCTGACATAATGCCTATGTTGGACTTTCTTAAGAATGCGGTCGACATCTATAGAAGAATAACCATTGTAAATAGATAAATTTAAGCTCCTTGTTGTACCTACTTTTATTCAAAGGGAATTTCACCAATTAAGAAACTAAATGCCGCCATTTTGTGTTGTCTACAGTGGCTAAAATCGGTCATAATGTATCTATTAGTATTTGCTTCCTTTCTATAGATGTCTATTTCCGGTTTTTTGTTGTTGTTTCTAGTTACTAAACTATCCAGGAACGGAAGTTGATTGTTCACTTCTTCTTCTACTGTAAATTTAGTAGTTGCAAATTTTGAATTAAGTGTCGCAAGGAAATCCGGAATAGTACTTTTCTTAGTACCAAAAACCAAATTCTAGGGAAATATACGGTGTCCTTTTTCAAACACGTTTCAAATTTACCCATGAACAGGTTGGCTATGAAAAGGGACAGCGGATTGCCCATCACCGTAACCTCTAGTTCATAATACTTGCCACCTATTTGAAAACGATTTTGGTTCATTCACAGCAAAGTCACAAGTAAACATCAAATGATACTAAAATTTCCCCATCTTCTAATTTAATATTATTTACCTTATTTACAAAATCCAGTGAATTTTCTTCTTCTAGGCTATCTACTTTGATGGGTAAATTTTTGTATTCGTTTGCTAGCCATTTGGACAATTTGTATGTAGGTGAGTCTATACCTGAAACTATTGGTCTCATGGTCTCATTACTATTTGGATTGTGTCCATTGTAAGTTGCTCTCATCCTTCATAATTTGCTAGCATGTATTACCAACATCCATGAGTCACTTATAGTCCATTCACTTTAAGAATATGGTAGATAGCGCTACAATCGGCGTCCGTATAACACTGCCAAAATTTAACTTGATTAAATAATGGCGGGTAATTTGAAAGTAATGTAAAGTAAATGTCAGTTCTATTATAATCTTTGTCAATTTCTTTGAAAGTAACTCTAAATACTAATGATAAATGTTTCAGTACTAAGTCGTCAGCAGCTAACGCCGAAGCCGCAGATCTTAGTATCTACGAATCCGAAGTTTTATGTAACCTCAAAAGATTCTTTCTAGAAGAAAAATGGGAAAGTAGGTGGCAAGCCTCATATGAATGTCATCCCACGCAGTATGCCATAATCCACCCCTCGATCTTTCATACACGTTGGCATAGTAACTCCAAAGTGTCACGATACGAATATTCTGTTGTTGCTAGATTGAAATTCGGACATGGTTGCTTCCCTTCACATTTACATAAATTAAAGATTTTGGATTCTCCAGCTTGCACATGTGGATATGAGGTGGGTGATTTAAATCACCTTATTTTAGCATGCCGCGTCTATGAGCACCAAAGACGAAATCTGTTTGAAAATTTAGTAGCACATAAAGTAGCCTTACCCACTTCTATAATACTACTACTAAGGTCTAACAACATTGAAATTTATTCTTATTAAATTTCTCGTTGACTGTCGAATTACAATTTAATAGGTGAAATTTTTTATAATTTGATACCTTGCGATGGTAATGTGGCTGATGGACTTTGATCCCTTAATGCAAAAAAAAAAAAATGTTTCAGTAAAATGTTTAAGAAAAATATATAAATATACGATTTCGTTTATTTCAGATATATTCTATATTTTATTATAAATCACGTATTCTATATACTTCTGAATAAAATAGTCTCTACGATGCACTTTAATAGTTCTATTTTAAAATAGCTACAATAATCATAATTTTATAGAAATGTACAAATTACTTCAAATATAATTTATCCATTCATCCAAAGCTTCGCAAGTTGTTGTTCGCTGACGTTTCTTTGGAGGTGAACCTACAGTTCCCGTGGACTCCATTTCTTTTGCAATTTTCCGTACAACTGCTTCACCAAGCCCTAGCTGCTTGGAGGTTAGCTTTATAGCTGCCGATTTAGATTTATTCTGTTTCCACTGTATATATAAATTATAAGCCATTAGCCTTTGCCCACTGCTGATGCGTTTCCCTTGAGGATTTTTTGATGGACCCGTGAGATGGTCACCTTCCTCAACGACCCCTTCTTCAGCCATGTCAGAGATGTAATAATCCTGGAATAGTAGTTAATAAGTACAATTGTATTATCAAAATTGGAAAAAAAATACCTCCTCTCCGTAAATATCGTATTAATCGTGTTCTGACAAGAACAAATTTAATGCAATATGCTAAATAAATAATAATATAACGAGAAACACAAGAAACAACCAAATAGTCAACCTAAAGCAACGAAGAACTTTGACAACTGAGATTACAAAGATGTAGTGACCAGTAATATTTCATTTTATCCAACATAAATTTCGTATGCACAGACACCTTCTTTCGTCGTGTGTAATTTTGCCTTAGGTATTAGCCAATAGCAAACGTCGAAAATATAAGCTTAGCTTGCCCAACGCTATATTCTTAAAGTGAATGAACTATAGTATGTGTCTGTCCTATTGAAACTGTTGATTTGTTCATTATTTCTAATGACTTCTTTACAATTTGCTAGTAGTAGCGGTTGTTTTTAGCAAGTAGCTCAAAGTTGGCATAGTCAAAAGACTGTTCAAACATGACTTCAATAACCTTCTCAACCGGAACAGGAAACCCCCATTTAGTTTCACCAAATAAGGAAGAGAAAACATCAAATATTTGAAAGCAGATGTTAAAAATAGATGCCCTTAGACATTCATGATGACATTCATATAGAAACCCACGTTTCCGTCACGATTTCCCATTCATCCTCAACAAATTTACATAAAATATAATTTATTTCACTTCCATTAACGACAATTTTCCGAAGCGTGACCACCGTCACGTCATATTAGAAAAATACGCATAGAAATGCTATAAATTATTCCCGATAAATCATACGTTATTAGTTATTACTTATTAGCATCCCAGTATTGTAACTCGGCAAGTTTTTCATCGCGTAAAAACGACCATCGCATATTATCCCGAGTCTATTTAACGCAGATATAATCGCGATACAATAATATATGGTTTTCTGGTAGCCGGCCAATATATCATGTGATCCATTCATTATATTTACCAGGCGTGAGTTTCCTTTTAAAATAAGCGACGAAGTCAATAGAAGTGAACATTTGCATTTCATTCGTCATAAATCAACGATCGGGGAAATTCGAGAATTGAACCGCATTGCGGAATTATACGAAGTGTATTCGTGTCTAAGTAGGTAATTTACTTTGACATACAAGTGTACGAGGTGTGGTGATTTAATATGAAAAAGTTAAACACAATCAATCGTGCAAATAACGTTCTTATCAAGCATGTTCTGAACATAAAATTTTGTTGTAATTACAGATTAAATAATTTATATACAGTGTGATCAAACGTTTGGTACATCTGAAAAATTGGCATTGAAAGTTCGCAGCCATTTTGGGTCTTTCAGTGGCGTACTTATGTAATAGGAAATTACCTATTTAAGTTATATAAGCTATACACTACCGGCCATAGTTATTTGACTCAAAGAAATAGAAATTGTAGTTTTTCATTTAATAAAATATTCTTAAAACAAAGAAATTGATAGTTTTTATTTAATTATAAAATTTATTTGACACAAAAAGAATTAAATCTAAGAACTTTTAATGTCGGACGTATAGTTTATTTCAAATTATAAGAATATAACTGTAGACTTACAAGGCCTTTAATACTTTTATTGCACCTTCTGTGACGATAATAACCTGGCAATGCATATTGAATCTAGGGGCCGTATTGACTATAAATTACGGCCCTATAAGATAATTATATGTTTATGTATATATATAAATTACAAACAGTATAAATTTACATAGTAAGCAATTCGATGTTACAAGTAATTAAAGAATATACATACTAAATGAGATTTAAATGTACAAACAGGTAGTTACGCATATGGCAAATCATAATTCCATTTCTATTCAATTCACTTAAATTTTGTCATTACGGTCCTCAGCAGTTTGTTTGCGTATCCAGGTAGTTATCAGTAGAGCGGGCCAAATTGCGCCATCCAACAGAATCGGAATCAGGTGCAACGGCCGCTTATTGTAAATAGCGTATATGTGAGTCACAGCAGATATGTGATATTTCGAAATTAATACACAAGAGTAAAAAAATAAAAGCTGACGCAATAATAATGTTTAGTAATTAGAGCGGATATATATATATATATATATATATATATATATATATATATATATATATGTACACGCTGAGGTGTTTTTATTTTCATTATGATTTTTTATTTGATTGAAAACGGTATGCGTTGTAAATGGGATGTAATAAGGAAATAACTGAGAAACTGAACGCTTTTTTTATTCTGTTGTACTTAATAATGTAACTGTAAATAAAGATATAATAAATAAATTCTATCCTTTTTAATAATGCGGATAGGCTTGTTTAAAAAGTTGCACCATCAGATATGTTTCCACAATTGCCTCGGTGAAGGATGTTCGCCGAGACGAAAAAATGTTCTTATATTTCGAAAACGACCGTTCCACGTCTACCGAAGTAAGACAGGCGTAATTAAAATAATCTTTAGACTTAGTCAAGGAATCTGCAGATGCCCCATCGCACATTTGTCTTAATCTCGTGTAGTCCGGATTCTTTTTTAAAACACTGTCGAACTTAGCTAAAACTCGTCCACTTGTTGCATCGTTTATACTATGTAACAATGTACTAACTTCGTCCACGACTTGCACTGATTCTACCAACGACAATCCAGAATTTTGCAAATTTTCTATCGCGTCTACTAACCCTTTGTAATTGTTGCTAATATTCTTTAGATGTGTTTGAACAGAAATATCGAGAAATCCCTTCTGGCTCATCCTAATAGCTCTAGCTTCGGCAGGGACGAATTGCAAAATAACGGATTTGACTTCTTGAAAATGTTCATTATAATAAAAAGCGGCTTTTAACCACGTTCCCCAACGCGTAAGAATGGGCTGTGGTGGTTCTCGAATACCAGGGCATAACCTGTGGAATGCCCTAGTCCTCTTAGGACTTTTGAGAAACACTTTTTTTGTGTTTGCTATTAATGCATCCACCTCCGGGTAACACTCTCGAATAGTTTGTGCCACAAGATGTAAAGCATGGACTTTACACGTAACATGTAAAAGTCCTTCACACTTTTCTTTAAGGGAACGGCCTACACTACACATTGTTGCTGCACCATCGCTCATGAACAACAACAGTTGACTGGTTGACACTTGAAATTTTTGTAACGTTTCGAGAACTACGGCCGTAATTGCTTTACTAGTACACTGTTTTAATCTTCTGCTGGCTAATAGAATTGCAAAATTTGGTTTAATCGGATCTAATACGCGCACTATTATATTCAAAATAGAATTTTTTTTGCAATCTGTCGTCTCATCAAGACATAGCCACAGCTGTTTATCTTTTAATTCGGCTTTAATTCGATTTTCAATGTCCTCACGTATTCGTGGAATATCTCTCCGTAACGCTGTCCGAGATGGTAGTATCCACTCGGTATTGTATGTACCCCAGAATTTTCGAAATGCTTTTTTATCAAGTATACGAAGTGGTAGACCACATACCATAAACGTTAAAAGCAATTCTAATTGAAATTGACGTTGTTGTGACACACCATTTCTTTTATTTCTGTGGTGTGCGCTATTTATATGTCTTTCACAATCACGTTTGCTCCAGCACAGTAGTTTCTTTTTACAAACTTTACAGAAAATTGTACTCCCATTGTAGTGTAAATCCACAAATTCACTAAGAAATTTATTAACTTTCGTCGGTAATGGCCGTTTATTTTTAATAGTTACGTTAGACATAATCACTAAAGCGAGCATACCGACGCTTGTTTCTAGTATGCCACGAAGTGGTGCAAACGTAACATCTGCAGACTCGTCATTTGTTGATGAATAGAGCGCGTCATCCGTAAATGAATAAGCGCGCTGTTAGTTCGTAGCCGTCGATGAATGAACTTTTTTTTGTAGTGGCCCACTGTGAACAACGCCCTATTTATCAACGAACACCCAAACTGCAGGTGTATATTTGCGCGTCTTCACGACGTAATAGACAGTGGTTTTGGTCCTCGTCCTAATAATTACATATTTAAATTACCTATGTTTACATACATATATGCGCCCGGCAGCCTGATTGGGAACCTGGCGCGTGGCGCTCTTGGCCCGCTCTAGTTATCAGCGCAGGTGGTCCAATAACAGCATTTAAGCCGTTCAAAGTTATATTCTTATAATTTGAAATAAACTATACCTGACTTTTGCTTTCATGGGTAGTCAATGTAAGGATATTTTTATTTTATTTAAGACGTATTAACTCGAAAACAAACGAAAATTTCGATCATTTACAAGAACGCTAGTTAGAATTTTTTAATTACGCTATAATTTGAAAACAAATGAAAATCGGATAAAAACATATTACTTTTTTTACGTGTACAATACACTCCTAGAGTTTGGTCCATTCGTCCCGACTCACCCTGTATAATGATTTATATTATTAGAAAGACGACAGTGAAATTTCATCAGCCAAAACATCTGTTCTTGTTGGCTGGACTCCTTTTTTTAATAGTCATAAGAATATAGGACGCAGGAAATTTCGAGAGAAGAGCCACCAACACCGCTTCATCTCAATGATAAATAAAAAAACATAACAATTTATTAGTGAATTCCATGTGCCCCATCCTCGTCTACAAATAAACCTATTTTATTTAGCTAAAACTAGTCTTCATTAATTGTAACAAGTTTAAATCGTCACGCCTCGTACATACATGCATAACGAGACCACACCTTCACTATCAACACTCGCCTATGTAGCAAAGATATGAACCTATCGATGTCTACGTCTGTCGGCAGGTTGTCCAACTTGTGACGCTTAACATTCTACATGCATACATAAATATTCTTTAATAATTGTGTTTGTGCAAATACAATAATTAATAGTCGGCAGGCACTCGTTTACGCCGCAGATAAAATCTAGCTAATTAAGATTTATTAATGCCTATCCGCTAATATCGCTTAATTAATCATAGCACGACGATAGCTTTTCCCCGATTCTAAAAGCTATTATTACATGATCGATTACATCTGTTAGACTAATAATTATCGGAAATTGTACTTGTCAAGGAAAAAATTGATGGTGTATAGCGTATTTGAACGGCTTCTAATTCTGGAGGTTTAAGAAAGGTTGTGGGTTCGAATCTGAATGCCTTCAATGATTTTTTCTGGGTCTCTTTAGTTTAAATTTTATAGGTTTACCGAATGGATACTTTTACGTTAGGCAATTGAGACGCAAATCCTACGTTACTTTACGATGGCTCCCAAACCACCAAGGAGTGAAGGAAATTAAAAATGGTCCAAACTCCTACACGCAGAGAGGTGGTTTCTTGCATCAAGAAAATATATTTTCTCACAAAAATCAGTTTCTATTCAAGATAATATTTTTATTTGAAGACTATAAAAATGTATAATATTTCCTTTGGATTAAATAAATATTTTCTTATGGTAGAGTAAATCTTTTAATTTTAAATTAAAAAAATATTAGGTAGGAATGGAAAAATGGTCCAGATTTCACAAAGTTTTATTGGGAAATTGGGCGACCGGTTTCATGTTCAAAACACATATCATCAGGCCAGCTACAAGGACATCAAATAAAAGAAAAATTACAATAATGGAAAAAAACCTAAAGTTAATAATTAAAATTAAGAACAAATGAATGAATTAATGAAAAAAAAATTTTTATATGTTACAGTATAATTAAATTATTTCTTTAATAATGTCATTAAATAGGGATTATTTTTATGTAGTTTATTAATTAATGAGTTCATATTTAAGTTTATTTATCCCTTTTATTATTACTATTATTTATTATATATTTAAAAAGACTATAGTTAAATAAGTACTCCTGGTAAATGGTAATAAAAAGAAAAAAAATATATTATTAATCAGTGTCTTTTGAAAATGTTTATGATACGTTATACGTAAGGTTGTATCATTGTATAGGTAGGTATAGTATCTGCATTCTGGTTACGTCGCTATTATCTAGGACGGCATGACTATAACTACTGGAACTAGGTGGCACCAGGAAATATTTCAGTTGCTGTTTTTGAAGATTAGTGGTATAAACAAAGAGATGTGCGGCCAGAAGCAAGAATGCCCCAGACGACTATCCTTGACTCCTCAAGGCATAACCCCATTTGTTACCCAAAGTCATAACCCATCCGAGCCCAAAACTCTTCTACTCTAAACCCCAAGCTGTGCGAACAGAGCCAGCTCCATCATAAGATGATCAAAGGGTTCAAGGTAATTCAGTCCGACCCTACTTCCGATAGCAGTTCCCAGTGTAGAAGCAATAAGCTTTAATGCTTTTCTCTTCTCATATTGTTTTTGCTGGTAGTGATTCCGTCAATACCAGGAGCTATTTATATTAGCCTTATCTTAGTTATGTGTACTTCTACATTAAGTTTACTTTTGTTTGAACATTATTCTGTGGATAACCTTAGCCTTTTTTAAAATCACAAGCACAGATTTAGAACTTAAGCTCTTCAGAGTTAGAATAATCTTCAAAGCACATTTCAAATCTTTATGTCAATTAACTAAATGATACATCTGTATTAAATAAGACCATAACAGAGATCGCATCGTTCCAACAAAGCGATGGCCTTCGGAATCTTCATACAGCAACTACTACTACTACTACGCTTTTACAAGTACATCGCATGGGAAAGTTGTTCATCAATAGCTTTTTAGATTGTCTTGCTTTCTAAACGATATCGAGCCGCTTTCAGTTGCGTAACCACGGCCATTGTATGCTCTCGCACGCTATTCGCGTAGAATGCGACCGATTCATAAAAATTTCTAGTTGACATAACCGGCGGTGAACGTACAAGAGGAAGAATTTGGTTGCTCGGAGGCCGACGTAACCTGTCGCGCAGAAAGAGAAACGGTATCAATGAAAATACTTAACGAGATGGTTTAATTCCATACGTTTTTAATATAGAGATCTTTTAGTAATTCTTAGGAAGGCTTTTCGGGGTACGCGTCTCTTACTCGAAAACAAACGCGCAGAATCCAAGAACTATTGGCCTCACAGAGGCATATGTAAGAAAAGCAACCGGGAAATACGAGAGTTTGACATATTTAAGTTGGTATAAATATAGGCGGCGGCTTCTTTAACACACGTGATTACTCCGTTTCATGTTTATACATATTAATTTTTTTTTTATCTTTCCAATACGAAATATTTAGATTATTTAGAGTTTTATATGGGAAACGGGTGTCATTTATAATGAATACTCTTCCCGAAATATAAGCATGACTCAAAAGATTTATGTATTTTGATAATTGAAAGGATTCAAATCACCGTTACAGTTTATTTGCATTCCGTAACAAAATCACAGCATACCTATATGCTTTTTTTCGGTCTCTTTTTGTTTTGAAGTTGTGAAAATAATGTCAAAATTAAATTACATTGTATAAAGTTAAAATTATTTCATTTGAATCGTGTAAGAAGTGAAAAAATTACTTTTTTTTTTATGTCTTCACCATTTTGCCGATCTAATTTTATTTTAACGAGGTTGTGCACAAAAAAATGTATATAGGATTTAAAATTCTGTATTCTAGCCAATAGGATGTTTACAATTCATCTAGCACAGGTGGAGTTATGCTAATAGATTTTGCGAGGGTGTTATCGAGTAGGTCAAGGATGTACTGGCAAAGTTGACCACGCCTTCTTACTTATTTAGATATCAGAAGAAGATTTTATGTTTAACACTGAAGGGTCTGGTATTGATTCACAGAAGATATGGCTATATGGTTATTTGTATCTATAAAACAAGCATGTTTACTCTAAACAAATATTACTGTGCAATTTTCTTAATATATACATTTAAACAAATGTGTGTTTATTATATATAATATTAATAAAAAATTACAAAGAAATATTTAAATTATTCTGCGGTAGTAGCGTTAGGCGTTAGATTTCAATTTTCTTAAGTAAATATATAACATATAATTACTCGATCGAGGATTCATTAACATGATACGAACTGTAATGAAGGATCATGCACAACTACAAATGACATCAAATAATTAAAGTTCGTAATGTTATACAAAGAAATAAGATCTTAAAACTAATTCACATTCATAAGGCACACAAAACTGCGGCTGACATGCTGCTCGGCGTAATTGATAAGTCGACGCTTCAGTCGGGTGGAAGTACTTTCGATGACGATATACTCAGAACTAATACGGGGTGCTAATCGGAATCCGGGATAAAGACCAATATCATATTTGTACCACAGTACGTGTATACCCCAATGAAATGCGAGGATGAATGCGTTTAATATATGAGTTTTGTACCAGAATGAGAGGATTAACTGTTAATTAACGTGATTACCTGCGGATAAAATTTAAATTAAATATGATAATATGAATAAAATAATTGCTATTAGTAGACTGTGTATAATTTGTAAACTATGAAAAATATGTATGTCCAGTGGCATCGAAACGGTGCGTACGACTTTCGGTTAGTACATAGATGAAAACGACTAATTAATGAATATGTTATTGAATTCTGAATGTAATTCAAATTAATTATTATAATGTGAGAATAGACTATTCCGAAGATATTTAGCTGGGCGTAATTCTTAAAAATGTCAATATTAAGTATTTTATTTAGGAATAAACATTGGGATGAAGCACATTTTACGCGCAAATACGATGATTCACAAGCGTGAATGATTACGCGTCGGCTGAAGGCGGTGAGGATCTGAAAAACCGTTTGAATAATGTTGTTACACGCTACAATAATGCTGTTATTTTATATGGGATTGCAAATTAAAGTGTAACAGTTTGTCTTTTGAGTTTTATTAAAATTTTAGATAAATTAATCCTTGCTTATTATCTCTACAGCATACAATCTTTTACATCTTCTAAGAATTATTATTTTCCCGATAAATACAACAGATATGTTGGTAGCCGCTATGAGGGAAGTTATCGCAAATTCCAAAAATCATTTCAAAAAATTAAATTATATACGCCCCCCAGAATCTTAAAATCTTCGTTCCCAAGATATCGCATTGTCCCATTCCTCGCTGAACACCCTACAGATTAATAAACAAACCAATATGTAGTATGAAAATCGCCGAGGACCATGAAAGGTTAAGAGTGAATGTGTTATAATGTTAACTCATTGAAGTGTATTGGTAAAGCTATATATTACTAGTTGGTTGAAGCTAGAATATGATTCTGAGGCGTTTCTAAATGGTTTTGAAAGAAGAATTTAGAAAAATAAACTCTGTTTACTTTTTCAAAAAGCAAGGAAAGGAACATCGGTAAACCAGCTTGTTGATCAATTTTGAATTCTTCCTTCCCTTTCATAAGTGCAGCAAATATTACACTTCCTGTATCCATTAACCAAACCGATAAAACCCGTGCGAGCTTCAATTTTTCAACATCTTATTTAAAACGTAATTTTTCATCCCAAGAAAGAAATTGCTAATTTAGACCCCTTAACGTCAAAATATTTCTCTCTCCGATACATCTACGGCACCCACGTATTTACCTGACAGAAATAACTACCACCGTTCAAGGTTTCCCACCCGCCTATTTGTCGAACGCCTTTTGTCGAAATCTTTCTCAAAAGCATCCCGCGTGGAGACAAGACTTGAACAACTTCGAACATGCATACACCTCTAGCGAAAAAATTCAGGTATACGTCCACGGTGGCACAGGAAAAGAATTCGGTAAAAGGTATAAGCTCGGCTTGTCAGGGGAATCGTGTTGTTTACCATTTCTCGGGCATTTTTGCGGCTATACTCCCACGGGAATGAAGGGAAGCAATGGACAGGCGTTCAACAAGGCCAAGAGACTTTTCCCTCGTCGAATGTTCGATCTGAGACACCCTTTTCGGTTTATTCTGGGTGTGTATTTACCCCTGCGTTAGGTATTTCGTCTTTCTTCTTCTGTACGATGTCCAGTTCAGACTGAAAGAATTTTTCGTTTGACCTAGTTAAATTATTGTTGTAGAAAATAGAAGAGCTACTTGATTATTAGCTGTATTATTCTTGAATTTGCAGTTACATTCGATCTTTTAGAGGTAACTTTAAACATAGAAAATGTCAGAAATGATTTTAAAACTGCGTTATTAAAACAAATGATGAACATTGTGATTTTTAAATAATCTCCAAAGCACCTGTGACGTCATAAAATGCCATAGAGAACAAATATACTAATTAGAAGGTTGTTCTCTATTGAGTATCTTTTCAATAACGTTTACAATGCTATTCTTTATTTAGGTGGTTTCATCTGTTCTAACCAAAGATACTTCTCCGAAATCCTTGACTATCAATTACAATACCTCTTCATTTGCATGGGCAAGGTCACAATACATTTGGAGATCTTCCAAACAAATACTTTCGAACATCCCTACCTAAATATTCTTTGACCCTGAAATCAGATCAGGCAAAATTTTACCAAAAGAATCGAAATGAAATATCCACCAACTTGTACGACTTGCTGCAACTTTTAGCAGCCAATAAATGCGAAAAAATTGATTCGAGAATTCTCAAATCTCCAAGGACTTGTGTTCGGAAGCTATAAGAGATCAAAATGTGTGGTCTCTTAATTCAATTCTATTTGCTATAAATTACACTGCGCTAATTGCAAAATGCAAGAAGCTGAACACCCGTGGGGTAAACCTAATTCGAGATCGCTGAATCCAATGGTACCAACCGTTTTTAAAAGTTAGCTCGCGTTTTCGAGCAATTTCAATTAAAAAATTTTAGGCCCAAAGAACCTTCTGGAACGTTTTGCATTTTTCTGGAAAATCTGATCAATGGCCGAGGGACTTTCTGGAAGCTTCGAGAACCTTCCATGAACCTTTTGCGACAAAACAATTGAGATTCCATTTGTGCCGATCGAAAAAGTTTTGTTACCACCGCTCCACATCAAACTATGAATTTTTAAAAATTTCATAAAAGCATTTGGACCCAGAATTGCGTCGGATTTTTCCACGGTTAAGTGGGACGAAAGTAGAAGATGTCTGAATCTGAATGTTGATCTATTGAAATTTGTATTATATTTATTTTACAGGAATATATAATGGACCGGACATCCGTCGTTTGATGAGGGACAAACGATTTGAAAATGCACTCATTGACATGGAGCTTGTGGCATGGGATTGTGTGAAAGCGGTTATTAACAACGTTCCCGGAATTCATCGTTCCGAAAAATGGCGCATACTAATTGAAGACATGCTCACTGATTTTCACCGTTTAAATGTTCGAATGTCATTAAAAATTAATTTTTTGCATTCCTATGTAAAAAAATGCATGGCGAGCGTTTTCATCAAGTGACGACGAGGCATTGGTGCAGCGGCAAAAAGATACATGTTCTTTTGGGTGACATTTGTCGGAATTTACAAGAAGAAGATAACGACACAGAAGAATCAGGGCAATCAGGGAATAAAAATTGAAAAAAATCAAGAAAAACGTTTTTTTTTTTTTTAATTATGAAAAGCCGACTAAATCGATTAAATTTTTTTCAGACAGTTTCTATTCGATGTGTATTCGTCGATACGATATATATTCGATCGATTTCCATCGATTTAAATTCAATAAATGATCAAAAAATGATAAAAATTACGTTTTTTTTGGGGTCTTTGGGCCTAAAATGTTTAAATTGAAATTCCTCGAATACGCGAGGTAACTTTTAAAAACAGTTAGCACCATTGGATTCAGCATATTCGAGTTAGGTTCACCCCTGAGTGCCCAGCTTGTTGCAAAGAAAAAATCTCCAATTCGAGCACAGTGTTATTAAATTGGTTCTTATTGAACCTTGTATTCTTTCTGTTTGGAGAAGCGTGTAAGTTGAGGAAAAACAAAGAAATTTGTTGAAAATTGCTGTTTTGACTATAATTTCTATGGTGATTACAAAAACCGATCCCATTTAATGATATCCCAAAGGTTTTCCGAAATATCACCAAAATCATCTATTTCAACTTCGAAATTTATATTGAAGCCTATAAAAACGTAACAAGAGACCAAATTCCATTTAAGTTGGTATACACAGAAAAACTCATCCGCAGATTCGTTCGTGTTCTCTTGTTTTTCTCCTTCCCTTTTGTTTAATAAGCATATATCGCAATTTAGATATATACGCATGTCCCTCAATAAATTTTAAGGTAACGAGGTTTCTGCATTAATAAAACAGACATGTAAAATTATTAATTCATATTTTACGAATGCGTTGCCATATTTAGCAAGTAGATTTCACTCTGGACTACTTATTTACCACGGCAGCTGTCCGAGAATGTTGGTACATACGTAATTAATGCTTTGTTTCATATTTTGCCGTATAAATTGAAGCGCTTGGTGCTTGTGGTGGGTTTGAAAAGTCACAGATATGAGCTGGTAATTGATAAATGTTATCAACTTGATGTTAAAATATTTATACTTCCTACTTAGAGTTCTTTTTAATTGTACCTGAACTATTTCTAACACTACAACAAATCTACCATCACCAGAAAGTGATTCCTTCTCCATCTTCTTTACATCCAAAAAACGGTAATATATTAATTCCTTCGTAACAAATGTAGCATCAAACAACAGCTCGTATGGACAGAAACACACACCAAGCGAATTTAACGTAAACGTTCTCTTAAATCGCCTGATTTCAAGCTTGCTTGTCGCGGAAAACGTCACACATTCAAGCAAGTCAGGCAAATCGACTGACGACCTATCCAATTGTCTTATTGATACATAATAGCCGGATATTTTATGTTTACTAGTCGGTAAACTGAAAGCACTAACAAACGCGAACGTGAGAACCTGACAATACCATGGACAATAAGCGGTATGTAGGTAAATTACAAGAGAATTACAGTGAGAGAACTCCCTATTAAAACCTATTGCATCGTTGTCAAATTTCCTCTTGTTTGAAATAGAACTGCAAGTCATGCGTTGGTATAGTTGTCCTAAGAAAGAAATGCGATTCCGAGGGGAAATTAAACGTTTCTTTGTATATTGCAAGTTCGAAAACAGCATACACTACTGCTTATTGAAATTGCAACACCATTAAAACAAACAACTTCCTATCAAGATCTAGAAGAATGGCACACTGTTGTCATAATAGATACAATTGTAAATATCTTCCACATTCTATTGTTGTATTTTGGTTCGAATAAATAAAAAGTACTCAACATATCTTATTTCCCTTTATTGGTGGACGACATTTTTCTGTCACGGACGATAATTGAAATATTTGACAGTTCGAAATTTCATACCTTATTTACCTTATTTAATCCTAAAATGTATTCTTCACCAATGAAAGCATAATATCAAAAAGTTTTGTCAATATGTGGTACATGGCTAAAACTAGAAGAAAGAAACACAAGAAAACAGCCAACGGACTATAGGTTTACCCACACAGGTAGTGGAGGGATGGGGAGTCTTACAAAGCCGATCTCAAACGTTTACTCTCATTCTACTAAGTACAGTAACTATAAGGTCGAATATAGTTTTTGAATTAACATACATTAAGGTAACTAAACTTGTTGGTAAATGAACTCCATTGGAAACTAACTGGTATACGAACTCGTCTAGGGTTCTTTTGTGTAGACCACAATTATATAATATGTGATTAAGGTCAGCCACTTCACTACCGCACTGACAAGCTGGCGACTCTTTCATGCCCAATCTATATAGATGTGCTGGGTATTGGCCGTGTCCGAATTTAATACGAGCAATTGTAGTACGATAAAATCTAGAGATGCCATATGAATAATACCACGGCATGCTGTCGACTGTTGGATGAATGTAGGCGTACTGAGTCATTTTGGTGGTATACGCTTTGTGCCAAGAGTGTTCCCAAGCACGATGTCGTATTTCCTCGTCTATTAGATTTAGAAACTCCCTACTGCTCAAGATAGGCTTATACAGAATACCATCACTACAGCTTCTTTTGGCAAGACTGTCTACCTTTTCGTTAAATACAATGCCTGCATGACCTTTAACCCAATAAAACTTCGTATCCACGCTTTCCCTATCTAACGCAACCGTCAATGAGAAAATATCTGAGATTATAGGGTTAGTAGTAGGAGAGGCTGAATAACAATAGAGAGATCGCAGAACACTAGCTGAGTCAGAAAATATAGCAATGCGTTTGGATTTCGTTTTAGCACCGTAGCGTAGTGCCTCTAGAATTGCAATTGCCTCAGCAGTAAAGATAGATGCATCAGTGTCCAATCTAATCAACCTTTGGTATCCGTCATTGACTGAGAAGATAGCGCATCCGCAGCCATCACTACTTTTGGATCCATCGGTGAAAATGATCAAATCTTGCCTGTGTTGCGCCAAAATCTCTCTACAAAGATTTAAAACTATATCCTCGTTATCCGCTCCAGAGTTAGAAGGCAAGAAAGAACTCTTTCTGACGATCCAAAAATTTAATATGGCGCCGATAAAAAATAAGGAAGAATTGAAACGTCATATAAAAATTTCGAGTACACCATTAGATACAAGATCGAAAGCGTTTTTAATTTTTTTTTTTGCAAAGTCAAATAAAGGTGCTAGAGGTAAAAGAAGAAAATTAACTTCATATTTCTTCTAATTTCAAAAGTCATTTGTCACATTTATTCTCTTCGGGTTCATAACAAACACAAAATTAAGCAACTTTGCTAAATTTAACCGCTCATAGAAGCCAGAGGTAGAATAATGCACTTTTGAGTAGTTGTAAATTTTTACGTATAAATGTTTTGTAAATCCACCACAGTTCGTTGGTTTAGCGGTAAATTTCCTTGGTGTTGCAATTTCATTATGCAACAGTGTACAAAGAAAAATATCCCACAAATACATCTGGTAAGCTACGCTTACTAATAGAGTGAGGTAATCGTCTCTGCGATACATAGACGTTTTACCGGAGTATCAGGCTGTGTGCAAAAACCGATTCTCGCTTTGTTAGCGTCCGTTTATTTATTTTTCGATCAATTTAGGAAATGAGAGCGTGCGTTGTGTTTTGCGCTAGGTGTTGTATAATTTGTCACTTCGCTTATTCGAAAGAGAACCGTTTCAGAACTTTTGATATAACTACAACCCTGAATTGAACCTGCCAACTACGAAAACGGCACGTAAGCACGTTTTATTTGGTGGAAAAGAAAATTAAATCTACATTAAAAAAAATCAGTTGCTTTGGTTATGCGTTGACGAGACAGCAGATTGGAAAATAAATTCTATTCTAAATGTTATAGTACGTGTGCTGGGCCTTCATAAACCGACATTTCCACTAGCTAGCAAAAGCTTGAAAAGCGTACTGGTGCAGCAGTTGTGAGGGAATACTTAGTACGTTAGAAAACTTTCAAGTCTCAGCAGGTCAAGTTTTGATGTTTATGAGCGATGATGCCGCGACAATGCGTTCGGTAGGCCGTTCTCTTCTTAAACACGGTTGCAAGTGTTTACATGTTACGTGTAAAGTGCATGCTTTACATTTTGTGGCAGAAACTACAAATAGTTTCTGGAACATTGTCAAAACAATGTTCACCCGAGGTAGTTGCATTAAAAGCAAGTACAAAAAAGTGTTTCTCAAATCTCCAGAACGTCTTCGATCACTTCACGTACAGTGTCCTAGTATTCGTGAACCACCACACCCGATTCTTACACGTCGGAGAACATGGTTGCCGGCAGTTCTTTATAATGCTGAATATTTCAAACAAGTAAATTCTACAATTCAATCCTGACGAAGCTGCAACTATTAAGAAGAACCAGACAAATTTTCAAGTTATTTCCGTTGAAACTACAGAGGATTACGTGAGAGTGTTGTCGTTAGTGGAGTCACTGCAAATCGCGTTTTAGAAAAGTTCGAGAGTATGTTAAAGAAAGATTCCGATTTTACATCTTAAAACAAATTTGTGATGATGCATCGACCAATTAATTGGATTCAAAGAGTGTTTTAATCATGCACGTATTACATCCGTAGATGTCGAACGATCTTTTTCAAAATATAAACACATTTTTTCACCACGGCGAACATCGTTCAACGAAAGAACTGTGGAAATGTATCTAATGCTGTCAACTTTTTACGACTCTTATCCAGTGGATGATAATACCGACAATAGTGCTTTTACCTTTAATGTTCGGTAATTCCGATGAAGACCGCTAACCTCCTTGATAACGCTGCTTAGAGGGAGAGTGTTTCACATCTTTTCAAATATTATAATTTTTGATTAGTTCTGTTATTATTAACCGATTTATTACTTATTTTTTTGGGGTTGTACTTACTGAAGGAAGCGCACGCCTATGCCGCGCAGAGACATTACCTCGCTTTACTTATTAAAGCTAACTATTCCGGAATTATTTTTCTTTATATTTAGTGTTAGTATTACCAAATGCTTTCCTGTTGTATCCTACTTCAAAAACATGAATGTATGTATGTACATATATATAGGCAAACACATGTAACCTATCTATTCTGTATTGTTTCACAAATGTTTATGCAACGGAGCCTGTCATTGTTCGCGTAACAAATATATAATTCTTTAACTATTTTTCACGGTTTGCTTTTTACACATCGCCAATCTTACGACCACAGTTATCCATTTACCGTACCTCACATTGCCTGCTTACCTATACAACCGTCCCATGTCCTTTTCACTTTTGTACGTCGTCGATTTCATCGATTTTTTACCCATTTTCTAACCGGGTTACGTAATCCTCGGTGTTATTCGCGTGAAAGCATTTTATTTAAGCAACGATACAGAGTAATGACAATAAGTCGGATTGCGTAAGCTCATGTCGTAACCGAACGGTATCTATGGGAACTTGTGGCGGTAAAAATTCGTGTATACGAAGGAGAACTAGTCGTGATGAAATCGATCTCTAGCGTAAAATTACTACTGTTTTGATTAATTTCATCTATAGGAGCTTATTTTTGAGCGGGAATAGTAAGTTAATATTTACGGTATTGCACTGTGTGAGCTTTATTTATAACTTTTACGTGGATTTACCACAGAAATAGAAGAAAAACTCAAATTATACACTACCGCTCATAAGTATTTAGGCACCTCAAATTGCAGGGTAAATCATTAAAAATTTGGGAAATGTTAAAATATGTATTTGATATTTAAGTACACACAAACATACAACTTTAACAATTTATTTATTTGATCTAAATTTTAGATTCGTCAGTGTGACTTCCTTTACTTTTGTTGTTCAAGAGTTTCCGGAGTTATTCGATCCCATGCTGCTTGTAGTTTGTTCCACATGTCATCTGCTGAAATTGGAGTAGTTTTTCTTACTTCCCGATCGAGTTCTTCCCATAATAACTCGATGGGAATTAAGTCTGGGCTTTGGGGTGGCCATTTCATGATTGTTAGTGTAGTCCTTTCCTCTTCCAACTGTTCTAAATATTGCTTGCATAATTTTGGAGTGTGACTTGTTGGAATACAAAATTCTTACGCCAGAGGGTATTGCATTTTCCTCTAACATACGTTTGTGTTGCACTTTTCTCATTATGCCTTGAATTTTTACGAGATTACCTACGGATGTACCAGCAAAACAACCCCAAATCATTACCGAACCACCGCCGTGTTCGACGGTAGAAACTGTGCACTGCTCTAGTGTACGTTCACCCACAGAATTTCTTACAAACACTCGTCTTCGCGAACCGAAAATCTCGAATTTGGTTTCGCTTGCCCACAATATTTTGCTCCAATCTTCTAACCGTCCAATTTAGGTGTTCACCTGCCCATTGTAACCTCTTTTTCTTATTAATTTGGCGATCCACGGGCTTTCGCGTCGCAATTCGTCCGTGAAAGCCGATTTTTTGCAGACGGCGTTTATCCATAAATATGCTAATCAGCTTCAGATGTACAGTGTTGATTTATGCGGCGATTTCTGGACCTGTTTTTCTTCTATTTCGCTTGTTGGACGCCACGATTGCAATATCTTGAGCTGATGTTGTCGCCCTTGGTCTACCACTTCGTACTTTATTTAGAAAACTGCCACTTTCACTGTATTTTTTGCTGTTATTATCATGGATTTAAATGTAAGTTTCTAGCAATTTGACGATTTTCTTTCCTTTTCGGCACGAACAAGAGGAAATTCGGAAGCAACTTTTTCCGCTAATACTTTTGCCTCTTTAATAAATAGCTCGAAATCTTCATCGCTTCTAATTTTACTGATATAGTTAATTAAATCCTTCAAAACCGTAAGACACTCACTTATATTGATTTTCGGGTTTTGATACATTTTGCTTAGAACATTAACTTTATACAGAAGATTATACCAAATCACCATTGAGCAGCTAAATTTAAAAACCGTGATTTTTTCTAAAAGTGACTATTTTTCGTTTTAACATCCTTAGTTTCGTCTTGTGTAATTTTTTTGAAATTGAAATTAAGGAACTAATAGCATTAACTCTACTCTCCCAACGAGTGTCGCTTAAAGGTTTAAGAGTTAATATTGGTACGTGTTTTTTAAAACTGCCCATCTAGCAACTGAAGATAAAAAAATACATACAGTTGTTGAATTATATCAAAAAAAAAAAACAATTTCGTTATTTATTTTAGAAGCGTCATTTACTATTAAGTTTAAGCATGGTACAAACATGGCCCTT
Source organism: Dynastes maya (assembly GCA_029619315.2). Classification (NCBI taxonomy): domain Eukaryota; kingdom Metazoa; phylum Arthropoda; class Insecta; order Coleoptera; family Scarabaeidae; genus Dynastes; species Dynastes maya. The sequence continues at coordinate 5,169,510 of JAROYE020000004.1, forward strand.
GAATTTATGTTTGAAATTCTTGTTTACAAACCAGAGTGCTTTGCCTTCATGTCAAAATGGATGTCAAATCAGTTTTTACCGTCATATTCGGTTTCAGCGCACCAAGAAACCTAATAATATACATATTTTTCAAATGTGGAATTTCAAACCCCAAGGGAAGTTGTAAGGGGGTGCTAGGGGAAAATTGCATAATTAAAACCTTTTTTTATTGTCATATTCGGTTTCAGCGCCCCAAAATACTTGGGGAAAGGGGGCTTTACCCTCTGGGTCTCGACTTTTTTTTGTGTGCCTGTGTTATTAGCAGTTACTTTCTAAAATACACGCAAAACATTATGTTTCTACTTCCTTTGCAATCAGTATTTAGAACAGCACAAAATTCAACCGCCAAGTCGACTTTTTTAACGAATTAATTTCGAACACGAACAGACCAAATATTACGCTCAACGGTCAACAACTCAAACATTTTAAAAATTGTCGCAGGCTTTTATATTATCCACCAATATATTTCATCGAAATAAAGGTTTTAAGCAAAATGAAAAGAAAAGACAGAGATCGAAGGAGAAATTCCAACACCGTTGACGGCGTGACCTATTTCTTTCGGGGCTTCTCAAAAAAATGCTATTTTGCAGCTGCCTTTGATGGTATTTTTTTGTAATTCCCCGATTTCATTTAAATAAGAAATTAGGAATTGATTTTTTTTTTTACTGGAAAAAAATTGAAAAGGTATGAATATTATTTACTCCTTTTATGTTATATTTTAATGTTTGCATTATTTCTTTTTGGGTTCTTAGTATTTTTTTCTTGTCCGTGCCACCTGCCGCCCCCCTAACTTTGTCGCCTCCGTAACTTTGCCGCCCCGTGCAATTGCACGTGTTGTCCCACCGCACGGCACGGTCCTGATTGTATGGTATCTGTATTCGAGTTCCGTCGCTACTATCTAGGATGGCGTGACGATAACTACTGGCACTAGTTGGCGCCAGAAAATATTCCAGTTGCTGTTTTTGAAGATTAGTGGCATAAACTGAGAGATGTAAGAGCAACGAAGATGCAAGAAGCGTTAATGCTTTTCTCTTCTCATATTGTTTTTGCCGGCAGTGATTCCATCAATATCATAAGCTATTTATTAGCATTATCTTGGTTATTGTTTACAGGCATTTTTTGCATGTGTATTTCTACATTCAGTTTTTTTTTATTTAAACATTATTCTGTAGACAATCTCTATTTTAGCCTTTTTACATCACAAGCAATGTGAATAATTACTGCATTATGTACGGATATGTCGTACTGTTTTAAACAAGGTAAGTGCAATTAATAATGTGAATATTAATAATACATATTTCAAGAATTCTAAGTAAATAAATGCTTTGTTTTAAGAAAATGAAACTCTTGATTTATGAACAATACTTAATCGCCTTCTGGAATTAAGAAAACTATTTACTATCCTTAAGAAAATATTGTTTTGTGTTATAATGGCCATTTATTTATTCTGTGAATCTAAGATTTTCTTGAATCAAGTTAACAAATATCTTAAACAAAGAAATACAATTATTTAATTACAAGTATATACTTCTCTTAAGCGGAGAAAGAAGCGCTAAGTTATTGTATTGAGGATAATTGAAACAGTAATTGTCTTGAATTAAGGCGGACATCTTTGGTACAAGTAAATGTTTCTCTGCATGTGGTGTGTATTTAACAAATGCGGCATATTTAATTGTTGATGTAAAATATATCATACCCTTGCTTCTGATTCTTAATTCTTTACAATTTGCTAAAATTTAGCAATTCTTTGAAATGTTGTCAGAAATGGTTGTTTAGGAAGCAGCTTTCACAAAATATTATTATTGCCACGAAAATGATTTACTGTGAACACATAACATCGTGTAACTACTCAGAAACGTCGAACAAAGTAAATCCATACAAAAACATCAGTTCAAAGAAATTGAATATTTGTCACCTCGAAGTCTTCTTCACTTCATTTGCAACATTTACGGCCAACTCATTCAGAATGCTTGCTCATCTCCTTCCGTGGAAGGAAAAAGGAGAAGCCCCCAAAATAACGCCCACCATCCACCGAACGAAACAAACAAAAGGTTCGACGACGTCGCTATTGAATAAACAAAACGGCGACAACGATTTAAAATTCGTGTCACTAAGCCAATAACGCTGCATGTCTAACACATTCTACGGAGACGAGAGCGGTCTTTTTCGTGCGGAGAAAAACAATATTCCAGGTAGAAAAAAGCGTATATGCTGTCTCACAGGTGTGGAATGCCGTATGATACGCTGATGATTATTAGTCGGTTTCGATTTTAAAATTAGGTACACGCTTCAAAAAGCTAGGACTGAAGCGGTAGACGCGGAGGTGGATACGGGGATACGAATTGGTCATCGCTAAATGTGTATCATACCTCTTTCGAGGTGTGTAGAATTTTTTGGCGATCAAATTCTACTAAATTTACATGAATAATAGGACTCGCTAGTAAATGTCAATCTGTGTTAAGCATTTCAACGAGTATTAATGAGTATATGCGTAAATTTAGCAAGAAATATAAACAATACAGCACACACATACACCGTATTCCTAACAGAAGCACCACAATCGAGTTTGTTGGGTTAGACTGTGTGAATCAACTGTCTTGGAAAAGGAAAAATAATAACAGCGGCATACTATGTATAATTACTTGACAAGCTAAAGGCAGAAATTGCGGAAAAACGGCTACATTTGAAGAAGTACCCCCAGCGACATCTTTTGCTATTAGGATACCGTCTTAAACTTTTCGTCTTACTCCCTCTTCTCCTCACTCTCCCTACTTCTTGCTACATCTTCTTCCCTCTCAATCCCACACTTACACACAATTCATTAATTTGTTAAAGACTTGCTCAGTTTTAAGCATCAAGTCAATTCCCTTTAAATTCTATCAGAAAGTATATAGTGATGTCAACTTCTTCTAGGTAATAGGCACCAATCTTGACATTTTATTAATGGTGATTGAAATCAAAATCCACTCTCTCACAGTAACTCGTTTAATCATGAGGGAGCGGTTTCGGGATAATTATCCCATCATCAGGCTCGCTGAAAATATCCAAAATAAACAGTTGTAGTATAAATAAGGTTGAAGAATATTAAGTTGACAAAATAAGTACGAGGCGTATTTTAAAAGTAAGTATCGTTTTGAAATTCTGCTACCGTGAGCGATGCGGCGGCTTTCTACGCTTGCGCGATGTGTACCCACATCTGTTGACAAGCCACAGATGCCATTACAGAAAAATTCGACCATGTTTACGTTTGTTTGTCACTATTTAAAATGTCTCCGCCGATCGAGAATCCCGCGAACTGTGAAATACACGCTGTGATTCGTTTTCTTAGCGTTAAAGGCATTAAATCGGCCGACATTCATCGTCACATCTGTGAAATGTGTGGAGAAAACATTATAAGTGATGGAATGGTACGGTGAGAGCTTTTAAAGACGGCCGCACGAATGTCCATAAGGAGGATCGAAGTGGGTAACCTTCTGTCATTACTGAAGATTTGATTCGGAAAGTTGACGAAAAAGTGAAAGAGAACAGGCGCTTTACGATTTCAACGTTATCTGATGAGTTTCCTTAAGTTTCCAGTTAAATCAGGCGGCAGACTTCTATGACGATTGGATTGTAAAGCTGATTGTACGATACAATAAATGCCTGAATATTGTTGAAAATTATGTGGAAAAGTAGAATAAGGTACAGGCTTTCGTGTAAAAATAAAATTGTTAAGAGAAGTTTACTTGTATTTCTTTTATTTGAAAACGGTACTTACTTTAAAAACACGCCTCGTACATTACAGTTTTGGTTAAATTATTAAAAAAGAAATGAATTGTACGGTTCTTAATTTTACAAATTTTAAACTGGGACAATCTAGTCAGGAAAAATAAAAGATTAAAATTTTAACTATTGACTGTAATCTGCTGTTGTCTAGGGAGACCAATTGTATGAATTCTTCTTTTATTTTTTTATATTTGTGAATTGATAAAAAACTATTGCACTTACAGTTAATCTAAAGGCAGGAAGTATTGTCAAACTTATAAATAAATACTAACACTGTCCATATAATTTTCAACAATTATTGGATTGCTTGCATTATATTATGATTGAAGTCAGGAAATTTAAAATCTTCTAAACTGGACAGGCACAAAATGTTAAAAGCAAGTCAAATGTGGCAATAAAATTCGACAAGAATAAGCGTGAAGTATTTCTTTCTAAACTCCCTCTACTTCTGCTATACAATAAACCGGTGTTTTTTTATTATTTTTTATTAAATTGAAATAAGTTATCGTAAGGATTATTTTTAAGGAATTATTTAAGTTTAGTGTCCTCTCTGAATTGAAGGGGGAACTTGAGGAAATCGAAAAAATATAGGGTACTGAAAACTGCAGAGACATGATCTATTGAATAAAATCTCGAAGGTGGGCGTTGAGTTAAAGTTTAGCTGTACATTCAGTGAAAGCGCTCTACTATATTCGATGATTGTTGACGTAGTATTTCTAAGGATTCCAAGTTGTTTAGATAATATCCCTTGTTAGCGATATGTAATATTTCGAAATTACTATTCACGTTAAATTGATGGTTAATCGCGATAAGATGGTTCGCGAAATGAGAGAAGCCTGTGCTATTAGGTTGGACGCATCGTAAATGTTCTTTGATCCTTGTTTCAAAATTACGATATATTCTGCCAATGTAGTTACATTGGCAGGTATCGCATGTTAATTTATATACTACTCTCTTTTTTAAGTCGTCAACATTGTCTTTGTTGTTCACCAACATACCGTATAAGGGGTGTAAGATTCTAAACGAAACAGAAAAATAGGGCTTTAATAGGTTAGCTACCGTATGTGAAAAAGGATCTATATACGGTAGAGAGATGTAAGATTTTACTATATCGGCAGCATGATCGTGAGATCTAGGTAAGTGGATCTTTCCAATTTTCTTCTCTGCAACCTGTCCAAAGTCCATCGATAACGCCCACGCTGAAGTGGTTCATAGTGGCCATTTGTTTTATATTAGTCAATTCTCTATTGAAAGCATCGGCGGAGAATGGTACATTAATAAATCTATAGATGTAGCAACAGAATGAAGACAGTTTCTGATTGTGAGGATGATTCGAACTCTCAGTAACGGTTATACCGTTGTGAGTAGATTTTCTATAAATTTCAAATTCTAGTTTTGTACTGTTAGATTTCGAACAGTGATATCCAAAAGGTTAATGCGACTGTCCTTTTCAACTTCCAGAGTGAACTTTATGGAATTATGTAAAGAGTTCATATAGTAAAGGAAGTTCAAGATGGCTACCTGTTCAAATCACAAAGACGTCATCGACATATCTAGCATAAAATTTAACGTATTTGCAGAAGGGATTATTGTTAATTAGATAAAAGGTTTCGAAATAGTCCATAAACAAGCCTGCAAGTATTGGGGAACCCATGGCTAAACCATGAGGCAACAGGTATAATTTGTTATTGTATTGAAAAAAATTTTGTTGCAAACAAATCGTGACAATGCTAATAAGTTCCTGTTTGTTGTTAGGAAGGTACTCTATAGACTCTAGTTTGTCCACAAGAAGTTGTATTACCTCGTCTGATGGTATATTGGTGAACAAGTTGGAAACATCGAAGAAACCTAATAGATCTTCATATGTTATTGCTTAATTTTATGAAAACTCTAACTATTGGATTGGCAAGAAAGTAATTTCGGTTTTTTAGTGTGAAATAAAATTCATCTTTTTATACAAAGAATAAATTTTAATCAATTATATATTTTCCATTTTGTTGAATGACCTATTGCAATCTTTCTTGCGGCTTCATGATTCCGCGCTCATAGAAATTTTGGTCTTTATCAGCAAAAGCCAAGTGCGATTTAAGGTCATCATTACCTATCATTGAAAGGGTTTTACAAACTTCGAAATAAATGGTAATCAGATGGTGCCAAATCAGGGCTGTTTGAGAGATGCGACATCATTTTCCAACCAAGCTCCAATAATTTCCCGCGAGTTACCAAAGCTGTGTGAGGCTTTGCATTATCATCATCGAAACAGTTCACTAAAACCCTTACCACAACACTTAATTCGTACTGGACGCACGTTTCGATAGCCAAGCTATCATCATCAGCAGCAAGACTGAACTGTTCAGTCTTGCTGCTGATGATGATAGCTTGGCTATCGAAACGTGCGTCCAGTACGAATTAAGTGTTGTGGTAAGGATTTTAGTGAACTGTTTCAGTGTTCCAGTGCCACAGTTTTAGAGTATCCGTTTATTATCATCATCTTTTGCGATTTGTCAATTCTGGCAGCTTTCCTTTGATTGTGCGATACATTTAACCTCTCTGCAATCTCCCGAACAGTTATATGATGATTCTCTTTAATTATGGTTTTGATTTGGTCATCATTAACTTCAGTAGGCCGACCAGAACGGAATTTTTTAAATCAATTTTGACACGAGCATTCTGTTATGCAATTAACACCATAAACTTTACATATCTCTATGTGAACCTCAGCAGCTTTCTTTCCCTTACGGAAATAAACCTAAATGTGACTGATATCAAATGCCAAAAGGAGAAAAACCATAACACTGACAGATGTCCTTCAAAACAATTACAATGCTGTCTATATATGACAACCGAAAATACTTTCTTGCCAACCCAATAGACGAAGAAAAAAGTACCAAACGAAGTAAAGGCTACAATAATAAGAAAAACGACTAAACTTATTGTTAGTCAAATTGTTATATGAATAAGGATCTTAGGCTCCCAGTAAAAGAAGTAAAAGCAAATTAAAAGATAAGAAAAAGCCAGAGAAGATCAAACGAGAAACAAACTTTGATAATTGATCCAACAGGTAACATTTTTAAACGAAACATCAGCATATTAGACAATAATTTCCAATTTCCAAAAATGTCATATTAGACAAAAATGTCTTTTTGACGTCACTTCAGAATTCTTTAACATCAAATGAAATTACACTCCTAACAATAGTTTTAAGTTATACACCATATATTTGCATTTACAAGGAAATATCTCAATCTTTTTACACAATTTCATCGAATAACTTTCCAAATTGTCCCCAAATCGAGAAATTATCACCCTAACCAGACACAAAGCAGCCCATTCCCCGCTTATGAATCAGGATGCAAGACTCGTCCTCGTTTTTAATAGGAACTCCGTCGTAGTTCGTCGTGTCGATGATGAATGGAAAGAGCATTCCTCCTCTCTTCTTCCTGGCATCTGGATCCCTTACTTTTATAGAGCGATCGTTCTCCGTTTCATGTTACATCCTTTCCTCTTCTCCTTGTTTGTCTACTATCTCTTTCGGACCTACTTGCGCCAGTTCGAACCGTCCCGTTTACAAGGCGTTTGGACGCTGGAAAAATATGTTTTTTTTTGCGGTCGACGTGCCGAAAAAGAACAACACGGATACGAAGATACAGTTAGGTTCAAATATAACCGACGTCGCAGGTTTATAGAGAATGTCCTGTAACTTGAGGCGGTGTACTCGTTGTTGTATCCACAAAATCAAGTCTATTTCACACCTTTAAAGTTTAAAGCAGACAGTACGAAGGACATTGTATAATTATAAAAATTGCGTATTTTGAAATCTAGCCTGTGAAGTTTGTTTGTGTGTAACTTTCTTTTTTTCGTGTAGGTTATGTCTACTGAATGTACTCTCTCGTTGTGGTTCGTCTACACTCTTCACAAAACGTAAACATATGTCCTTTTTACACCAATAAATCAATCAAAGCTAAGTGGTTTCTTTCCTGTTTGACAGATATGCATCCCTTCTCATATAAATGGTTTCGTAAGGGTCTAATTCTCGCGGCGCTGTTCTTAATTAATTTGAGATTTTATGCCCGGTTTCGTTTATGTGTTTTGCTACATTTGATCTTATCCTTACATAGCGGTAATAAGTTATATGTTGTTTGAATGTAGTGTCTATCGCCCATTTCGTTTGTCAAATACTCGAATATAGGCTTTATCACAGTCACCGCATGTGATTTTATAAATTCCCGACCTTTCTTTCGTTTTCGGTTTATCTTTCAGATTGCCTAGAAGGTTTCTGAGTGTACTTTGCGAATTAAAACAAATTGTTCACATCTTGTCCCATAAAAACTTTAGTAATAGCTTTGTTTGTAGATATTAGGAAGAATTTCCCAGTGACATTTTAGCCTGGTGCATACTGCAGGATTAACTAGCAGATCTATCACACTTGTTACGCATAAGTGACTGCTCATATCCGACCGCGACTGTAAATACAACAAAGGAGAAAGTGCAAGAGAAACAGAGACAGAGAAAGAAGAAAGGCTTCGCATAAAGGTAGGAAATATCTATTTTCTGGAAGTTTCCATTTTGTTCGAGAGAGCGGCGGCGTCGGTGGCGGTAACGGCACAAAAGATGAGCGAAGGGGTGAGGAGAGGTTATGTCGTAGCAGCAGCGCTAGTAAGCCCCCGAAACTTTTCGCAAACGTGGGAAACGCTTTAGCCGGAGCCGCACGCGGGAGAGCAGTCGGAATCTCGTAGACTCCCGCGATTCTGATGGAGAAGAAAGAAGATGGCTCTCCATGCTTGTGGAGGGTGCTTTACGTCCTTGTCCCGCACACGTGTCCAGTCGGTAACGCCGAATCCGTATCGTTAGGCTGTAGGTAAGAGCAAAAGGGATGGAGGAAGAAGAGGTTCGCTGTTGAATATTTCAAACTCAATCTCGTAATTTTCGACTCGCGAGAGACGTTGGTTGGGAAATAAAGAATTGTTTGCGTTGCGATGTAGGTAAGTTAACTGCGGAGAAGGCAGTGCATTACTTTTTTGAAATATTATGGAAGGAAAAGGAGTTGTTAAACCAAGAGGCATCCTTCGTCCATTTCTACGACTCAAATTGCTTCTTTTGATACGCCAGTAAGGTTTAATAATAATAACACCACCAGATCGGGTTCTAATAGACTTCAATTCAGGTCTCCAATGAAGTTCCGGATAAATTTCCGCAATTTTAGAAGTGTAATTGCTCATTCCTATGATTCAAGTTCCTTTCATTTGTTCTGCAGTGGCTCTTCGAATCTATCTTCTGCGTAGATCTACGTTTATGCAAATACTGGGCTTATATAACCTCTACCATTTTGCTTGAACATGCAATTCGTTTTTCCTATCATCCAGCTCTTTTTGTGACATTTAGATAAAATATGGATGGTGATGATCCTGATTAAATTTATGACTTCAGAATGTAAGAACAAAAATATCTTTTAAGCTCCCACCAATTTGCAACAACGTTCTTATATCGTATACTCGTATTTCATTTGAGAAACGACCCAGTAACAAATTTTTTGATGGTCGTTAAGGTTGTCAGTGAATTGGATGATTTCTTTTGGTATTTTCCAAGCTAACTTCAATGCATGTTTAAACCATTTACCAGATATTGAACTTCTTATTTGGCGTCAATAAAAAAAACTATTTCAGATAAAATCCAAAACCACCATGATGTTTTGCAGCAAAGCATTTTCAATAGATTTTTATCCTTAATTATTTACCATTTAAACACACTATCAGAGACCAATGTTATGTGGATTTTACATCAAAATTTCACCAATTCTCATTCCCACTATTACTGTATCGATCTATTTTCCCCTACTGTAAATAAGAACCATTAATTCTTCTTATTTCATACACGCCCTGTTGCTAAATATAGAATATAAGGGGCAAGTGGGAAAAATACACATAGACAAACATTACAGTACAGCATGGGAACTTTAGTGTGGGTGCATCTACAACATCCTATGACGATAAAGAGCCACGGCTTAAACGCAAGTTTAAAAATTGAACTGTTGCTCAATGCCAGCCGCAAACAAGTCAAATAAAGCAGCGTTTAATATACAAGGGTGATCGAAAAAATTTACTGACTGGTTGAAAGCGATTCACAGACTATAGTTGAGTGCTGTACTGCAAAACTGCTACACGTAGCGTAGTATTTTTTTATCTAAACACGAAGGACTTTTTTTAATTAAAGGAGTTACTTGTTTATTAAACATTGGAATTTTAATATTCCACGTAGCACGGTACCTTATTCATATTTAGAATCGTCTCCGATTTAACAAAAATATTTTCAAAGTTCTCGCCAGCTTGTCAGGTATTAGCAATTGGACATCTAAACCAAGTAAATTATTACGCCTCTTTAGAAAAATTATTTTGCTTCTTTCTTTCTCCCCTTCCATTTGCCCTTTCAGGCGTCGGATTTGGGTTAGTTTTATGGGTTTCTATTCACCCATTATTTTCACCTCTTCTAGTGACTTATATCTTATTCTTCCCACGTCTACTATTTGCTGTATCTCTCTTTTTCTTAGTCTGCTGTTTTTTTCTTTTTGCGTTATGTTTTGTTTCATGTACTTTTCTTGTTACTTTGTCTGGTTGCATCCTCATCAAGTGTCTGTAGCAGTTCATTTGTCTCTTTGTTATTTTGTTCACAACGTGCTATCTCTCTGATTCATTACGCTTTTAGAATCTTATTTGTTACTTGGTGTTCTGCATGGTTTAAGTATCGGACCTCTATTATTTCTGACTTTTATTGACAAAAGCTGTTTACTTTTGCTAATTCATCCGCTGATTGTACGTGTCTTCAAAATTACGTCTGTGTTGCGTCTGTTTAGTTTTGTTGTTGTTGTTTTTGATTCTGGCCTTGCAGACCAAAATTGGCCATGAGAGCCAAGTCTGTTTGGTTTTCGATTTCAAGATTATCTCCCAATACTTCTAAATTTTAAATTTTGACTTACACCAAAAAGATTTCTATTATCATGAATTTTCGCCTTCCTAAATTTATTGTTACCTTGGGTTATGGTTAAGTTCTCTTTGATTCCTGATTTTTATTGGAAAAACTACTTTCGGATACGATTAGCACATGCTTTAATCCATTTAGATTTATTTATAGAAATTGTAGAGAATGTCAACCCGATTTGTAGTTTGAGTAATCTGCTCTTGCATCACCTAGATTGAGGCTAGAGAATGTCTCATAGATTTGGTTTCATTGGGACACTAACTTATGGTGAAGTATTTAAGTAATATTTCCCAAACTCCTCATCTACTTAAAGTTCCAAATATTTGGATTAGTCTTTAAATTTAGCTTTGTAAATTTTCTGATTTCATATTTCGAATTATTTCCTTTTTTCTGATCATGGGCCCTTATGTCTTTCCTGTAATTGGGTGTAATAATCTTCTAAAAATAAAGGATTATTATTGCCACAGACGGTATCGGTACTGTAGTCCTGGAAATCATATAATATGATTAATTTGAAGCCTGTACAACCAAGATATACTCGATTTGCTTATTATTTGATCCTTTTGATGTTTCGATGCAATATTTTCCAAAGAATCTTCATTCCTACATAACAACCAATAGCAAGTTGATCTCTTCAAGAATTCGTTAAGAAATTCAACGATATTTCTCTAATTCCACTCGTATACCCCCCAAAAGAGAACGAGTCAACCCTGACTCCGTAGGTCCTCATCATCCTGGTTTCCCTTACCTCACCCATCCTCATATTTCCCGTCTCTCTCGCACTCCCTTGCCACGGCGTAACAAACACTCGACAAGAGGGTAGTTATGATTTGTAGCCTTCGCGTTTTAACTGCGAGTACGGGAGGTGTTTAGTTCCCATCATCGTCATCATACGTCCGGAGTCCCCCTCTGACCATTCCCTTCACGTCTCTCGCTTTCCCTTTAAGGTCTTCTCGCTTAGCTTCCCCAGCTTCGCCGCCGCGTATATTCCCGGAATCCCGAGCGCTCATTGTGGCCCGTTATGTGTTGGAGGGTAAATGAGTTGAAAGCGTCGGAGATAGAAGAGGGTAAGAGAACGAGCTTGGGATGAGATAGAGAGGAGGGACCGAATTAAATTCGTGCTTTCCTTATCTAACGCTAATTTTATAAAGATGTTTACGGTTTAGGGTTTCTGCGGATCGAGACTGGGTATAGCTGCGAATTCCGATACCAACACCGATAAGTGTGAGGAGAGAAGTGATGAGCTTATGTTAAGTTTATATGATGTTAAGTGACTTAAGTTGTCGATTACTTAAAATATGTTAGTCGATTTTCCCCTTAAAAGTGTTTGGGGTAATCCGAATAATTGCAGCTAAAAAGAAAATGTAGTGTCTCTGGCTGAAGTATAACCTCGAAAAGTGTAAAGTTTCCTTTTACCATTTTAAAACAGTTGTCGGCGATTTTGAACCTTAATTAATCCTGTAAAATATTTTTTATCATCGGCAAATAAAGCTTCAAGCAATTCACAAGGTCATTATAGTAACGACAATAATAATAATATATTTATCCATAAAGACTCGATGTACGAGAGTAAGTCAAAAATTACTTACACTTTTAGTTCTACAACTGTATTAAACAAAGATAGGTCTACAACAAATACATTATTTTTCGATATAGTCTCTATCTTTAGCAATGCACTTGGTCCAGCGAGCCACAAGCTTCCGTATGCCTTCCTGGTAGAAGGTTTTCGGTTGGACGTGAAGCCATTTTTGCACCGCATCCCGAACATCTATGTCTGAGGCAAATCGACGACCTCTCAAAGCTTCCTTGAGCGATCCAAAGAGATAAAAGTCAGGGGGAGCGAGATCAGGGCTGTAGGGAGGGTGTTCCAGGGTCTCAAAGCCCAACCTGTTGATAGTTTCTATGGTGTTCTGGGACGTGTGCGGACGGGCGTTGTCTTGCAGCAACAAAACTTTCTTTGAGAGTAGACCACGGCGATTGTTTCGAATTGCTGGTTTCAGCTCGGAACAAAGTTCACGACGAATCTCAGCAGCCTTCATGTTCTTTGCACACAGAAATCGGATAACAACACGCACTTAACAGTCGGCGGGATTTTCAATCGCAGCAGTCATTTTAAACGATCAAAATAGCACGGAAGAATGTCCGAACGATTCTCCCACTAGCACTGCCAGATTCACATTGAACTAGATTACACCGCTACGCTGCAATCGCACCGATATCACCACTCCTTTGCTCAGTAGGCGGAAACGGAACTTACTTTACGAATCGCCCTCGTAAAGTGGTAACAAACATTCTGAAACATGAAGTAAGATAAAGTGGCATAATACCTAGTTTCTCGCCGATTTTTTTCCGGGTGAGAATCTCGAACTCTGCTGTACACTCCACATTGCCGGGTATCACTTATTTACTATACCATTTCATATTTCACCAATTCACCACTTCACTTCGAATGGTACAGTTATAAAGGGAAAAGACATAGGTGCTCAAGAATCTGGCCGAAAGTGCAGACGAGCTTTGAACAAATCAATATAACCATGTGCCATGTGAGCTTGAAGTGCTATTTGACAAGATACCAATGTTTATATTGGAACCACTTTTTCCTATTATTTCTTTAAAATTTGCCTCACCCGAAATGTCACTGTCAATATTTTAATTGTAGGCCAAAAACACTTTTTAAAATCTACATTTCTTGAATCGGAGGGTTTCTTCCATTTAAACTAAAGATTCAAGAAATTATTACATTCTGCAACATCTTATTTTTGTGTTTTAGACTAGTTCCTTTGAGAGAATACAGCTTTGGCATGTTGCAATCTAGCAGATAAACATTTACCTGACTAGCTTTACTTTATATATACATATATATATATATATAAAAAAACACCAAGGAAAGAGATAGAAGACGATTTTCCAAGAACGAAATCGAACTCTAGAAGAGCCAATTCGTTCTAGTTTTGGGATTTATGAGTCACGCCGCTGATGCGATTACGGTCTTTGATGCGTGTTTTTCGAAATAAACTAAACATTTACCTATTAGACGGACTTCAATTTCTAGCGAACTCGGACGAAAAATTTACTTTCAGATTTACTAATTCGGTTAGATGTATACGTATACATCTTAGCATAGGAGTATTTATATTGTAAGTGTATAATGTAGCCGGTAGATCGCGGTTTCGGTTGTGTAACAGTGTTTTTTTTTGGGCACCTTTACAAATAGTTTCGTCCCGAAATGAAACAAAAAATTCAATATGGTCGCTATATATTTACATTAGAGAACGTTGCCAGACCTATATAGTAAAAAATGTTTTGTTAGATTTGCTTCTGATTTGGTTAAAGGTAACTAGTGAGAAAACAGCCATATTGTAATGTCACTATTTAATATATGAATGAAACTGAAGATATTCTCATAAGTATAAACTTATAAATATAAAAAAATATTACATTAACCGGTATATTTTGAAAATGTTTATGTAACATTGTACGTTATCATTGTATGGGTAAGTATGGCATCTGTATCCCGGTTTCTATTGTTACTATCTAGGACGGCATGACCATATCTCTTGAAAGTAGGTGGCGCCAGGAAATATTTCAGTGCTGTTTTTGAAGATTAGTGGCATAAATTGAGAGATTAACAGTAATGTGGGCAAGAGCAAAAAGCGTTAGTGCTTTTTTCTTCTCACATTGTTTTTGCCGGTAGTGATTCCATCAATACCATGAGCTATTTATTAGCATTATCTTGGTTATTATTTCTAGTTGTAAATGACAAATAACTGGCTCTGAATATTAACAAATTTATTTATTAATATTCATTGTTACTAAAATCACATTATCTTTACACATGCATTCCGATAATATAATTGAGAAGTGTTTGTACTTTCCTATGCCTTAGATATACGTCCAAACTGCTAAATATTTTAATTTTAAAGCATTTTATAAACAAACGCTTTAGGATCGTACAATAATTTTTTTATGTATAAAAGTAGCAAATATCATACCCACTCTAAACTATTATACTTGTTTTATAGATGCTATGAAAATACATAAAGGAAATAGGTGCTTGTGGTAATCCAAACAGTTGATTGTCAGCAGGGTTTGAGATAATGCCGTCTAGATCTGGAAACCTTTCTGAAAAGAAGAATCAATGATGGTTTTCTGTTAATATACGTTTTATTGTAAAATGTTGCTGTAATTTTTGATTTTACTCTAAATCGTTCTAAAGTGAGAATTGTGTATTCTAATATGTGTAATCGACTTCACCCCGAGCTCTAACCAAAAATGTAGAAAAAAAGGCTCACGCTACGGTCTTGATCCAGAGACCAATCGACAGCTTAAACATCAATGAAGTTATATTTTTTATTGCATTAAAATATAATAATTTGTTTTTTCAGATCGACTATATCCCAGTTGACGCGACTATATTAGTATGAATGAATTCCCTGGACATATTTTCTTAAAAAAAAAAAAAACAGAAAATTTCCGTTTGCATTACTATTTGATATTAGTTACAAAGGTTTAGCCTTGATGTACATGTAGACGATTCTTTTATTCGTATAAAGATACCATGAACAATTCCCGTTTTCCACTAGGTCGACTATGCAGGTCACAAAAGATTCAACTTGCCCTCGGGCTAACCAGTTGACGGTCGTTTGTCTACGTAGTCAAGCACAAAACATATGAATACGTATATAAATGAATGGATTCTCTTGTTTACGAAATGAAACCAGGTCACGATGAAAATCTGCGTTCTCTATCCACATATGCATACAAATATGGACATATCACTTCTTTACTTATATTTATAGTACATTTTCTTACTATGCAATGTATCTATCCAGACATTGCATTTTGAAATAATCGATTTATAGAATTAAGTAATTTTTAAAATCATTTCTTTATTGGAAAAAATATCTTTATAGCGCTCTTTGCTGTCTTGACTTTTAATGGATGACAACACAAAAGTTGTATTCTGTTGTAAACTTATAAATTCTCGGCCTGACAGGCTTATAGAGATTCGAGCGTGTTCAAACTGATAAATTTTCCATAATAACTGCCACAACACTGAAATGCATTTATGAAGTTACCGAATAATTAAACAGGAATTAACATTGCAATATGAACTGACCTGTAACGCTTTGATCTGCATCACAGTGGATTAAGTCATACTATCTAGGTCTTTGAGCATTGTGCTGCTGTCAACGATTTGGCCATTTCGATTTTAGGTCTTTCTCCGCTAAGCTTGGAATATGCCTGCAATAATCCTTGGTCTCAATGAGTCCTCCTTCGGTAATAGCGTCTTTTGCTAACGAATCTACTACTTCTTCAGGCGGTATATTTGAGTGCCCCTTAACTCAGTACAAAAGCAATTCATCACTATTTTGTTTCAACTCAATGAAGTTAGCTTTTATGTACAAAACTATTGAATACATTTGACGATATTCCATATCGAAGATGGTTGTCAAAACTCTAGGTTGAATTTTCCTAAAATTGTTTACCCAGATCTCAATGATAGATCCACACTAACACCAAAAAGGTAAACATTGAATTTCCTCTAAAATTTCATACGAAAGATGCTATTAGAAAATACTAAAATTGAGACACCAAATTCCGCTGAAAATCAAAAGACAACAACCTGCATTCTTCCATAAATACGCCTCAATAATTCCAGATAATAATCAAACCCGGCTTTTTGGTTTTATATATTCGTCCGCGACCATCGGTGGCGCTAGGGTAGGGCGCCTCGGCGTCGATCCGCTAGCTAGCCAGCGTCTAGTATACGTAGTGACGTCGTTACTAGTCCTACCACGTGCCCTATATTTCATCATCACCCCCTTTCATCTGCCACCGTCGCCGGCCGCCTGTCAACATGCCACCGCTGTTACGGCCGCGGGAACGCCACCTAGCGGGAGATGAACGACGATGTTCGCCGATTCTTACAGTGATGGAAACGCAGTGGCGTCCGTTCGGGTATTCTAAAAAAGAAATAAACAAACGTAGAAGGAAGTTTTGATTTATGAAAAGGTTACATAGGTAATTGTTTAATGAATAAACAGTTGTAAATTGTAAGTAAAATAAGATATTTAGTTATGTAATTTTTGTTTGTAGGCACTAGTGACAGCGTCAGCATCGATCATAATTAAAGCCTGTTCTTCCAATTTAATGCTTCTTACTGGAGAGTTTTTAAAAGCAACCAGATATCGTTATTTTGAATTTGTGTGAACATAACCTCAAATTTGAAGTTATTTCAACAAAGATCGCCGAAACACGTATTTGTTACAATAAAAAATGGGGAAATTAAAGCAAATAATTAAAAAAATTGAGGATGCATTTTCCAGGATTTCAACGAAGATGAATAAAATTAAATAATACGATTAATCATAGTGGATCTATTCGAAAGTGGTAAGACGAAGGTCAAGAAGGTTCACAAAATACTGTGTTAATAGTGAGTAATTGATTATAGGCAATTAATGATTTCTAGACGAAATGCTAAAACAGTCCAATTGATTTCTTAAAAAGCGACCTCTTTGTGATAACGCAATATAACATTCTTGTTTCGTTTTTGAAGAAACCTCGTGATCCAAAAAAAAAACTACAATCTCAAAAATTTTAAAATCTTGGTAGTTTCCTATCATCATTATCATCAAGCCTTACAATCCTCAAGATTATGGGTCTTAAAATCCGCTTATTGGGGTGGATTAATCCCCTCATTCATTTTTTATTTTAAAGGTTTCTGTGGGTCTTGGCTGCTTCTGTAATTCCCTTCCATTGTTTTCGGTCTTTGCACATTGTCTTTCAGTTTCTCCGCCCTATTATTTTTAAATTCTCATCCACGTCATTGCTCCATCTTTGTCTTGGTCTTCCTTTTCTTTTCGGTCATAGGGTATCCATTGTGTTATTCTTCGTATCATTTCTCCTGGTTTTCTCCTCATTATGTATACTGCCCATTTTAATCTTTTGTGTTTTTATATGCCTTACAATGTTTTCTTCTCTCGGTTGTTCCTGTATTCCTGTATTTGTCTTCAATTTTTTTCTCTATTTTATGTCACCTTTGGCCCGAATATCGTTCCCATTATTTTTAGGTCTTCTTCTTTTTTGTTTATTACTATTATTATTGTTTATTAGTAATTGGTCTTATTAATGATTATATATATGTATCTTCGTTTTTTTGGTTTAGTACAGGGTCTTTCAACAAGAGGTGTCATTTTAAATCAATAGAACAACCCAATGTTTTCATAAAAGGTGGTTATATTTTTATTTTAATCCAAAATACAAACTCTGAGGTTAATAATGGAACACAATATCTGCCTAATGTCCACCTGGGCTCTGTCTACAAACGCTCATTCTTTTCATGAAATTTTCTCATCACGTTTTCGCACAATAGCGGCTGTATTTCGTCAATAGCAGCTCTAATATTGTCTTTGAGTGATTGAATCGTTGCTGGAGCGTTGGCGTAGACTTTATCTTTAATGTAGCCCCAAATAAAAAAGTTTAAGGGTGTTAAATCGCGCGATCTCGGCAGCCAATTGAAATATCAATTTCGAGAATCATACGTCCAGGAAATTTTTCACATTGTTTCACGAGCTGTGTGACAGGTGGCGCCGTCCTCCTGAAAATAAACGTCGTCCACTTCCATAGCATCAATTTCAGGCCACAAAAAAGTCAGTCAACATTTTTCGGTAACGCAATCCATTCACTGTAACGGTCGAACCAGCAGCATTTTCGAAAATGTATGGCCCGATTACACTGCCAGCCACAAAACTGTCACTCGTTGTGGTTGGAAAGGTTGTTCGACTATTTCTCTTGGGTTTTCGGAGCTCCAGATGCGACAGTTTTGCTTGTTTACGTACCCAGACAGGTGAAAATTAACCCCATCACTCAGAATAATTTTGTTGAAAAAATCATGATCTTCTTCATATATTCCCAGCAGCCAATCAACGAATGTACGACGTTATACGTAATCTGCTGGCTTCAATTCTTGTGTCAACTGCATGTAGGGCAAGATCTTTATGCAAAATGCGGTGCAAACTGGCTTGTGATATCCCCAATTCCTGTGATCGTCTCGAAATGGACAAACCTTGGTTTTCAGCCACACTCTTAGCTACACCGGCGACATTTTCAGCTGACCTAGCCGGACGAGCACGAGTTGGAGTTTTCGCAGCACTAAGTTGTCCGAGACGTTCGAATTTGTTGATTGAATTCATTATAGCTGTGCGGGAAGGTGCTTGATGATACCAAAAGCAGTACGAACTTTACGAACAGTTTCCGCGATATTTTCACCATTTTTGTAGTGAATTTTCATTATTTCAATGCCTTGTGCGAGTATGTATCGATCCATATCTGAAAATTTCCTAATTTTCACTTGTCAAATGTCATCGCAATTATATCTGAATGTTAACAGTTCCAAAATGGCGTGAAATTTAAAATGACACCTCTTGTTAAAAGACTCATTACTTTGCTCTTCAGTAATGATCGGTTTCTGCCATTCGCTTTCATATTTCCTTTCATGATTCTTTCTCCGGTTTCCTATACGATAATAAAATTTAGTCTGAACGTTCTGTATTATTTCTGCAGCGATTTTTCTTCGTTTTAAAGTCAGTGTTACTAATTGTTTAGGTCTTAAAGAGTAACAGTGTATCATTTACATTTTAAGAAATCTGAAATTAACAGATTTTGTCCACTTTAAGTACTTTTAGGTAGTCCGAGAATTCATCTAAGTTATGTACACATCTAGTTTCCAATTTTCAGGGTTTGGCAAGCAATATTTTCATTGATACAACGTAGATAAATGAAAAAGGGACTAAATCACAAATATCTTTATTCAGTAATTAATATTTGAGATTTAATCCCATTTTCATTTATCTACGTTTAAGTACAATGAACTGACATCATCTTTAATAAAATATTTTCATTGTTTGGATATATTAGAAACGTTAAATGCCTGGTTTAACCAGCTCCTCCACCAATATTGGATGTTCTTTTCTGTTTTCTAACTTAAGAGCATTTTGTTGGAATTAAATTCATTAGAAATCAACTTATTAATAATAATGTTATAGAAGTAGGGCAGTGAAAAGGATTAAAATATTTTCCAACAAAATTCTATCGAGGAACATCCTCGCTCAGTACCTGATTAGGAATATACGAACATACAAATCAACGACATTCCCCCTTCCCTCCGTTTCTATTATTTATTGCGTATCGGATGACTTTTCCGCTTTACCGTAACGTAGAATGTCGCCTGTTTCTATCTCTGTCTAACGCGCGAGAATCGGGGTTGAGATGTACCTAAGTACGAGTACACAACATCGAGAACGCCCATGGCGAAGTATCCCTCAAAGTCAGAACGCGCTCGCGACCGAAAGCCGCCGAACCGAGCCGAACCGAAAGGGATAATGGAGGATAATAAATAAAAAATATCCTTCTTTTCCCTGTGTTGGCCAGATTGACTCCCGGTTGCCGGGCAACAGCCCCAGCCAGGCAGCACCATTCGGCCGCGATCGATATACGGAAGATTTCCTCAGTGGCTCCGGCCGTGTGACTGTGGAACAAAGCAGAAGCGCATCGGTACTTTGTCGGTCGACACATTCGCATATATGTACGGTAGGAAGGTATAGAGGGACGCGTGTACGATTGCACACGAGGTATAGGACATCCCCCAAACATACCAGCTAACTTACTACTACGTTGAGAGAGAGAAGGACAGAAATGATAACGCCATCTCTAGGAGTACGGAAGTAATACGTAAAGCACGCAATAACAATGCATCGTTTTGGGTATACATATTGGTAATACTAAGATTAGACAATGATGTCGAAAATGGCATTTACATTTGTCTATTTTCACTTTTGACGCACGTCATCAATTTTTGTCCGTATGAAACAAATCGATACATCTACAGTTAAACTTGCAAGTAAATTTAATGTATTGTAACACAAATGACTTTTGTTTGAACACAAATTATTTTTGCTTTAACATGTTAATACCTGACAGTTTATATTTAATTAAAAGTATATTTAGTTACAAATTGTTTATTAAAGCTCTATTATAAAGAACTGAACACAATCACGCATTCATTCCTTCACCATAACCCCCTGGGAGTGCCACGCACTTATTCCATCTCTCTTCCCACTTCTGGAAACACCTCTGAAAGTCGCCCGAAGTTAAACCTTGCAAAAGCGTCGTCGTCTCCTTCTGAATATTTTCTATGGAGTCGAACAGTTGTCCTTTCATGGGACTTTTCTTTTTTGGGAACAGCCAAAAGTCCAGTGGTGCCAGATCTGGGTTGTACGGGGGTTGAGGTAGCGTTGGAATTATTTGTTTCGCTAAAAACTGTCTAACAAGAAGCGACGAATGGGCGAGCGGGTTGTCGTGATGAAGGATCCATCCAAATTTCTTCAGTTCAGGCCTTACCCGCAGAACCCTGACACACAGCCACTTCAAAACTTCAAAATAGAAGGCCGAATTAACAGCTTGGCCTTGCGGAACGAATTCTTTGTGGATAATGCCATTGATGTCGAAGAAACAAATGAGCATTGTCTTCACATAACACAATTTTCGAAAAAAAGTAATTTAAGGAGTGGAAATCATAAATTCTATTAATAACAAAAAGCAAAGATAAATGTTATTCACCTGTTCATGAATGTTACTACTACCAAAATACGTAGCACAAAAGTAATGTTTTACAGGTCAAGTAGATTAAAAGTTAATTAAAAATCCAGGATAATCAGTCATAAGCCAAATACTCGTTATTCCTAATAACCAAAATTGAAAGTTGACGAAAAAGTGAAAAAGAACAGACGCTTTACGATTTCGTCGTTATCCGATGAGTTTCCTCTAGTTTCCAGAAGTGTTCTCTAAGAAGTTGTGACCAAACACTTACAGTATCGAAAGTTGTGCTCACGCTGGGTACTGAAAATGTTTAATGAGGTGCACAAAACCAAACGTGTAGCCAGTGCGTTGACTTTTCTTCAGCGATACAGTGATGGGGGTGATGATCTTTTAAGCCAAATTGTCACAGGTGACGAAACGTGGGTGGCTCACGTTACACCGGAATCCAAGCAGCAATCCATGGAATGGCGACATTCAACATTACCCAAGGAAGTGAAGTTCAAGCGAACAATTTCAGCCTGGAAAATCATGTGTACTGTGTTTTGGGACAGAAAGGGGGTGTTGCTTGCTAATTTTTTGCCTCACGGTGGCACAATAAATGCTACGACGTATTGTGAGACCTTAAAAAAACTGCACCGTGCAATCCAAAACAAAAGACGAGGCATATTGGGTAAGGGGATCGTTTTGCTTCATGACAATGGCCGTCCACACGCGGTTTCTCGAACTCAAAATCTCATCGCATCTTTTCACTGGGAACACAACTTGATCACCCTCCATACAGTCCCGATCTTGCGCCCAATGAGTACCACTTGTTCCTGCGTTTGAAGAAGCATCTGGGTGGTCAGCGCCACGACGACGATGATGAGGTCAAAACGACTATTGTGCAGTGGTTGTTAAATCAGGCGGCAGACTTCTATGACGATGGGATTGTAAAGCTGATTGTACGATACGATAAATGCCTCAATATTGGTGGAAATTATGTAGAAAAGTAGAATAAGGTACAGGCTTTCATGTAAAAATAAAATTGTTAAGAAAAGTTTACTTGTTTTTGTTTTATTTGAAAACGGTACTTATTTTAAAAACACACCTCGTACATTTAATTCAAGAAAATTATTTTCTTGTATTATAGATTTTTACAGTCTTGAAATAAAAATATGTTCTTGAATAGACTGATTTTTGCAAGAAACCATTTCTGTGTGTGCAGCGATCGCAAGACTTGTACTGATTATCACTTAAGGCCGAAGCTGTTGATGAACTACTCTGAAATGTAATTTGTGTTACTTTACATCATATAAAGAGATAAGAATATTTACCGGCGAAGAAATTCAAAATTTCTTTTAATGCTGCGTGATCCAATTCTTGCAATGCCTTTTCATCTATTCGATTTTCTAAAAGATATTTATTTCAACAAGCAATTCCAATTAATATTGGAATCTATATACATGTACAGGATGACTCAAAGGCTTGGCAACGCTGATTTATTCTCTCAAAATGGGTAAAATTAAAGTTTGTCGTATTTTAAAGTTGTTTTTATGTAGTTGAAAAGATGTGCTTCAATTGTGTTATATATTAGGACTAATCTACTGTAAACGCTAGAATTAGAGAATATCAATAGTTTTTTTCAAATTTCCTTATCTTTAGAATTCCCTATGTTTATATTTAAGATAACTTTGATGTTTCTATTCACACAAATTCTACTCAAAACTTTAGGAAGATTATCACTAATTAGCGATCTAATTGCGATTCAATAATAATACGAAAATAATTCTCTTAAAAGGAGCCATTTTTAAAACCACCGCTAAATAAATTGATTAAATACCCTCCTACGAAGTGCACAACATTTCTCTTGGATAAGTTCTACGTTAACCATCTGTATACAGGAGATAGTCACGATAAAGTCGCGATATTATCAAACACTAACGCGAATAATCCGCCTCTCATTACCATCTAATCGTTTCACGATACAACTTTTTAATAATAGACCTTCATTGGTTAGTCTGGTCTTAAGTTCGTAGCTGGGGTAATAATTAAACGTTGTTAATTTATTATTCATGCAAAAGACGCGAGGTTATCGAAATCGTATCGCCCGTTCTAATTCTATTATCGCGGAAATGAGCAGTTTTATTCACTTCGAAGAGGTTTAATAGGAAGTAATCGCAACAAGTTTGTTTCTATGAAGGCTTACGTCGATTATTTCTGTTTATTGATGTTTAATAAAGCGTCAAGCAGATTAAGATGAAAACTTGACAAGTAATTAACATGACGAAGTGTATTCAGACCAGGTAAAATAAATACACGTTGATTGCTATTTATTTATTAACGAATAACACTTATGAACACTATAAACGTAACCTCCGTAGAACAAATTCGGAAAATCACAGATAAACTTATTTACTATGGGTCGTTTTTTAGCCTTGTTCACATTACACATTTTAAATTAATAATTACATACTTATAACGAATAACACGTAACACAAAACACAACGCGCGCTCTCGTTTCCTAAACGGAACGAAAAATAAACAAGCGGACGCTGACAAAGCGAGAATTGATTTTTGCACACAGCTCACTACCCGGTGAAACGTCTATGTATCGCAGAGACGAACAATAATTAAATGACAAAGATGGTAACAAGCAGTAGATCTTATAAATGGTAAAACTGACAACAGGTAGATATGGATGATAACGGCACTAACACTGGCCTGTCAACCAAATAATTTTTTCAGAAGAGTTTATCGTGTTAATGTACCACATGACATCTGTATCTCGTTTTCATCTAAGACTTTCTGTTCCATATGTCTCAGCACCCTTCAAGGCGTTATCACATACGAGGAGCATTTGACCATTTGTACAAAAAGCTAAAAAAAAAAGCTACTGCATTTGGTATATTATTTCAAGCAAGAACTCAGAACTTGAACGTAAACAGTTTTATCAATACACTTTACAATCGATGGTATACTTTGTAAAGGTTGGTACTACAGTATTCATAAAATGTTTCAATCGGTGCTAGGAGAATTGAGAATTTTATTCAAATGGAAATCCAAGCGTCTTTCCTTTGTTTTAGGAAAACTGTGTAACAGTCAAACTGTGTTAGAAGTTATATGAAACTACACGAAAAAAATGTTATAAAGAATCAAACAATTGTAGAACAATTTACTACAATTTGTTTGAGGATATACGACTGGATACAACTTGCGCAAATTCCTACTACTCGTTTGTGGTTAACGGATTGTATTTCCATTTAATTAATTCTTGTAAAAATTTAGCCAATGATCTGTTACAAAGATTGCTACAATAGTGTACAAGTTTTAGTAACACACAACATTGTTTTAAATATTGTATTACATAATACAATATGTATGCAGTGTTCTTATAATTATAATGGTTGAAAGGACAAGTAAAAACGCAATAATGATAACTATTCTTATGTTTTCGTATCTCCCACAGTTTCCTAATTTACAGGTAGCATTGGTCAGCCACGAGAATGTTACCAACATCTGTGGTATTTCGCAAGTATATGATACCATCCCTCCAAACATTCGACAAATTTGGAGCAGTGATTAACTACGGAAGACTATATTCTGAAAGAATTGTGAACCCGATGAAAATGATTTGGCTATATAAAACCAGGTGATTTATTAGAAAAAAATTAAACTTTCTTTGCGACATCTATTGGTGAATAATTAATAGTATCTGGATCCAATCCTAAGTGATGATTTATTTACAAACTCACTCATTCTCTATCATTTATTTTGAAAAAATTGGGAAGTTTTATGTAAAAAATTGCCACAATCTTGTCTTGCACGTCTCAATACGAAACAATACAATAGAAACCCGACCATAACTTTCGTCAAGTATTATCTGTGACGGCAACATGTAATAATTAACAAAAATCTGCGCTCAGGTTAGATAAATAATTGTATTCATTATTAGAATATTTTTCCTACAATATTGTAATACATTCTATCAAGTGATTTTTTCCGTGTAGGACTATTGTCAAGTTACGAAGAACAACTGTCGTTTCTTGTAATAACAAAGTTAATAATGTAGACGTTTTTTGTTGTTCTTTTTTTTTAAATTGCATTTATCTTAAAAGACCGTACGTTCAAATACCTTTGGGGTATTGTAGTAATGATTTTATTAAACTTGACATTTTCTTGGTTACTGACGCTCTGAAGTCCTATACTAAGGACTACTGTTATCAGCAACATCCCCAGTGGACATAAGATTATAACCATGAAAGTTCAACTACATCTGGCCCGAAAAAAAAATAGGAAAACGTAGCCTAATTAAAAAAATAAGTACTGTAGTTTTATTTCTAAGAATAGTAGTCCTAGCCATCCGTAAATATTTTCAAAATGTTTCCATTCTAAAAAAAACAAACATACGAACCTTGTTTGTATGTCTAGAGTTTTCACATGAATGGATCTAGATCTTTAATGCGTTAGACACAAAAGCGCTTGACTCAAGTATAATCGATTTCCAACTTAACACCTTCGACAAGGTCAGAAAAACAAATATTAATGCTTTATGGATGTAACGACGTACTTGACTTGGGCAGCCACAACTTAACAGAACAAATAAGATTCCAAGGCAGGCGTCGCATGTATGTACAAACGTACAAATGAACGAGAACGTTTAGAATTCGACATGATTTTTAAAAAAAGCCTATAAATAGAATCTGTAAGGATGTTAAGGTCGGCAGTATTGAAATATTTCGCGTTAACCGTTGAAAAAAAGGTTTTAAACATATGATTACCTACGTCTTGTTTTATGGAAACCGTCGCGTAGATCAGAGAGAAAAGGAGAAATATGAAAATTGGAATTATTCCGTTTTACTCGTTTCATTTAGGGGTCAAACGCGTTAACGACGTCGTCACCTTTTTAACGCACCATTCGCCTTGACTTGTTTTCATCAATGGTTGTGCTCGTGTACTACCTTTGCCCATGGTGACACTAATAACATAACCTAGTACCGTCATTATTTATTAGATTGATTGCTTGCTGTACGGAGGTGTGGAATATACAAGGTAAAGTATTTAACTTGAAACAATCAAATAATTTACGTAATCGGAACTGTTGTGAAATAATTTGTTAAACTATGTATGGTACTGTTTGATGCGTTGTGCAATTGTTTCGTGAATTTCAAAAATTGCTGAAACCACTTGTGCAAAGCGTTGTACAATGTGTGCACGTGTAGTGCTAGATTACGCAATATTTTTCAATGACTCACGACAATAATATTTTTGGTTGCTAGATTGTTTATTGGAGGATTGGGGACATTGAGGGCTGCTTCAATCAATCGTTTAGCGCACTTAGTGGAACCCCCTTGATGATATTTCTCTTTGCGAAAGGCACCATGATTGTTGAATTATATCTTCAGTTAATATTTGAAAGTAAAAGTATTTGACTTAAGTTTGCATAAGAATTTGTTGCAGGTTGTTTCCATACATTTGCTGAAAGAGTCCATGCTAAATCGCTGAAACACCTCAGGATAAGCATTATCATTTTCGAATGAAATTAATATTTTAAAAATTTACCCTTCCAAATCTACTATCCCCAATGCGACTCTTATACACGAGATTATAAGACCAGGGGGCTTGGTACACACAAATATGCGGCTTAAAGGTGAAGCTAGAATTAAACAACGCTCCAAGTTCCATAATTCCTCATACTACGCATCATTTTTCGACATATGCGATCTTAGGTATTTTATCTAAGTTGGGCTGAAATACATTGATATCGCTTACAACAAAGATGTTGAAATACATTGTAGTGTCATCAACATAATCAAGAACAAAGGAACTCTCTTCCAGGAGTCAATCATTAATGAAAAGTAAAAATAGGAGCGGATCTAGGTTAGCACCCTGCGGAACACGTAATTGACACGGATTCTTCAAAAAAAACACAGTCTAGCACCTCATTCTGTATGCTGAGAAAACAATTCATTTACAGATTAAAATTTACAGGTATTAAAATAAAATTTCCACATATCTCCTTCAACTAAAAAGCAAGCCATCAGAAAACATATAATAAACATGATTAAACATTATACCTTATAACATGTTTGATATAATTTTGCTTGTTCTCAACGGTAACATTTTGAAATCCTTGATTAATAAGGGCAGGTAAATCATTTACTTTAAAATTTGCATTAGTGAACTTGATAAAGCTTTTCACTTACGCCCATACCTTCTCAATCGGGTCTAACACAGAGTGATAAGGTGGCAAACATAAAATTGTACGGCCCATTTGAATAGCTGCTTCTTCCAGTAAATGTTTATTGTACTTATATTTTTCTGGAGAAACAATATATAAGAGATCACGTTTTAACAATTCTTCTTCAACAAGAATATTTTTTTCTCTTAACCAAAGGAATATGTCATTGTTCTTGGTCAGTAAGGTAGGAATCCGTTCTGCCTTGCGACTGTGATAAGAAGCATTATCGATAACTACTACTGAGCTTGCTGGTCGGTTTGGTAGCAACTGATTGAGAAATTACTTGTACACTTCAGCATAAACCTCATCGTGGACATCTGCCGTATTATTCTTGCATATCGGTGTCCACGGCTATTTGCTGCAGTTAGACCAGTTCAGCAAGGAATACCTGTCAGGATGTATTTACAGTATTGTCAGTCCATGCTTTTGACACAAAATCTCCAACACTCACTCATGATTCATCTGCAAATATGGTGTTTTCCCCTTTATTTCGATATCTTCTAAGACGCATAAATATTCATGACGCCATCTGATAATATCATCACGGTCCATCAGCATTATCTTCCTTCTAACTTTTTCAAAAGAAAAGCCAATGTCCTTCAGTAATTTGAATTCAGTAATCTTCTTAAAAAATTAGATACATCTTGTTCACTATTTAGAGCACTTAAGATTGTGTTCAATGTAGGTAGAATATTACGCAAAAAGGGCTTTACGTCTAACAACCACTTGCACATGCTCATCATATGCAAGCGAGTGGTTTGCTTGCGGCTGACCTTCTCATTCTTATTTGCTATGGATGGTTTTCCTTGTCTTTTCGGATGGAATATATCACTCCTTTGCCACAGCCAAGTGCTTTACTTGTTTGTACAACCGCCTTGGAGACATTCATATTTTCATAAAATATGTAAAGGCATTGGAGATTATTTTCCTTTCTCTAGCAGAGTAGCTCTCACCCTTGCGCCTCCTCTTACAAGTCTCCGTGTTAAAGCGCTGTAATTTCACGATTTTTAGATTGATCATTAATAATATTCCTTTCTATTTACGGTAGTCAACACCACTAAAAGATGCAGTAGTTTTTATAAAAACCGATTTACTCAATAATAGATAGAAATGAAGGCAAAATGCGAATTCAACAAAACGAGGGAAGTACTGAAATTGACAAGTCACATAATTGTTATTGATCTCCTTGGAGGAGAAATCCTGCCGAAAGGCTTGGCAACAGCGCTGGTTCCAAACAAGGATAGCTTTATACAAATTGTTGTAAATTAGCAAAAGAAGGCTATATTCTTTAAGACCCAATACTTCGAAGCCAGAATGAAACGCCCAGTAGCTGTGTACCACTAGTGAAAACATTGTTTCGTATACCGCTCAACCCTGTATTCTGGTTGTGGGAAAAGCGCTTCTGCTTCTTACGTCAACTTTCATCACCTGAGCTCTCTGATTAAAAAAAATTATGCAGCTATACTGCTATAGAAGGAGAAAGTTTATTTTAAAAGATCAAGTGAAGTTTCCTAAACAACAATAACAACAACGCATTCCCAACAGCAAAAAGAGGATTGAACAGAATACAGAATTGAGACCCAGTATATGATCATTTCTATCAAAGTCTTAGTGCCCAATCTAGGTAAATGTATCCGTTGGAACATATTCAGATTCAGAATTCACGGATGGCTCTTCCTCATCAGACAAGTCCTCCAACACAGTATTATTTGGATGAATTAAAGAGATGAGAGCTGGGAAAAGTTCCCATGGGGGGAAATAAAATTGAATTTCACTTAAAAAAATTTCTATGTTAGGCTAGAAGCTTTTCAGACTATCCGTACGCCACGTAATATTTGCTCTGATGTAAATACTAATCCACGCGCGGCCAATTGATAATCTGATCCTTATAAAATGCGACCAGGTGCCAATAATATATTCTCATCTCCATATATGGGTAAATTTGTATATCATATACAACAAGTTTTTATTGTTTGAATAAATTAGCCACATGGCGGAGTATGTGTCCACGTACGGTGTCAATACGAATTTGCGCTATGCCTTCACCGCCGACATAAGCGTTAATGTAACATGGATTAGTGGAAATGGGCAAGCTCTGTAAACATCGAATCTATTACCGGTTGATTATACATTAGTCACCGTTAGTTTGCTTTGTGTGACGTCGGGAATTGGCTGAAATGCACGGCGGATCGGTGGAAGGAAAGGGGTAAGGTTGCGTAAGATATTTTAGTTATTAATGGAAGGGCGTTAGGGTTTGATTTATGCATCGGGTAAAGCAGAATTAGCGCGTTGGGAAATGTAATGTACATACTATTAACTAAGGCTAAAGTAACAACAATACATCTACTAATCTCTCTTATAAATAATCTGTATGGACTGTAGTGAAGAAAGACGGTGTGTCTTATACCATATTGCGTAACTTACTGTTGTAATTATGGTGCACAGAAAATGATATCTCAAGCTAAGCATAAGCAAGATGTAGTGTTTTCCATAAGGTCTATTGTATGAATCCAATATCTAGTTCAGCCATACCTTTTAACCAGCTGATTGACATATTTACATTTATCACATCTCTGTACTTGAAAAACAGCATACACTCTATAATCTCTGGAGATGCTGCTATTGTAAAAACAAAACAGCAGTTACCTGTTATATGTTAAAAGAATACCCTAGAATTGCATCACTTATTATCAAGAAGAAAAAAGCGATTTCCTAATCCCTAAAGCACCCCAGAATTCTAGAGTAATGTCACACACCGCCATAAACCTTTCCAGTCGACCTCTATCTTCCAATGAGGTTGCTGTCCTCTCTAAAGACCTTAACTTTGTCTTTACGTTTAAACTTATTCCTACTAAGACATAATTACTGGCATAGAGTCCGCTCTTGTCGGTTTTCCATCTGAAACAGCTGATCTCATTCGCATTGAAGCACCCAAAATCGTTGCACGTGCCAAATCTCCGAAATCACACAGACATCAGACCCTAAAATTGCTATACTAAGAGCTGATAAGGGAAATGTTACGGTGATCCTGGACAGCGAAGAGTATGAGTAAAAAGTTCTTTTTTTAGTGCAACACGGTACCTATCGACTTTTCAAACGTGATCCTTTCTCTCAATTTCCTGAATTGGGCGTTTCATCATTAACTCCATTAAAACGTCATCTATTCCTACCGATACCCAGAGATCACTTCTTTCTAGTGATTCTTCAACCCCAAGGTTATACGGTCTCCTTAAAATTCAGAAACCCAATATCCCCTTACGTCCTATCGTCAGCACTATCAATAGCCCTACCTACAAATTATCGAAGTACCTTTCTAACCTTCTAAGACCTTAGACTCGGTGACTCTTTCATCCAAAATCCCCAATATTTCGTCAAACGACTGCAAAAGTTGGCAGTAGATCCTAGTGATTTACTTGTCAGTTTTGACGTCGATTCCTCATTCACTTTTCCATACCGGATATTGTATACATTATTACAGAGTTCCTCATCTCCAATGACCAACCGGATGACCTGTCTGTCTTGGTTCAAGCGTGTGTTTCTTCTGTCTATTTCCAGTTTCGTGATAAATACTACAAGCAAGTCTCAGGTGCAGCTATGGGATCTCCTCTGTTTCCTGTCGTCGTCAACATCTTTATGGAAGCGTTCGAACAACAAGCTCAATTATCTTACAACCTTAAGCCAAAGGGTTGGTACAGGTACGTCGATGACATCTTTGTCATCTGACCTGATGGTCATGAATTTGGAAAACAATTTCCTATCGTTTCTGAAGTCCCAACCTGATTCCATAAGCTTCACCATGGAGGTTAAATTGAACGATTACCTTCCTTTTCTAGATATTCTCCTACAGCGCCGTCCTGACAGGATATTGATATCTCAATATCTTCCCACACCATCATCTAGCCCAAAAACGCGGTGTTATCAATTCTCTTATCCAAAGAGCCATTTCCATATCTAAACCCAATTCGCTTCCTCGAGAACATCACTGAAACTCTGATACGCAATAATTATTCTAGAAAAGATATTCAAACTATTATTAACCACTACACCAACCCTTCTCCACAGCAACCCCTCTCATCTGATCCCAATTTGCGTAGCAGCTTTAGGTGCACCAATACATCATAGATTCTCTTCAGAACAACATAAACCTCTCAACATTCAACTCAGACTACCTTCTTACCAAAGACCGCAATCATCTGGAAGCCCCTGGTGTCGGTGAAACAAAGCGATCAGTCAACACTAAACGTTATTGTGTATTATGTAGATTGATTTCCACGATATGACCCTTTCATGTCTTCAACTTTGTTGAATCAAGTAAGTAACAGAAAAGATTGCCAAAAAAGAATTAATATTCTCTTAAACTTAATCAGGAACATATTGTCCTTAATTCCCTTACATTTTCCAAACAAAAAAAATGCCTTCTAACGTAAATGAACCCATAAAAATCCTTCTCCTTTTCCATATTTGGCCAGAAAACGTCGACTACCTCCAGCCGGCTTGCTCAGTATAAACATGTAACGATTAATCAAACTCACCTATATATGTTCAGCTAGGAAATGACGACCTTATACGATGCAAATTTTGCGGTTTAGTCGGAGAACCGATAGGTTTGTTGTTATAAGTAACGTGTTGCGGGAGCTAAAAGATCTCTGGCGCGTAGGAAATGCAAATGTTCGCGGCCAATTATGTCGGCATTCGCACATATCTGTCTCAATCAACCGACGCGGCCCGTCATAAAGCGTAATTTTAGATCCAATGTGTGTTTAATTATCGAACGCGGTATGCGTGGAGTTATTCTACGTGTTTGTGTATGGCATAGCTCCGACGAAGTATCGGTATTCTTGTACACAGATGATGAGTTCTAAGTTAACCTCAATTCTTGGATAATCTGTTACCGTTTGTGTTGTCTAATTCCGCACGTTTGCACTAAATAAATTATCTCTCAAGTTTATGATAAGCAAGATATTATAAGCTTATGCAAAAATTATAGCTGAATAATCAAGCAAATGTCTGAGTTTTAATACAACAATGAAAAGTTACAAACGAGGGCAAGTCAAAAATTATCTACATTTTCCGTTTTAAAAGTTATTTAAGGGAAGATAGCAGTACGTGTACATCACTTTCCACAAGCATTCGTATTCTTTCCAAGAAGAAGGTTTTCAGTTGGTTGCGAAGCCAATTTTTCGCTTTTTGCACAACGGACTGCTTTCTCGCAAAGCATCCTTGAGCCGCCCAGACAGGTGAAAGTCAGAGGGAATGAGATCTGGGCTGTAAGGAAGGTGTTCCAGTACCTCAACACTAAACTTGTTGATGGTTTGAACGGTGTGATGCACTGTTACTCACGCTGTTGGTGGTAGTCCTCTTTCCGTCTAGTCATTCACTATGGGACTTTTACGGTTAGCACTACCTTCCCAGTGACTTCCGACTGGAACATGCTGAAGGTCGTTAACTCACTTGTATCGTCCTATATATTTGTTGTGCTAAGATTAGCAATACAGCAAAGATAATAACTAATTAATGGTGTATCTTATTCACCGGACACTGAGCGCTTAACTGTTCATTGGATCCGATTCAAGGACCATATACTTTTATGGAAGACAATGCACCGTGTTATAAGATAGAAAATATAATGCGATACCTTCAATCTAAAAATCTGCGTGTACTATCTTAGCCAGGCAATTCACCAGATATAAACCCAATTGAAAACTTGCGGAATGTCTTCAAAAACATCGTAAGTACACGAGACTCAACTACAAAGGAAGAATTACAACAAGTTATTGAAGATGTATGGCATAATAGCGACGAAATTTAAAAAAAAAAACATCAAGAAGCTTGATTGGCAGTATGCCAAAAAGGATTGAGGAAATAATAAAACGCAGAGGAGGAACAAGCAAGTATTAGTAAATATATGTTCAAATTATAGTTACTTGCATGTAATATGTAATTAAATTATAATATTGCCAACATTACCAACTGTTTTTTGTTTAATTTTACCCCAAAATCATAATATTTTTATGTGGTCCTAATTCGATTGCCAGGCACTGTATTTTAGTGTATCTTTTTGACGTAATACATTTTGTCCTAAAAGTTTTATTGTCAACATGATCTCAGATTAAGTCATAACATACTCCAAACGAATATACTTAATATTAATTGTGTCAAAACCGGAAGCTAATAAAACTTGAAGGTATTACGAAACTTTTCAACTTACAATCGAACCGAAAGTCCGCACCATTAATTTAGTCAATGGTTAATCACGGAAAGAAAAGGTGCCGGAAGTATATGAGTTAGAGTAAGTGAATAGCGGCGCTAGGTGGCGCCAGCACTGACGTCGCGGCGACGATACGCCAAGTTCGTGTCTAATAAGTGCAAATGTGCGTTTTCTCCGTATACCCGATTTCGTTTATGTATGCGCAGATGTCTGTGTGTATGTGTGCATGTGTGAGAGTAGCGTGCCGGCGTCTATTTACTTCTTTGTTGTTCGAGCGTAATTTAGGACGAAATTATTTACCGATACTTCCCGAGGAAGAAAGTTTTCGCAACTTTAAAACGGTTATTTATATGTATATTGTATACGATTATATTTCCGACCTTTGCCTGTGGCAGTGAAGTTAGTGTTAGAAGTTATTGTTATTGAAAGTCGCGTAGATTATATAACTTTCATCAGACAAAGAGAAAACACATTGATGTGCTTTGTTTAGGTTTTTCGTCGAAAATTGTGGGGTCATTGTCTTAAAAATCGTTCACACTAAAGATGCAATTACTACTGCAACTAGTGTCACATTATCTTTGGGGTAAACCTCATAAAACCTATCTTTCCAATGGTATTTGGCAGGAATCTTGGCTTCAAAATTTTGATCGTTCATTTTTGAGGACGGCCCCCATTGCCTTTTAAATCAAGGATCACTGAAACGCTTTATTGTTGTTGAAGATATATGTACTATCCATAACACTAGCAAATGCTCAAAAAAATTTTTCGCAACCTAGATTTAAAATTTTCTTTCTACCAGAACATCTGGTTGATTTTATATTTAGAAGGTTTGACAAATTGTCGACATACAATCAAAATTCGTAAATCGTAAATCCTCAAGTTTGATGGAATATTTTCCTACAATGCATAAATTTAGAGGTATTTCTAGCATAATTTCATATATTAAATATCGTTCGTCAAGTAATCGCCTTATTCCTCAGTAAATTTTACTATTGTGTAGTTTATTGGTGGCGAAATAACATAGAATAATCTAAATTCAGTCTTCTAGTTGCGTCAGTACATGTATTACATCATGCTATTTTAAAAAAATAAGAATATTCGTTGGAAATTCATCACCATCGCGTTGTTTAGGTGACAATGCAGTAGTTTATTTATAAATTATAACTTTTAAACTGATCTTTCAGCCACAAGTTCAGAAAAGACTCTTAGAGTAACAGAAACTCACTCCAATAAAATTTCTATATTCTAATAGCAATTATCTTATTTGCTTACAGTAATAAGGTAATACCAAGATTACTAACCAAGAAATGAACCTTTCCCCACCACAATTCTTCGATATCATCCACTTTCTTTCAGAGAATAAGAAGGAGGTTTCACCAGTGTTAATGACATTGCTTATTTATAAAGACCGACACGCACGAAAATAATAAAACAAAAAAAAAAGAGACGGAAAGCTGTGGAGAAGAATAAAGGAAGAATCCCATGCCACCAATTAAACCGTAAGAATAGGAAGCAAGAAGGATGAGAAAAAAAAGGAGGGCAAGAAAAGCATGAAAGTATATATACGTATATATTCGTCCCTAAAAGAGAAAAAAGGAACAACGGGGAGAAGAGAAGTTCATCTCCTCTTCGTCTCCAGTAGTAAGGGGTAAAGATTTCGTGAGAGCGATTTTAACAAGAATCTAATCCGCCTCCAAGCGTTAGCTAGAAAGAGAGAAGATAGCGCAGGCAAGCTGGCAATGGGAATAGGAATGACGCAGGACCGGATTAAGGACGTTAACCCCTTGGAATTTGAACAGTTTCTCTTTCGTTTTAGACAATGTATATTTAGCTTCTATTTCACACTATTGCTTTAAATGAGCCTAAGTGAATTTAGACCTATTTTTATGCAAAAACATTTTAAATACGATGAGTTTAACCTAGCTATTATCCGTATAACAACAATTTAAATAATTTATGCAACATAAGTACATTCGCAGTTCAAAGATTAACTTTTAAAGACAGAAGTTAACTCATTAGGTTAATTGGAACTGCTAATTATAATTAAATTCGCTTTATTTGTATTTATAGACTTGCTCTAACGTTTACTGGCCGTAAAACTTGTACTTAAGCACTTATTTGCGTTAAATGCGTCTTTTAAAAATGATAATTTGCGATATCGAAGTGCACCGTGCATCAGTCGAACATGGTTTTATACTTAGTTGTTAAATTTTATTGTCCGTAAAATTGGAAAAGATTAAAAAAGTGGAGATAGATACGTGCATATATTTATCTTATATAACATTAGATGAATATCTATTTGCTAAGTGGGTTGGTAAAATTTGCATTGGGTTAGGACTCCGGTTGATTTTTAAAATAAGGATCTAGGTCTATATACTTCAATAGTATGGATTGACAAACAGTAGAGCAAGAACTATCCACTAGCCCTCAGGTGAGACAATGCAGGTGTCTGTCGCCAGAGGATGCCCGCAGGGAGGGGTATTATCACCTCTATTGTGGGATATGGTAATAGACGAATTGCCGATCTTGCTAAACAATGCTGGCTACTATACACAGGGATATGCTGATGACATTGTAATACTCACTAGTGGGAGAAACGCCAGCATAATCTCAGAACTAATGCAAAGAGCATTAAAAATGGTAGAAGTATGGTGCAAGAAGGAGAACCTTAGAGTAAATCCTGGAAAAATTGCACTTGTACCCTTCACTAAGAGAAGGAAATTGGACGGTTTAAGGGAGCCGATTCTTTGCAACGAAGTAGTACAGATCAGTCAGGACGCTAAGTTCTTAGGTGTAACCTTGGACTCTAAACTGAACTGGAACTCACATTTACAAAAAATGACCGACAAATGTAAGAGGGTGTTAATGACAACCCGTAGAACAGTTGGGAAAACATGGGGACTCAAACCACATATGACGTACTGGCTGTACACTACAGTGGTAAGACCCATGATAACTTATGGCTGCCTGGTTTGGTGGCCTAAGATCACACAGAAGCATGCGATAATAAGTCTCTCGAAAATTCAGAGACTGGCATGTCTTTGTATTAAGCTTCAGTGTTAGGGATGTAAAGACCAGCCCTGCTCTGGTAGAAAATCAATCAATCAATCAATCAATCCACTAGCCCTACAATGAAATGGTCATCCGCATAACTTGCCTACAAGTGATGTAATAATCATATTTTTTATTTGTTATTTATTTTTTTTTGTTTTTTATATTTATTTTGTTATAATAATAATAATAAATGGCTTAGACAGCCCTCCTGGGAATTTCGCTTTTTTTTAATAACTCTTTATTTCTCAGGCACATATATATATATATATATATATATATATACGCATAAACAAATACAATACATACATACATGAATAGAAACGCGTCATAAAAGAAAAGAGAAACAATGTACTGAGATCATGTATAAAAATCATCTATTGTATAACAATTCTTGGAAAATAATAGTTCTTTTAGGGCATATTTAAACATATGGTGTTTATTTATTTGTTTTATTGCGGCAGGAAGTAGTAAAACTGGCCATGGCATAATTTCATATTAAAGTAGTTTAGAAAAAACTGGAAATACTTGTTTTCTAACTTAGTGGTGTATCTAAGTATATTGAGTTATTTTAGCTTTGTACTTAGATGACCAGTAAGTATTGCATTATTCTTGTTTAACTGTCTTGTAGTAATTATTTATTACCAAATGCAGGTTTATATTTGTCTTCTGCATCCTCGATATACCGCAGATGTCTTTAAGCGGCCAACGAACTCAGTTTTGGCATAAGTCAGGATGTTGCCGGGAAAGATTGTCCTAATGGCATCAGAGCAAAACCGCCAGCGCAGGATACTTACAGATGAAGTGTTCTACTATCTCGCCTTTAGCTCGGCAACCCCTGCATGACAAATCTTCGATTGATTCCATCCTGAAGAGGTGCTTCTTTAACCAGCAATGTCCAGTCAAAATCCCAATAACCATGCGAAGGTCTCTCCTAGATAGTCTCAGATATTTTAATGCTATCAGCTTGTTCTATTGAAATGTGGCCTTCTTTCATTAGCTTGACTAGACTCAATTCCACTGACCTTTGACTCAATACAACCTCGTATGCTATTTTCATTTCAGCAATTATCTTAATGACGTAGTATTATCTATCAGCTATTATTAATATATAATACTAGAAATATGCTTTTCGATGGTGAATTGCTTGATGCTTTAGCAGAATCCGTGATC
This sequence comes from Dynastes maya, assembly GCA_029619315.2. Lineage (NCBI taxonomy): Eukaryota > Metazoa > Arthropoda > Insecta > Coleoptera > Scarabaeidae > Dynastes > Dynastes maya. Next base: position 5,207,534 of record JAROYE020000004.1, read on the forward strand.
GTTATAATCCTTTCAAAATTAGTGCGTTTTGCATACGCCAGTGCTTCTAACATTGCAAGGGAAACGAGCAACTTCAGCAGATTTTATCCTATGGATAGAACGAAGCATTTATCATGTTCTAGTTGCCCATTATTATGATGGAAGTTTATATATTTTTTTAATAATATGATCAAAACAAGATCCGCGGTTAAAATAGAAAGGCCTTGCAACCTTCTCCGATTATTCCAGTTTAAATATATGTCTCGCCGAAGCTAGTACACTAAAAGAATGCATTCTTTCTTCAGAGAACGCATACAACCTCAACTCAAGGCAAGCCATCTTCAAACATTACATATATACCAAATCAGTCCCTGTCCAACAGTAACTTCAATATAGAGTGTGGCGATAGTGTTGGGGAGTTTCTGAGGGTGGCAGCGGTGGCGGTAGTAGTAGTACTACTAGTAGAGTATCGGTATCTTGATAACCGTGTGGAGTGGTGTGGAGGAACAACAACACCCCGAACGCTGCACGGGCGACAGAGAGAGAGGCTAAATGTCGGTATCGATCACTGAACCCAAACTCAGTGGTGTTGGTGCCCGTTGGTGTATACAATCGGGTACAAAAGTATCCAACTAACAACATAAAGTTTTTTGAACAGGAACGGTAAATTTAAAAGATAAAGATAGCGTTTACGTTATAATTAGCTTACACCCCGGTATTTTGCTCTTTCATCCTTGGTCGGGTGGGTAATTTTGTGTAATAGTAGTCTACGATAAGGTTTGAAAATCTATAGACGATATTAAATAATCCATAGATAAGTCAGAATTAACAAACGCTAAGAAAACTCGAACTATGTGCTCGGGGTCAAGAATGTACGAAGTGAATCCAGCCAAATTGACTAACTTCAAAGTAATCTATTGCATCAAAATCGCTTTTCCTTGGTTTTATCGATGGAATTAAATTTAATTAACGAAATAGAAACCTCAATACGCCTGTAGGACTCCAATCTACGACCCACGTTTGCCGGATAGGGGCGCTACCACTACACCAAAGAGTCCATGTAGAAACGAATCCCTTTTAATAACCAGGATTTTTTTGTACTCGTCGATGGAAGCCGAAATATTCATTAATGCATTATATTAAAATGAATAAATAAATGCCTTTTTTCTATAACTATGTTTCTAGATCGATTTACTAGAAGCAATATTCTAGGGATTATTATTGTGTGCCTTATAATGCAAATAAATTTAAATTAAATGTTCTTATTTTTTAAAATAGCATAATGCATGCCATACAGGGACGCAACTGGAAGACTAAATCTATATCGTCAATTGTTGTAGGAAAATATTCCATTAAAATTGAAGATTTAGGATGTTAAGAAAATGAACAGAAGAAATTATTTATACGTTCCAACGTGATCGTCGTTGACTGAACCTAAAATAATCTCCTGGCAGTATATAATACATGTTCCAAAATAAATTTAACATTAAAAATGGGAAATCTATTGACAATCTTTGGACTTTCTATAGTTAATTTTAGAAAAAAGAAAACACATCTAAGGAACTGGTAATTTCAGTTTAAAGATTACAATAATTGCAACGTAAATTGTATATTGCTTATGTTACATTATACTTTCTAAATATTACTGGAAAAAACTTTATGGTGGATCTGTTATTGATGGTAACGTGGAAATCGATTTTAGCGAACCAATTTGAACAAGACAGATTTAAGCTCCGCTTCATAAGAACTTTCTCCTTATAACAGTAGCAGTGGGTGATGACGTACACGGGAAGGTGCAGACAATGATTCGATTTCCTCGTGCATTTCCATTGCATAGTACAATATGCAAGGAAAATACACGAGGGAATCGAATCGCGGTCTGCGCCCTCCCGTTTACGTCATCGCCCACCACTAAATAAATCCGGTTATAACGATCTATTGGATAGAATGAACTGCTTACGTATATAAAATTCCAAATGTTTTATTGTAAAATAATGCTGTGTAATGTCAAAGGCTATGTTTGGAGTAATGTTATTTCCGAGATACGTAAGATAGAAATGGTAAACTGAATATGGTTATAGAAAATCCATTTAAGAGAGAAATGCGAACATTTTAATGGTTAATTTTAATGAAATAAGTTGTTCGAAAACAGTTTTACGATGTGATACAACAGCTACATCTTATGCAGATATGAGACTTTTATATTTTGTGAATGTTATCAACATAGTAATGGAAAATGTGATACGAAAAGCTGATTAAAAGCAGACAACAACAAATCTTAGCATATGCAGGCGATGTAATACATGCGAATCTAGAAGAACACAAGGACACAAGACAATAGGATCAAATTAAGAGAACTTGAATTTGAGGAAGTTAGCACATAAGAATGTAAATAAAGAACAACAAAAATGTAGAGCATTTTCTGCAAATGAGAGAATTTTACAAAAAAATAGACTAGTGAAAATGCCAACGTTAAAATTAATACAACACCAAGACCAGTTCTGACATATATGCCAGTGAAACAATGTGTTTGTCAAGGCAAGAGGAAAAAATGCTGAGAATATTTAAAAGAGAAGTAATGATGACTATCTTGAAAGGACGTACCTAAATAGAAACAAATGAAGAACCCAACGAATGCATTAGATAGAGAACGATGAGTGAATGTCCCAGGATAAGGTGATTGAAAGAAGAAACAGAAGATATTGAAGAAATGAGCATAAGAGGCTGGGGACAAAAAGCACTCAACAGAGAAAAGTAGCAATAATTCGTAAAAAGAGCTAAGAGAAACAGAACGAGTTGTAGGCAAACATCACCCTAAAGAAGGAGATTGTAAAGAACTGCAAAATAAAAGAGCTACCAGTAAGGAATACTGTACCATTGTTTATTATATCTTTAACATTTGGAAGCCAGAAGGTTAAGAATCAGTTTTGCATCATTTAGTGTAGTAATCCTTCTCATTATTTCTTGGCAAAACACTGCAAACAAATTAAATTATAAATAAAAGCAGTGCGATAGTTTTAGATTATCGTTGTACGAAATTATAGAATAATGTACCCAAATGGACAAATACTTTTATACCAAACTGTATACATGTACGAGCCTCTCTCAGTGCTAGCTATAGCGCGGGGGATGTCCCGAAGGACTACCACGACTGGCGTGACCTGCAACCGTCGGTGTACTATGCTCCCTTCTCCCTTCCCTTTTCCACCCCCTCCCCACCACCCTCTGGAAAGCAATCTCCCCGTGATCCCCCGTGTGTCTCGCAGCCCACCCGTTTACCACCCCTTTCGCTCTGCCGACCTTCCTCTTCACCTCCCTATACAGCGTTCGTGAAACGGTAGCGAGCGTCCTCCACCATCGCTATGTCCATCTCTTTTCGTCACTCCGTCTTTGTTGCACCAACTAATTAAAGGTCACGTGACGCTATCACCGCACGCGTAAACTGCTCTTATGGCCGAGGAGGGAGGCCGAAGTCTGTTGCGATGTGCCTCGCGAATGAGTTTATTTGAAAATGTGGAAGCGGTAATTTATTTGGAATCGCGCGCCATCTATACCAATGAGGACGATCGCGGCGCCCTCTGCGCTGCCTTTCGCGCTCTATCGCGATTATCGTCCGTCTTTTTTTTTGAATTCTCGAACTTCTATCGTTGAGATGAGATGGGCAAAGTTGCGATCTGATTTGATGCTGTCTAAGAAATGGTCTCGATTATTAGTGTAAAGGATGTTCCAAATTCATGGGTCACTATGGCGATCTTGCTTTTTATATGAGAGAAAGGGTATAACTTTAAATTTGCTAAGCTTTCTAAGTTTCGTCTTGACAAAATCATAAATTTCCCGAGTGTTGTCATCGATGCTAATCTGACTTCGTCTCAATAAATTGAAGAGCTAACCAGTAAGCTGTCATTTGCTCTGTTTGCTATAAAGAGGCTAAAACATATAGGCACACATGATACGGCGAAGATAGCATATTTTCCTTAATATGCTACAGTGTAATCTACTCGGGGATCCTTAACAAACACAGAATTTTCTTATTGCAAACTTTAGAGATGCAGAACATAAAAAAAATTCTCACCTTTCCATCGGCATTCATTTTAACAGCTATCACCCATGACCATCAGAACAAAATCATTTCTCCAAAGTGAGAACTTCCAAAGTTATCAAACCAGAAGAAGAAATAAGTTGCCTGAAGAATTAAATAACTTACCTTATAAAAGCTTTCAATCTAAAGCAATCTAATCAATGCTTTTGAAGTGGGATGATATCAAGGAGTTTTAAGTAATACAAATAACTACTGTATCAGATTCTTTAAGGCTAAATCGGGAACTGAGACAAGGAGACCAACTGTTAACGACATTGTTTAATCTACTCTTGGAAAAAAATTATTAAATGTAGTAACATTAGAAAGAACAAACTTATTTTCAATCATAAGAGCTGAGATATTCCATATGGATTTTTACGAAGTTCATGCTTTACATCTTGTGGCGCAAACTATTCGAGAATGTTACCCCGAACGAATTCGAGCATTGGCTTTCCAACTCATAATCAATTGTCATGGCCAAGGTTCTTCAATCTATTTAAATACGCATGGTACAAAAGTGGATACATCGCCGAACAGCTACCACATTTTAAAGATCCTGTAAGATTCTGCTTCCCGGAGGATACGCAAGATACACAACAATGAGGTATTTGCGACAAGCCTGCGTTTATTCGTTGTGCATGGTGTAAGCAATTCCTTCGTTTTCAATTGTCAGTAAACTCCATATGTACTTACATTTTATTACTAAAATCATTTGATAACCACCTGCGTGTCTTCTTCATTACTGTAAATATAGCACATTAGTTATGAATTTGTTTACACAAATAAGAATATTTCGTGGCAGGTGTAATATATATATATGTGTATGTAAATTCTACGTAGCTTCTATATTTTTGTAGTATAAAAAAATTCTGAAATTTGCAAAAAAATAAGGGGGTGGGGGGTTGTTTGCCAAAATAAATATTCGTTATAGAGAACATATTTACGTCGTCGTTAAAAGCATATAAAACAAGTTAAACCTTGTATTAACTTTTTTTTGATATCTCTCATAGTTTCTGAGCTATTGAGTCAAACAGCGAAAGTTAGTGATGACCTTGGGGTGCTTTACACCCCGCCAGTGGGCGATTAGGCAGCTAAGATAATTACCGTTGTTCTTACACTAGATTGGTCTATAAACCCGTAAAGTTTCATCCAAATCGGTGAGATGTGCTTACATGTGTTTCCTTCTCAGTAGGCCTTAAAGATAAATGAAATCTTTTATTTAATAATTAATCACTAATTTTAGCAACTTTGCCAGATTTAAACTCATGTTCTACCTCTTGTAATAAAGGAGATCCCCATAGTTCCCCGCGAATTTGGGACAGTCTGTGCAGTGTAAGACACCTTAAACGGGAAAATTTCTTTGAAAGGGATTTAATCTTTCAAAATAAAAAACAACCACAGTGCTTTTAAATCACTATTTTTTTTCATCAAACATTTTATCTTGTATCCATCCATTTTTTCGCCAATCAAACGCTTTAATTTAATTAAATATCGCACGAAACAAACACGCCTAATGACGTTTTGCGTCGATATTCGACCGCTGGCGCTCATTAATTTTCCTCATTAACAGAGCTATTATGACAGAAACGACGTATAAATTACACAAATTAGCGGTCGTGGTTTGTCAAAGGTAATAAAAAAAAATTACATAATACATAGATGAAACATATAATTTAGAAAAACAACACGTCCATACTTAAAAAGTAAACACACATACGTTATATTGTTTGCATATGGTCAAGGACACGATACGGATACTTGTTTTAGGATGTTAAGACACAAAACGTCGTTAAAATATTAATTATTTCGAAAAGAATTTATTGTCAAAATCGTATTCCCCAAGTTTTTGATGATTCGACAGCTTGAGTTTGTTTATTGTCGAGGAAGCGGTCATAATTATATGTGGTTGTTAATTTTGATTCGGGAATTAAATCTGAATTTAATCATGCAAGGACGACGCAATTTCGACGGTAAATCATTATAATTACCCATTATTATGACCTTCAACCTACTCCATACCCATGGAAAACGATTCCGTGACATTTAGTCAACACGTGGCTAGCATATTAGTTTATTGTTTGAGTTTGTTTATTCGTCCCAAAGATCTCGGACCGATAATATAATTAACTGCCAAATAAATTGTATTACGCCCAGATAATTTGATGTAAAGAAAACCTTCAGTATTTTTCTAAATATCTCAAAGTACGTGAACCTGTTTTCATATTCAAATTTCTAATTGATTTTAAATGAAACTTTGAATCTTTGCGACAAATTTTCTTGAAAAGGTTCTCAATATTTCTAATCTCCTTCCACTAAATATGGAATCTTTTTGTGCATGTCGGCAGTCCCATTTCTTTCTTCCAATTTGTTTGTGTTTTTCCCGTTCTAAAGGATTGCAGCACCATAATAAAGTGAATATTTCTTTTACTTTAGGAATGATGATGTTTAATTTTGACTGATTTGCATTGTCACACGAAACGTCATCATTCTCTGACAAAACCACTGTTTTCAAAAATTAATATCTGCTAAACCTTTAGGGTCTCCGCAATGAAACTTCCACCATAGCTCCTTAAGTGAAATAAACATTCCACAAATAGAAAAGGTGCATTTAGAGATATTAATGTATTTTCATTCTGACGTTAATTTTAACAGTCGTAGAAAATGTTAATCGTATGAGATCCATGATTACTTTAAATTTCATGTAATAATCTTTGCAATAACATTTTATTATCATTTAAAAATGTACATATAAGCTAGAAATATTTTTTATAATCTCCTATAAACAAACAACCCTGGAATTTCACCAATTAATTATAACCATAATAAAAATTATATGCAACTTTAATAGCATGCATTTTGCTATTTATCATAAGGGTAAACATATACAAAGGAACAAAATCTTTCATGGAATGACTCACTTATCTTTTAATGACAATTTTTGCAATTTGTATGTTGCAAATACATAATATTATTACCAGAGTTGCCCACTAGCGCCAACAGGCAGTGGCGGAGGTTCGATACAACCCTCAGTATAACTGCGAGTCTCAACCAGATCTGTTGTGTATACATGTACGCTGCCGTAAATACTATTTCGTAGTTCTACGTTTGTTTTAAAAAAGTTACCTACGTCGCGAAAACGACAAATGTTGGACAAAGTTACAGAATTTATAGCAGAAATGCATGACCTAAATTAAGATGGCGTTAAAATTCAATGTGTAGTTTGTAATATCCCTTTAATGTGTTGGTCCAAAAGGGATTGTCTACGTCATGTAAATAGTAAACAGCATTCTTCAAAAAAAAATTGCACACGACACTATGACAAATTTAAATTTAATTTGTGCGTTACCTTTATTGCATGTAATCTACCGTTTAATTTACTAGACAAGGAAGCATATAACTTCTTCTGGAATAAATATTCGAACTGCAAATTACCAAGTCGGGCATCGTTACAAAGAATTGTGCCATCTGCTCGTGAACATGTTGAAAAAAGAATTAAATCGAAGTTGAAAGATAAAAAACTGTGGTTATGTGTGAACGAAACAATCGTAAAGAACATTCTGTGGTTAATGTAATAGTACGTACAATGGAACCACATCAATCGTCACCTTCAATTCTATTGGTCTCCAAACGAATACAACAGTGTACCGCCGAAGTAATTTCAAAGTTAGTGTTAAATAGATTGCAAAAGTTTGAACTTTCAACAAACCAGCTGTTGATGTTTATGAGGGATGGTGCCGCAAACATGCTTTCTGTAGGCCGGTCTCTTAAAAAACATTGTGCTAACTTGTTACATATTACGTGTAAAATTCATGCTTTCAGTCATGTGGCCGATAGTATTAGAAAATGTTATCCTGAGGTAGACGCTTTAATAGCGCATACAAAAGCAGTGTTTGTCAAATCCCCAAAACGTATTCGCAAATTTCACAGACTGTGCTCCCGTATGCCTGAGTCACCAGAACCTATTCTTACACGTTGGGGAACGTGGTTATAGGCCGCGTTTTATTATCATAAATATTTTGAGAATATCAAGAACGTGGTTTTACAATTCGATCCAAAAGAAGCTGCGGCTACTAAGGAAATCCAGTCAAAATTTCAAGATACTCAGATTAAAACGGATTTAAAAACTATTCAGAACAATAAAATTACTTCGGACTAGTGGAAACAATAGAAAAATTACAAAATCCTTCGGTGTCGTTAGTGGAATCTCTGCAAATAGTGCAACATGTTCACGCACAGCTATGCGCGATAGAAGACGCAAAAAATATTTGTGTTCTAGAAAGGATTGGAAGTGTTTTAGAGAAAGATTCTGATTTTGGCACATTAAGACAAATTTGTGAAGGTGCGTCAACAGAACCGTTATGTTGTTCCAAAGATTATTTTAATTACGCAAATATATCGTCACTAGATTTAAAACGTTCGTTTTCTGCATATAAACACAATTTTTCCTCACGCCGCGCTCGGTTTGCCGAAACAACTGTGGAAACATATCTAATGTTGCAGATATTTAACAGACATTATTCACTTTGCGATTCCACGGAAGACTCTTAAGACGGTAAGTGTTTGAGCACGTATTATATTTTATTTCTGACCATTTATTTTGTGTAAACTTTTATGCGCCCGTCACTGGCTATTGGCGCAAATTGAGCAGCTCTAATTATTACTATTATAATTATAGTTAGTATTCCATACAAATAACATTAATTTTTTTTCGTATAAATTATAATCAAATATTTTAATGAAAATAAACCAATTTAAGCCATTTTCTTAATTTTATTGGTATGTAAGTCCAAATGCAATTTTGTTCTGTTTATATGTATATTAAAACATGTGTTACAGGTTATGTATAGTTTGCAGGTATCAAAGCATGTACACCTACAATAAATTACAAGTTACGTTCTGAAATAGAGTAATTAATGAAGATTATAGCGAATTTTACTATAATGTCGAAGACAATTCAATTTTACCATGTGTATTATAGGAAAACATATATATCTGTTCGAAAGAAACATATGTATTTATTATAAATTGAGTTTTTTTTCACACAACTTGATACTATAAACTGATTTTCATTTGATGTCCAAGCGACAAATGTATTCAACAAGAAGGAACACGGATCTTCTTTGAACATCCATCACATCTTTACTAGAATTGAAACAAAAGTAAGCAACTGACGTATTGCCTTAAAAGCAGCAAGTAATCTTGCTGACATATTATATGTATAGCCTTTACGTTTCTACCATTTAAACATGGTTACATAGTTCAAATTATCGATATTCTGACGCCCAACAATGCTATCACCTTCATAATCGTTTCTAGCTTATTCTTCGATCGTTTGGACGTTACATAAGCATAAAAGGCACATGCATCTAATACGTAATAATAGCCGACGGAACACATGCAGCAGATCACCTCGTAACAGCTACCATGTCGGTAATGTCTATTTCGCCCTTGGAATCATCGTCGTCTTATAGGCGATGGACTCGTGCACATATTCAAACAAAAAGTGCACCGCTACGTGCGTGATGATGATGACGCTGATCGTCCAGCATTTACACGCGGTCGAACTGGATAGTTACCTAATGCATACTCGTTATTAGCAATTTTCAATGTCATTATGATGAGACAGAATTTTGAGACGTTTCCGAAGATTGGGGATTGGTAGAGGGCGAGGAGACGGGTGGAACAAATTATATGGGTACTAAATATTTATTTTGATTTGTAATATCACATCCCATGTGTTCTGGGAATTCGGATTTTAAAAAATTACATTTAATCAGAATTTTGAGTAATAAATAATGATATCAAGGACTGTGAGGTAGTATGTCAAACAACAATATTCTCGGCACACTCCGCACCACACGAATTATTAATTAACGCGGAAAGGCCGTTTCGAAGACGCATGGGTCTTCATCTTCAGCCGCGTACCGATTGATGTGAGAAAACATATTAAATCTAACGAACCCGCTCTATACCTACTCTTCAAGAAAACATATATGCAAGTACCTACTTTTACCGTTTAGACTAAAAAGCAAGTTAAAATAAGGAGAAAAGGCGAAAAAGGGTCTTGTCACCACGAAACGCAAGACATGTGGCCATCCCACCCTAATAAAAATAAAAATAAAACTCGAGTGAGACAACGGTTGTGTCCTTTCTGTTCATCAAATTTGTGTTCTTTCTGCCTCTCTTAAAACTAAGAACTAGACACATGCGGAATGTACGAAAGGATCGACATCTTTTATTATGGCGCAACCATAAATCAAATGACCTCTTTACTGTAATAAATCGAAAAGACAGGAAAAGTATAAAGGTCCCTTCTCTTTATTGTTTAGGCTTGCATTCTTATTTAAGTAAATAGTCTCATAGGCGTCCAGTTCAAGCGGCGAAATCACGTTTTTAATCAATTTTAGGTTTTCTAATTTATTATTATGCCTGGTATCGTTTATGTGTTATGCTGCACTTGACGCTTCTATCTTTCCGCACCTGTAAAACCTGATGTGTTCATTGAATCTAGTACCTATCGCTCGTTTCGTTTGACCAATATAGGGTTTATCACAACCACCGTATGCAATTTTCTAAATTCCCGACCTTTTTCTCATGTCCGGCTTATCTTTTGGATTGCCTTCTTGGCAATCCAAATATAATAAAAGATGTCAATCTTTTCGTACATTCCGTATGTGTCCAGTCCTTAGTTTTAAGAACGACGGGAAGAACACAAGTTTGACGAACAGAAAGGACACAACCGTTGTTTCATTCGAGTCTTATTTTTATTTTTATTAGGGTGGGATGGCCGCATGTCTCGCGTTTCGTGGTGACAAGACCCTTTTCCGCTTTTTCTCCTTATTTTAACTTGCTTTCTGGTCTATACGGCAAAAGTATATATTTTTTCTTGAAGAGTAGGGCTACAGCGGGTTCGTTAGATTCAATATATGAAGATGAAGACCCATGTGTCTTCGAAACGGACTTTCCGAATTAATTAATAGTTTGTGTGGTGCGGAGTATGCCAAGAATATTATTGCTTGCTCAATTTTGAGGTTAAAATAAGGAGCTACATGTAAATAATAGCTGATATATGGAAAAGTTCTTTAAGATAACCTCAAAAGGGGTTCGCTTTTCTAATTAGTTGATCGAAATCTCTCAGAAGTTTTGATCAAAATGTCAAGTTTCAATCATTTTTAGAATAGAGAATTTGATAATTATGATTTATTTTTTCGTATTGTGTTACAAACTTGGGGCATTTAAATTATTTTAATGATAGATTAGACATTCGACTTACTATTAAGGTATTCACTTCATATATTTCATTGACAATACTAAAGAAAAAAGATGTGTGCAATGATGCATGTGTTACTTTCATCCCCAACATTTGGGCAAAAAGTAACAAGGTTTGAAGTAAGTTGTAACAGCAAACCTAATTAAGAATGTTCAAATATTATTAATTAATTAAAAAATACTACTTGATGCCATCAAAGAATCAAACAAAAAAGTATTTAGAAATTCTTGGCAAATTACAAAATACAAGAGCTGCATAATATGTGTATACAATTATATCATAAATTATAACATCGAAGGTTAATGTCATCGGCGTGATGTGAAGTGACGTTCACCCAAGTGCAGTCCGCGATTCTACGTTAGAGTGTTCCTGTTTCTGGCGCATTTTCAATTCTTCAGCGGCTTATATAGGCTCAAGTTCCTCTCTCCCTGGCGCTTTATTGGTTAAAGTTATTTCCAGCCAACGACAATTCCGGGAGAATGACTAAATAACTCGTCTTCGCTAAATTTTCTTCACGTCCTTTGCTACACTTGACGATTCAATTAAACCAAAGCGGTAATTAATCAAATAACTTGTGCGGTGCGAATTGTACCAATACTTGAGCGTTTACCATACTACCGCACAGTCCTTGTTATCATTATTGACATTCAGATATATAAAAAGTAGAGATAACTAAAGATCATAAACATTACGTCAATTTTGTGATGTTCCCATGTACAGAAATACCACAAAATTCTTTCCCTTTTCCAAGGCATGAGAAGATCAGTTGCGGTATATCTTAATAAATGCCATATAACAAAGATTATTATCGTATCTATCAGCATATTCTTCTTTAGCTAGGTCTCCCGTACAGCGCCGCTTTCCTCGTTCAACTCTGACATCTTCGTAGAGAGAGCCTTTTTTCGCTCATAAACCAAACGTTTCTTTACTATAGGATACCCATTTATTGATTTTGTTTAACTTGGACTGTTGCTGGATTGCCATTGTGTGCGCTAGAGCTATCTTTCCACGTCGCAAACGCCGTTATCGTTGTATACGTTGCGTTTGCGTCTGTATATATGTATACGTCGATTGCGGTGTTGGTCGGTTGGTAGCACTGGAGCGTTGAGCTGCAGCATTATACCGCCCGCTCCAATACGACCAACTTGCCCGGTCTACTCTTGCATGGTACGCCGTTGTTCCGACCTATGTTAAAAATCAATGTTTAGAGCTATGCGTTTGGCGGTAGGTTAGGGTGAATGTTCTCTTTACTGTGACAATATTGCATATTTGAAAATGCACAGACGGAGATACTAAATCAGGCAATGCCAACGAAAGAAATCACTTGGTGCTGCGAGAAATGCATAACAGGTTCTGATATGGATTGATCGTTGAAATTTTTGCGATGATTCAAAGAAATTTCATGCATATATTAGCTAAAGACTCCTCCTACGTTTAAATCAGTTTAAGAGCTTAAAAACTTTCTTTAAAGTTTTTCTTAATATTCCAAATACGAAACGAGACTAAAACTTTGTTATTAGTAAACCTGCCGCTTTTAATTTTCTCTACGAACGCGTCAGTTAACTGCCAAATCAAAAATCTATACTGGTAAATGATTAAATTTGTCAGACAACCATCTTGAAAGCGAGCAAGTTGGATTAAAGCAAAGTGAGGAGAGCTTGCGCAGCAGAAGAGATGATTAAAGCGAGATAACCTCTCTGCGCGGCATAGGCGTGCGCTTCCTTCAGTAAGTGCAATACCAAAGAATAAGTAATAAATCGAATAATAATAACAGAACCAATCAGGAATTATAATATCTGAAAAGTTGTGAAACACTCACCCTCTTGAGCACTGGATAAGAGTCGTAAAAAGTTGAGAGCATCCACAGTTGTCTCGTTGAACGATGTTCGCCGTGGTAAAAAAATACCAATTTCATTTATATTTTGAAAAAGATCGTTCAACACCTACGGATGTAATACATACATGATTAAAACACTCTTCGAATTCAGTTAATGGATTAGTCAATGCACCATCACGAATTTGCATTAATGTGATAAAATCGGAATCTTTCTTTAACACACTCTCAAACTTTTCTAAAACGCGATTATATTTTGCGTCATGTATAGTGCGTAGCAGTGCATGTATTTCGTCCAATATCTGCAGTGACACCACTAACGACAACCCTTTATTCTGTAATTGTTCTTTTGTGTTACGTAATCCTTTATAGTTGCTACGAATCGTTTGTAACTCTGTTTCAACGGAAATATCTTGACATTTTTGAAATTAAAATTGAATTGTAGAATAACGGCTTTTACTTACCGAACGCATTGTCGCGGCACCATCGCTCATAAACATCAACGCTTGACGTGGTGAGACTTGAAAGTTTTCTAGCCCTCACAATTGCTGCACCAGTACACTTTTCCAGTCTGTTGCTAGCTGTAAGACTGAAAATGATCATTTAATACTACTCTTCCCTTTCAAAATCCATTTTCGCTTGTTTCGATCCGGCTTTTTCTCCTCGAAATATACCAATTTCAGTCTATAGTACTTCGTAAGCATTAGATATCATAGCCTAATATCCTGTTTTAAACTTTTTTAGACAAGCTTTTTTAACATTTCTTGATAATCTCGCAAAACTGTTTGAAAATGGTTACTCGGGTATTTTCAGGGTTGTTGATCACAAATCTACAATTAGAATTTCCAAATTCATTACCACGATCCATAGCTGAGTAACTCGGAATCTCAGCAAATCATTTAAAAATGGTTACTCTCACGTTCAGGTTGCTTTATTAACATGAGTTCCTTTCCCTCTCACGACCGACTTCTTACTCTTATGTGCTCTAACCCTTTTGACTTTATCTCCTTTTCCCTTAGAATTTTCATTTTTTACATTTTTCTAGTTGCAAATTTATGTCGAAAATATTTTTCCTCGATGCTCTTCACCTATATATTTTATTTAATTCCGTAGTTAACTACCAGCAGTGGTCAGCCAACAAATTCTCAGTCGGCTTCCCCGTTATTGCAATATCTTGGTGAAAGCTTTCCCCGTATTCGTCACTAAAATCACGGAGATTATCAGGAAAAAACTGCAAGTATGGATGCAAAAGGTGTATTTTAAGAGGCACATTGCATCCCATTTCCTTGAATGCTTGCAGCAAATCTTGAACTATTTTTGGATTTTTGGAGTATTGCCTAAGAAATTTGCAGTTCCATTTTTCAATGCTTTCCAAGCGTTCAATTCCTTTTCATCCAGAGTTTAATACAAATTCGTATCTGTGACAACCTTTCTAATGGCAGGATCTACAGAAACTCTTTCCTTAATCTTTGCATCGCACAATTTTGGAAATTTTTCTCGTAGGAACGATAAATATGTGCTAGAGTTTCTAAATAATAATTGTGTCTTGAACAGGGTTTTTTGGAAAGTATGAGCTGAATTATGGTTCTATCATAATTAGCTAATAAAGCTTTGTAGATGATAGTGCTTGAAATGCATCATTTATTTTTATTCTATGATGATATAGTAAAGAATCTTTTAGATCTAAGTCTTTTCTAAAAGAAATGAATAGTAAAATTAATAATAACATGTAAGAGATTTTAATACATCATCCAGAAATTAACGGTCTTAAATCTTAGAGCTGAATTCACTTTATACATTACCTTACCAGAAAATATGGCGGATCGACTTTATTTATGAATGCATCAAGATAGGAATTGACAAGATTGTTCACTTTCTTGGCATGGGGTAACATATCGCCGAAATAACAGCCGGCTAATTGAAAGCATTGCCGATTTCTTTAATAAATAAGCTGGCATGTTGAAGATTGTATATAATCTAAATTGCGAGTCTCAGCTTTGTGGAATGTTCAGCTCTCACCTTTGAGAATTCTGCCTTATCGTGGTTTTGTAACGGTAAACAAGATTTCATTATGTAGTAAAGTGAATGAAATATGCCGCACATTTTATTCTCCTCTGAACATATGTCTTCAATCTCTGGATGCTTTGATTTACTAAAGATTTTAATTATATTATGTGTTTATGTATTTTGATATATTTTATCTAAATGTTAAAGATGTCACTTCCTAAAGGTTCGTGTAGGAGAACAATAAGCTTCAAGGACAAATTTCTGTGTTTAGGTTTCTCCGAAATATTGGGTCTTATAGACCATAACCATCTTGTATCTATCCTTTCTTACAACTCGGAGTGTGACGATACCTCTTGTCACTACTTGCCTAAGAGTGTTACAAGGCTATTTCGTGGGCTTTACCTCTAGAGCAGAGCTTCTCAACCTTTTTTGATAAGAGAATCCTTTCCTGTTTTCTGAAAAAATCAAAACTTATGTTCATTATGTAGCAAATTGGCTAGCATATCTTACTGCCAAATCATTTTTTGATGAACGTAAAGCAACAGATGTCCAGTCTTTTCTAAAAATAAAAGCAAAGCGCTTACTCGCGATATCCCCCCCCCACTCCTTCCCAGGAATACGCCCCTGGCATATTTATAAAAAAAAATGCAAGTTACTTTACATGAAAAACAACAAGAATAAATTAAAAAAAAAAAGGAAATGGTTAGGGGAGAATTCTAAATAAACGCTTGCTTACACTATAGCTGCGACCTTACGAGGTGTGGCAATTAAATAACCAGACTGATGCTACTATCGGCAAACAGCGAGCGCGCCACGGCAGGTTTGGACACGTCTGTGCTTGTAGATGGTTCCCTCACCCTGAGCTCGATGAGCACGGTTGTACGTCGCTCAGTCTCGCTGTAGCAATCGTCCGTTCAAGTCCTTACGCTAGCGTCGCGTCGGAAAAATGCAGAGTGTTAAGATCGAGCAACGAGTAAAACCACATGTTTCTTGGGAAATCCTTCGTGAACGAGTGAGAAAACGAAGACCCGATTTGTGGAAGAGCAAATCCTGGATGCTCCACCAAGTGCGCCAACCCATTCCGCCTTGTTTGTGAAGGCGTTCTTTGCGAAATCCGACATCACCGTGTTGGACCACCTACCGTACTCGCCCGACCTAGCTCCCTGTGGTTTTTTTTATTTCCTAAGGTTAAATCGGTACTTAAGGGGACAGGATTTGACAGTGTGGAAGCGGTGAAAGCGAAATCGACGGAGGTTCTCAACAAACTGACAGAAACGGACTTCCAGCACTGCTTTCGACAATGGAAAATTCGTATGGAGCGTTATAGGGATCGGCAAGGAGAGTACATTGAAGGGGATAAACTTTGTAATGTAATTGGTGATCAATAAAATGTGTTGTAGCACCAGTCCGGTTATTTAATTGCCACTCCTCGTATGCTAACTTAACCTATCCCGTATGGTTCATCGTAACTTACTATTTTTACGTTTCACTGACACTGTCTTCCCCATGCTGATTCGCGAAGAGGGATGACTGGCGAACTGCCTGGAGGAGTTGTCGCAACGGGTGTCAGAGAAATGTTGACGCCTGCAATAGAGATGTATATGGACTCGCAAGAACGGCGACAGTGACGTCTATTGTGGCGTTCAAATCTTTACGGATGTCGACAACGCATTCCACGATCAAGTTGTAGATGGCTTCGTGCATACCGCAGACTTCCCTACCCAAGAAGAATAGCTTTAAGAGAGCTTCTGGGCAACAGAAACTATCATTACCAATTGTGATTACTTGATCATCTGAAAGTTCGTAGCTCTTCTCCAATGAGCTAGAGCGGTTGCCATTTCTGGTTCGAATTCGTGCACAACGTAGCAGAGTTTCTTCTTGGCATCACGAAAGATTTCTCTTTCAGCTGCGGTTGTGAAGGAATTCGTTTTCTTGACCTCACTCGATATTGCGCCTTTCTGCCATTCCGCCGTCTTCCTCCCCCCGGCCTTACATTGGACTTCGTTCCTCTATTTATAGTTCCAAAGGCTCCTCTTTACAGCTTGATCATTCCCATATTCGATGGCATTTGGATTTGCTGATTAAAATGTACAAGGTAACAAGGTTATTCGCGACAATATTTCTTGGAAACAATTTTCGTTTACACCATTGTATTCCAAACTCTTCGTACTTTAATCGCAATGTCAAAAAGATGTTGGGTGCAATTTAAAAGAAATTGGTTTGGGGGAGGTTTCTTAGAGGCCGATTTAGTAGAAGTAGTTTTAAAAAGCATATCTTTTAGGATTCTGCATTTTTAACGACACCTTGCTCGATCTTATATCTTTACAAATAAGGAAGATATCGCTTGTAACACTGAATCTGAGACAACCGATATTTTTTGAAATTCAACTGGTCATCAGGTACGACAGTCAAAAGCAGTCTAAATGCACTTAGAAGAAAATAAGAAAAAAATTAACCCAAGGAGTTAGGAAAAGGAATTAAAGGGGATCTTACACCAGAAGGACCTAGAACATCACCTATGTAAGATGAACGAAAAGATTTTGAAGGGGAATTTTAAAAGACACACGCTACTCTTACGGCTATAAGTAGTTCAAAATTAATTGTAAATAGACTATTGAAAATAAAAGAAAAAAGACTTGCAATTTTATATTTCATTTAAAAAATCTCAGTATATTCCTAACGATTTCTGTTCTATATACACATACGTATGATAAATATTATGCAAATCGACCACATTTTTTTTTTATTGACGTCGCGTTACGTTTACGGCATAATGCACAATCTAAACAAATAGTCGTAAACATGTCACGCTTAAATAATCATAGATGGCCGTACATTGTTATTTGTCATTGAATTTGCGTCGAACATTATTTTACACACATGTCAACGGCGAAACGGAGCGCTTTATGACAAGGTGAAAAGTCACGTGTTGCACGGTTACACGATCATAGGCCGCTTGATCGCGTCTAATGGTAATACTAACTTTGTAATAGACGTATGTGCGTATATGTAACTATGTGTGCGTGTTTATGATCGCAATTTGTTGTTGTCTACGTTAAGTATCAATGCGTCTTATAACATAAACATCAAAGTACACATAAGTACAGTGACGTACAGAAAAATGAGTGCGTCAAATACTTTCGATTTCTTGAAATTTGAAAACGGCCACGTTTTATGCTTCGTTTTGTGCCACAAAAGTTTTATTTTGTGCTCATCCCCTTCTCAAAATAATCGAAAAAGAAGACAACCGTACCATGGTGACTCTATGAGTTCTTCACAATAAGGGAAGAAATAAAAATGGTCTTCACTCACAAACTTCTATATTGACTTAAACAATGCTACCGGTTTCGTGCATTATGTACGCCCTCAAGCAAGATTTTGATAAAACAGTAAAGATCTATCAACTAAAACATTTAATTTCATTCGTTGACAAATCTTTACTGTTTCATCAAAATCTTGCTTGAGGATGTGTTTAATGAACAAAAACAGGCAGTATTGTTTAAGTCAATATTGAATTTTTTGAATGAAGATTTTTTTTCTCCCCTTATAAAGAGGAAGATATGAGGTAATGAGGGTTCCGGCGGACCCTTATAATGCAGCCGCCTCACCAATTTTTCGATTTTTCGAAGTTTGATAATGGCAGCGTTCTATACTGATTTGTGCCGCAAAAATTTCGTTTTATGTTCGTCTCGTTCCCCAGATATTCGATGATCTAATCTCTAAATAGGAGGATATATGTGCAGAGGAGTCCACCTCAAGACAAAATGGAGAGATTACTTTCAGATGTTAAGTCAAAAAGATGCTGAAATATCATGAAAAGGTGCATGTATTTTTTTAGAAGGATTCTAATTAATTTCTACAACTCGATCCCCTCTAGTTCTATTGAGAAATTAGGCGACCAGTTTCGTGTTCAAAAAACACATCATCAGGTCAGCAACAAAAAAAAACTATGGCTAAATTAGTGCACGTGGTAAATAGATATAAAAAGAAAAAAAAAATACATTAACCGGTAATTTTGAAAATATTTATGAAACGTTGTACGTTAAAGGTTTATATCATTGTATGGGTAAGTATGGCATCTGTATTTTGGTCCCGTCGCTACTATCTAGGACGGCATGACTATATCTCTTGAAACTAGGTGGCGCCAGGGAATATTTCAGTGCTGTTTTTGAAGATTCGTGGCATAAACTGAGAGATGTAAGAGTAATGTAGACAGGAGCAAAAAACATGCTTTTCTCTTCTCACAATGTTTTTGCTGGTAGTGATTCCATCAATACAATGAGCTATTTATATTAGCATTATCTTGGTTATTGTTTCTCTAGGCACTTTTTCATGCGTACCTCTACATTGAGTTCACTTTTATTTGAACATTATTTTGTAGATAACCTCTACCTTAGTCTTTTTAAAATCGCAAGCAATGGCAATAATTTACTGCTTTATGTATGGATATGTCGTAGTTTTATTTTAAGAAATTAAACTATTGATTTATGAACAATATCTAAACGATTTCCGAAATTTAGAAAACTATTTACTATCCTTAAGAAAATATTGTTTTGTGTTATAATGGCCATTTACTTATATTAAGAATCACTTTCTTCAAATTTTCTGCGAGATTTTCTCGAATCAAATTAACAAATGTCTTAAACAAAGAAATAAAGTTATTTCATTACAAGTATATACCTTTATCAAGCGGAGAAAAGAACGCCAAGAAAATATTTCTTTTTTTTGATTTAAAACAGTAATTGTATTGTGGATAATTGAAACGGTAATTGTCTTAAATTAAGGCGGACAGCCTTGGCACAAGTAAACGTTTCTCTGTGTGTAGTTTAAAAATTTGAACGCTAGAGAATCGTCTCCAGATTTTCTACAAATTCTGTATAAGATTAATTTTAATAATAATTTATTTGTTCTGTAATACGCAAAATATGAAGTGTGACAGTTAAATAACCGGACTGGTGCTACAATACATTTTGTTGAGCACCAATTACATTACAAAGTTTATCCCCTTCAATGTACTCTCCTTGCCAATCCCTACAACGCTCCATACGAATTTTCCACTGTCGAAAGCAGTGCTGGAAATCCGTTTCTGTTAGCTTGTTGAGAACCTCCGTCATTTTCGCTTTCACCGCTTCCACACTGTCAAATCTTGTCCCCTTAAGCACCGATTTTACCTTAGGAAATAAAAAAAAAGGTCACAGGGGGCCAGGTCGGGCGACTACGGTGTGGGGGTCCAACACGGTGATGCCAGATTTCGCAAAGAACGCCTTCACAGACAAGGGCTGGCGCATTGTCTTGGTGGAGCATCCAGGATTTGCTCTTCCTCAAATCGGGTCTTCGTCTTTTCAGTCGTTCATAAAGGGTAGCTAGAACCTCGTGTTTCACAAGAAACTTGGGGTTAACTCGTTGCTCGATCTGAACACTCTGCATTTTTCCGAAGCGACGCTAGCGTAAGGACTCGAACGGACGATTCCTACAGCGAGACTGAGCGACGTACAACCGTGTCCATCGAGCTCAGGGCGAGGGAAGCATCTACAAGCACAGACATGTTCAAACCTGGCGTGGCGTGCTCGCTGTTTGCCGATAGTAGCACTAGTTCGGTTATTTAATTGCCACACCTCGTATACAGAAATAAGACAATAATAAGGACAAATGCAAGGAAATCCACAGAAAGAGAACCTTGTTCGTAGGGTATTACATACAAATTCTCAATATAAACAAAGGTGTTGATGTATTTTAACTCTGTCTTTGTTTTGGATCCACTGCTTTAATTTGGTTTTAAACTTATATGTATTAGTGATCTGTGAGATTTAGTATAGTGACAATCTTTTTCTTTGCAAAGTAAAACAAACTCTAAGTTATTACATCACATAGACACCCAAATACATACAAGAATCAATCTGATGCAATTTCTGTAAGGACTAGTGTATAAATACTACAGTCGTTAGAATATAGAGCAGGAAAAAGTAAAAGCGAATAAGACATTTTCTATCACTATCACAGCATGTCAATTCGATACGTAACGGATACTTCGATATTAATTGCAAGGTGAACTGTGATATTAAGACAATTATGTCAACTTAGCGCACCCGTAAGAAGGAGTACATGCTGAAGAAAATATTGAAGCGGTAGTGTCGTTAATTTTTTTTTCTCTCCTTAGAAAGAATTCCATGTAATTCGAAAACAAGGTTAGTTAGAATAGAAGAAAAAAGGAATAACTCTGATCATTAGTGGGATATTATTTTCCAACCTGCTTTGTTTCTTTTTTGCTTTTATACTTGCAAAGTTAATCAATAAGGAAGTAAGAAGGATAATACATCCTTCAGATTCTTTCATTAAGATAATTTTCATTAAAAAATGTTTGAAAGTGTTCCTGTTTTGCTGGTCATGTATTCCGTTTGTCGTCGATTTCTTATTAAGAAAACAAAGCTGGCCAAGAGTAGTTCGTCACAAAAGTTGATGATTGGTAATAACTAGAGCGGGCCAAGACCGACACGCGCCAGGTTCGCAATCAGGCTGCCGGGCGCATATATGTATGTAAACATAGGTAATTTAAATATGTAATTATTAGGACGAGGACCAAAACCACTGTCTATTACGTCGTGAAGACGCGCAAATATACACCTGCAGTTTGGGTGTTCGTTGATAAATAGGGCGTTGTTCACAGTGGGCCACTACAAAAAAAAAGTTTATTCATCGGCGGCTACGAACTAACAGCGCGCTTATTCATTTACGGATGACGCGCTCTATTCATCAACAAATGACGAGTCTGCAGATGTTACGTTTGCACCACTTCGTGGCATACTAGAAACAAGCGTCGGTGTGCTCGCTTTAGTGATTATGTCTAACGTAACTATTAAAAATAAACGGCCATTACCTACGAAAGTTAATAAATTTCTTAGTGAATTTGTGGATTTACACTACAATGGAAGTACAATTTTCCGTAAAGTTTGTAAAAAGAAACTACTGTGCTGGAGCAAACGTGATTGTGAAAGACATATAAATAGCGCACACCACAGAAATAAAAGAAATGGTGTGTCACAACAACGTCAATTTCAATTAGAATTGCTTTTAACGTTTATGGTATGTGGTCTACCACTTCGTATACTTGATAAAAAAGCATTTCGAAAATTCTGGGGTACATACAATACCGAGTGGATACTACCATCTCGGACAGCGTTACGGAGAGATATTCCACGAATACGTGAGGACATTGAAAATCGAATTAAAGCCGAATTAAAAGATAAACAGCTGTGGCTATGTCTTGATGAGACGACAGATTGCAAAAAAAATTCTATTTTGAATATAATAGTGCGCGTATTAGATCCTATTAAACCAAATTTTGCAATTCTATTAGCCAGCAGAAGATTAAAACAGTGTACTAGTAAAGCAATTACGGCCGTAGTTCTCGAAACGTTACAAAAATTTCAAGTGTCAACCAGTCAACTGTTGTTGTTCATGAGCGATGGTGCAGCAACAATGTGTAGTGTAGGCCGTTCCCTTAAAGAAAAGTGTGAAGGACTTTTACATGTTACGTGTAAAGTCCATGCTTTACATCTTGTGGCACAAACTATTCGAGAGTGTTACCCGGTTACCCCTGTCAAAATACCCCCACCCCCCCTTTTAAAACTCAATTAATCCAGAAATAAAGGGAAACTGATTCCCCTATACGATTGACCTTTGCCAACCAAATCTTGGAAAGATTTGACGACTTTAACAGAATTTTCTTCACTGATAAGGCTCATTTTCATCTGCATGGTTACGCCAACAAGCAAAATTGTCGCTATTAGCCGCAAAGAAATCCCCGGGAGAAACATCAATCTTTATTATATGACCCTAAAGCTACTGTTTGGGCAGCAATATCCTCCAGAAGCAAAATACTTGTTTGAAAATAACAACGGACAAACAGTTACTGTAAATTCTAACATGTACGTCGCAATGACCCATGAATTTTTTGGCCTTATCCTCCAAGAATTTAATGATGTTAACGACCAGTGGTGGTTCCAGCAAGATGGGGCTACTAGCCACACATCAAATACCGCATTACAAGCTGTAAGAGAATGGATTCCGGATAAATTGATATCAAGAAGAGGCGACATCGACTGGCGCCCAAGAAGCCCAGACTTGGCTCTAAACGATTTTTTTGTGGGGCTATCGGAGTCAAGTTTATAATAACGCTGCAGCAAATTTGATTAAGCTTAAAAATCGTATCCAGGAAGTGATTAAAATCATTACTCCTGACTTATGCACAAGCGTAATGGAAAATTTAGGGCATCGTTTATTTTCCGTACATGAATTTCCAATAAATATGATGGCTGAGCACAATTAGAAAGAAAAGTACAAAGTTCTCTGAGACACCTTGTATAACACCTAACTTGTGAGAAAGGTGCAACCAATAAAAGTCTTTATTAACTAAAAAAAAATTTGTGTAACATAATCCCCACACATTAATACTAAATATAACATTACACGAACATAACACCCGTGTAATATCAACATGCGTGCTTCACTACACGCGTGAATTTTTAACCGGCAATTACAATCTTGAATGTGCAATAGCGGCCAGTCTAATTATGACAGTAAAAAAGTTACATATGTGCATGTGTGTGTATGATCGTATACGTGTGTCCTATGTGTATAACCAGCGCAAAAACGACAACGTGTATTCAGTCATAAACAAGCTCATTACGTAAAAAAAACATATTTAACAAAATGAATTATCACTGTGATTATTAGAAAGGAGGAACTACATATTATATATTAGCCGGCTCGTTTTACATCGTTTGGCTTAATGAAACAACGCCCCTTTTTGACAAAAACAACGTGCTGAAATTAGAACGGTTTATAAGTTTACACATTGTGCAAAAAGAAAGAAACAAAATTTATTTGTAAATCTAACAGACAATATTATTAAATTTTAGTTCATGAATTTTGCTACGTTCTCCTGGTTTGAAGAACAATGCCGCTAGTTGTCTGCTTCGGTGTATCTTCCTTGTGAAAAGGGAGGACCAATTGCTTATGTTTAAATGTATGTACGAGGGAAAGTCATTAAATAAGTCACAAACCGTTGTGGGAAAGCTGAAAATAGCAGAGAGCTATTTTCCGTATCTGTCATTGGGGGTAGCACTATCCAGCTTAATGATAATCAAGTGACAGTTGACGTGCGCGTACGTAAGCAGTGTTAAAATGGCGACCGTGCGTTTTTTCGGGGCAAAAGGACTCCCTGCAAAAGATATCCATAAGGAAATGTCTCCTGTTTACGGTAAAAAGTGTTTGTCGCGTAAAGCCGTGTATAACTGGATTGAGAAATTCTCACAAGGGCGCTCAAAAGTTGTTGACGGTCAGCGAAGTGGCCGCCCCGTTCAAATTGCGACAGATGCAACACTTCGAAGGGTAGAAGAGATGATTCGAACTGACAGGCGGGTAACAATAGACAGCATAGCAACTGCAATAGGATGTTCTCATGGTTTAGCCTACGAACTGATGCACGATCGTTTAAATTTCCGAAAAATTTGCTCACGGTGGGTTCCTAGACAACTGACCGAGGAACACAGAAGGATTCGAATGAGCTTGTCCTTGCAACACCTCTCTAGGTACGCAGAGGAAGGGGAGGACATGCTTAACAGGATTGTTATTGGTTTTGAATCATGGGTGCACCACTACCAACCCGAAACAAAGCGTGCTTCAATGCAATGGAAACGTCCTTCTTCACTGTCAACAAAGAAATTCAGCTGGTAAGGTTATGCTCACCGTGTTCTGGGATTCTCAAGGATTGCTCCTAGCCCATTTCCAGAATAGAAATCAGAACGTGACTGCTGAATCATACTGTAGAGTTTTGTTGTTGCTTCTGCATGTAATTCGACGAAAACGTCCAGGCCTACTGACGAGAGGAATATTGCTGCATCACGATAACGCCAGACCACGTTCGGCCCAGTTGACCCAGGCGAGAATTGAAGAATTAAGGTGGGAACTTCTTCAACATCCAGCTTACAATCCCGATCTAGCCCCAAGCGACTATCATCTGTTTGGTCCACTAAAAAAACATCTTGGCGGAACACATTTCCAGAGTGATAATGATGTTCAACAAGAGATACGCACGTGTTTCAGACGGCAGCCCAAACACTTTTATGCAGCAGGCATTGGGGCATTAATAAAGCGATGGGATAAGTGTATCAATGTAGACGGAGACTATGTTGAAAAATAAACCTTGTTTTTGGTAATTATTTCTGTTATCACTTTTATAATAGCTTTTTGTGACGTACTTACTGACTTCCCCTCGTAATTTTTGTATACTTGCTCCCTTATTCAATTGCTCTCTAAATTAAGTACAGTACATAGATACAAAAAATAAATTTATTAAATAAACAGTTCCCTTTTTAACATAAAAAGATAAAACGTACTATTTCTCATATATTAAACAGTGCAAATACATAAATACTGTATATATTAATTACATAATTCGGCTCCTTTTGGTGTACATATTTGTATGTATCGCAACGTTCAATACTAGGGCCACCATCAAACCCCACCGGAGCCTGAGCGCCTGCTTGGGCGACAGCAGCAAATAGCCGATCACTACAGCAAAAACGCCATACGACTCACAGCTACCCAGACACTCTCATTATTTCATGTATTTATTTGATACACCACCTATAGTATCCATTGTTCCGAGCCGCTGTTCCTCTAGAAAAGAGAAAGATGGAAACCAAGAATTGTGCGATGTCTATATGTTATATTACGCATAAGCGGAGGAACAACCGATGGCAATCGTGGTAGTAATTGGTCCGCATCTACATGACGAGATTCCCGATACAAGCGTTAGCAGTAACTACATCGTACAAATATTTAAATCACTATTAAAATTGTTTCTTAATTTGTGCGTTGCGAATTTTGCAATATTTGCGTACATTATAAAAAATTAAATATATTTTTGCATTAAACACGTACATGTAAAAGTTTCAATGAAAATAAATATACAATATATAAATTTATATAAGATGAGATAATTGAATTTACAAGAAAATAAAATAAATTAAATGTTGAATTGACAAAATAAAAATAAAATGTAGAATGTAAAATATAAATTTTTGAAAGTAAAACGCTAATGCTATCACAATTAGGTGATTTTGCATAACTGCAATTTAGTAATTTATCAAATTGCTATCGTGCTTCGAAGCTATAATGAGCCAAATTTTTAAATTTTATAAAACTGTGATTCATTTCTACTTACAGCTTTGAGAAAAATGTGAACCATATACGCACCAAAAAACTTATGCCTTTTAACGCTGGAAAGACCGCCACCAATTTCAAAAAGCGCCCAATACTGTGGACACCAATAATGATGGCCTCAGTATATCAGGAACTGTGATATTAGCTTCCTCCTAAAATATTGCAACTGCGATAACTTCTGAAAGAATACATTCACTTTCGACAGCCAATGATCATAAGGTCGGAGGTAGCTTTGAATCTCTTCTCTTGACTAAAATTAATAAGGCCAAAAATGTGAAACAAAAAAAATGGTAATCGAAGCGAAGTAAGCAATACATACAGCGCTGTAATAGGAATGTGTTTTCTATAAATAGAATCATGACCAACCACAGAAAGCAATCAAACAATACTTGTTCATTGTATTGAAAAAATATTACAATAGATCATTGAGTTTCATTGCCCCGTATTATTATACTATGCTATGCCGGAAAATGAACATGTTTTCACTTAACCCAATTAAGGGGGAAAGTGAGAATGTAAGTAAAACCCGAAAGAGGATTAAATTTTAATCAATGCAATGGGATTAATATCGCTTGTACAAAACCCTTCTGACTTTAGCCTGAAGTTCCTAGGTTACTTGTGACTAAGAAGAATGTCCTTCAATGTCTACCTTACGTCCGCACTTACCCTATTTCACCTTAAAAAATTTGTAAGAAATGCTTATACTATTTTAAAATAACTACTTTTAAGCAATCCATTACATTATGATCCTCTATCCAAAAAGGAATCGATGAAATGGCCTTGGCAATCTCCAGCCATCTCTCTGTATCAACTTTCTAACCTTAATGTTCAAAAATAAATAAAATACAAAGGAATTAGATGCACTTTTGCAATTCTTGTAACCTCTGACCCTATATGACAATGACAATGTTACTGTAATTCTAAGTAATTTATTATCCTTTATAACAAAGAAAATACAAAATTCAACAACAATTGAAGTAATTGTCTTCATTCTTCCATAATTACCTCTTTAAGAATACCCCCAACCCTTCTATTTTGGCCTACCACCCTAATTCTAATTAAAATAATTACTACAAATTAGACCTGATTCAAGATAAGAATCCTCTACAACTACTGTATTGGGGACTATCATAGTTACAAAGCTTCCATGCACTTCGAAATCACCGTGCAGGCCATAGAGGGCGCGCAACACGTCCGCTAACAATGCTCTCAATTAAAATATCGCTCTTCACCCCACCATACAATCTTTATCTAATGATCCAACCGTGAAAATTGTTCGTAGCTTTCCGGGGATGGTCACGTGGACGTCGGATTTGCGAGATCGGTTCCCAGGCATCGGATTTCAGGGGAAGAACGGCGACGCTTTCGACGGATTCAACGATTGCAACGTGTGGCGTGTGAGAGGATCTTAGGAGGGTCTCGAGTGGTGTCCCGGTTTGGATTTCGCGCGCTTACTGAATTGGGGTGGTCCTGCTCGTGTGGGGTGATTATGGGACACGCCGTGACTAGCTCTTTGTCAAGGAAGGATGTTTATTTCCCTAGATAGTTAGATAAACAGATAGACGATAGTAAATTGATTAGTTTTGGATCGAATGATGGAAGCAATTTGGGAAATATTAATGGAATTAATTCCAATGTTTGGGGTCTGTAAATTATTATGGGATTTCTTCATGATTTAGTTCTTTTTTTCGAGGAAGCATATCAAGAGCAATATATTTAGTGTTAATAGACACTTGACCGAAAAAAAAAACAGTAATACTACAGTCACCCAGAGCTTCATTGTGGCTTACCTAGGAATTAGCTAGAATAAGACTTTAACTTAATGTAATGGAAAGAACAACTAAAAAAAGAATTGAAAATAAGACCACATCTGTTACCTCAATCACTAAGATCTAAAGATAGCTGCACAATATGTTCCAAATAGTTTCTATTAATTATATTAAAAAAAATTTAACAGGGTGATTTTTACTTTTAATTGGCCATCTGTCGAAGATATCTTTTACTCCCTAAACTCTAACAATCCCAACTTTTGATACCCCATTCTAAATTACCTTTTACGCTGAAACCTACAAGAAAGAATTGTTTGGGTCTACTACCTTCTTTATTGTTGTTATCCTTTCTGGGATTCTATTAATGACAAACCTTATTATAATCTTCGCCTACACAAATTGTATACTGATTTGCTAACCGGTACGTACTTTTGCGGAAAAGACGACTACTTACGGCGACACGACCATTCGATATTTGAAAGTTCTCAATCGCGTATCTGGTGAAATGCATCGCACGGCGACAATTTCTCTTTCTAATTAATATTGCGGACGGTCAAATAGATCAACTTACCGATGTCCGCACTCTAAACAGCAACGAACCAATCCGCAACGTTGCAAAATGCTCCCAGTTACACCTAGGTGTACAGATAAATACATCTAAATAATATATATTTTAAAGGCTATGGAAAGCAAATAAAAACATCTTAAATATTTGTCAAATTGTCAAAGTGACAAGTTAACAAGTTAGTTTAGAAGCTGAAGATTATCACTTTGAATATTTATTGTTTTTTATTATAGATACATATTAAAATGGTTGTTGGTTTATCCCAAATTTTTTAGGTGTTTCATCATTTTTCTTGAGTTTAAATATTAATTTTCACTTGAAAAAACAAGGTTCCATTGAAAGTAACTTGAAAAAATTTCGAGATCTACTTATATTATCATTACATATTTGTTTGTATTTTGACACCAAACAATATAAAGGTGTAAGGCATGGGTGGGAATTGAGCTGATCTGGTGGTGGCAGATACCTCTCCATCTCTCACGATCCTGGGTGATTTCACTCAAATTTATTGTTTACCAATCTATCTTTCTTTTTATGGCTGCTTGTTTTACCTTCTCTATCCACGTTTTCTTTGGTCTTCCCCTCAATTCGGGTCTTCTTTCGAACTCCTCTTTAACATATTATTTTCTTAAATTCTTTTTATATGTCCGCACCTTCACAACCGTCCTTCTTCTATCTTATCTTTGATTGATTTTATTTTTAAGTGCTCCCTAATGGTCGTATTCCTAATTTTGTCTCCCCTCGTCTTATTGTCAATGTTTCGTAAGAACCTAATTTCACTAGCTGTTATTCTATATCTATATCTATATGTTTGTTAGTATCCAGGATTCTGAGCTGTATGCAATAATTGCTGCGACCCTCTTAAAAACTTGTATTCTCACTTCTTTTGGAATTTCTTTTTGGCAAAAAAAAAATGTTTTTATGGACTTAGACAGCCTTTCCCCTTTTGTTATTCTTTTCCTTATTTCCTATTTCACTCCTCCGCCCTCAGCTATAATAGATCCCAAGTATTTAAACTTGTTTGCTTGTTTAATTGTATTTTCTCCCACATGTTTTGTATGTTGTCCTTTTGTGCCGAGTATCATGCTTTTTTTTCTTTTTTATATTTATGTTCATATTATTTTATTTTGTTTAACACATTTTTGTAGAGTTCTAGGTTCATGTTTCTTTTGTCTTTAAAATATGCACGTAAAATCCATATTCCGAGAAAAATAACACATTTCTTACAGTCGGACACGTGTCCTGTAGCCCCTCCTGAATGCCTACGTTGTGTCCACCCTCGCTTAAAGGTTGTCAACTTCTGCTCAAAAATCCAGCTACCACCTGGCGCCCATGAACTCACAGTCTAGTCAACAATTATACTCAGAGAATGAATGCGACCTTGAGAAATTGCAACATCCACCTTACAGTTCCGACTTCGCCCCCTGTGAGCATAATCTTTTTCCAAAACTCAAAAAGTACTTGAGAGGACGACGCTTTTTATCGAATGATGACTTGGAAAACGCTATTGAGTAGGAAGATCACAAAAAAAATTGCTTCGAAGGCATAGCGTTATTAGAAAAACGTTAGAATAGGTATGGTAATGTTAATAGTTCTTACGTTGAAAAATAAAATTATATTTGTTCTGTAACTCGTTGTTTTCATAGTTAAATAAATAACATAAAAAATTCCTCTCCTATCATAACAATAATAATAATATGGCCCATTATTCACATTGGGGCGTAGGGCAATGTTGTTAAATTCCCTTCCTTTCTATTTCTTAGATTTTATTTTATTTCTTCTTAGATTTTTAAGTACAAGTGTTCAGTATGTCCTATTGTTCCTTTTAACATGTGTACATATCTTGTACACCTCGTTGTATTGTTTTCTGGATGGTCCAGAGGATAAGATTTGTATCCTTTGTCTCCGTTCGAGTTTCATCCCTTTTCTTAGAAAGTTAATTCACCGTGTTCTTAGAATATAAGAAATCACATATAACTCGTATTGTTCTACTTCCCCTATTATTAGCTATACGCCATATGGACACATTTGGTGTTATGTATGTATCTATGTACTTAGAGATGAAGCTGCATTTCCGACATTCACTCGAAGATTCTACTCTCAACTTCCCTGGCAGTAAGACCTAACTATTAATATATATATATATATATATATATATATACATCCTGCGGTAGATAGGTCATCATCATGAAAACCAGCAATAGGTCATCCCGCCTAAGGAAAGGGTATAGCTTAATATACTCCAGAGTATACAGCACATTGTAACCTAATGGTAAATTTGCTAAAAATACAAAATTAATATTTTAACATTTTATTCGAATAACGATGTGTAGGGCATCCAACTAAATCGCCGAATATATGTCATCCGGGTGAATACTTTGTAAACTAAATCCAAGACATCGGTCATCCGAAATATTTACAATAACTAAACTACAGCTAATCAGGCACCCAGCAGTGTTGTCAAGTTTCATTTGAAAACTGATGCGAACTCCTTCAATCTACTTCAGTAGTGGGTTAGTTTACATTTGAAAGTTAATAGTGTTAGTGATGTTCTATATTTTTCAGGTAAGTAATAAATATCAGATTTTATTCAGTATTAGTAGGTAACTTTTACTGGAAGTATTTTCACATTATATCATAAATAACATATGATCAAATAACCCTATGTTAAATTAACAGTGTGAAATCAAATTATCTGTTGTAGTATTGTGTCCATGTCAATTTTTAGCTTATATTCAATATGGTGTTCTTTCAGTACTTGAGCACAAGTGGGCAGATAACAATATTTGTTAATAGTGCTACTTTATTATATAACTAAGACACGAATATATTGGGGTACCCTACATAAAATTGAAATATTTGGATCATCTTATAACGCAAGTGAAATATAAAAAATAACGCAAAGAGATTTTCAAACAATTTATGATATCTGAATTGATTTTCTAAATATATTTGATGAAATATGCGTATTTTTGTATTTCTTGTTAAAATTAAAAACTAATAATTTCCAGATAATTAACTCGAATCCTCCAAGTTAGCTAACAGAGGTTCTTTCAGTTAGGACCACTATTAATGTCACTTAATGTATTTGTGTTTTGATTCAATGATCCGTATTTTTTGTAAAGGGGCTCGCACGGTAATCAAGTTATTTGTGTAACAATTAATAAAAAGAATATTACGTTAAGCTTTATTGCCGATAGTAAAAATTTTCAATTTGTTCAATTGTTATTACATTTTATGTTGCAGTATGAATATGGAGCCATTTCGCTTCCCGCCAGAATACGTACGTATTACACATATATAAAGTATTACAGCATGTTGTTTAAACAAATTTTTGCGTTACAGTACAGTAGCTGTTCATCACATTATAACACCAGGCAAAGCGATAGATGGTTCTGTAATAAACCTCCGCCTGTGCAAGAAAAAACTATAACTTCATCTGACGAATCACTAATAAATGTGACAGACGAGAGAGATTTTGACCTCGATGTATTTACTCCTGATGAAGCTAATAATGAAGTGGATCCTGACTACAACCCCGAATCAAGTGATATTTCTTCATCGGTAAATTATACCCTGCAACTAATATGATTACTTAAAATTGATAGTATTAATTAAAATACACATATTTCAGGAAACATCCAGAGACTTTGTTCCAGAATTTCAATCTTCTGACAGTATATCTTTTCAAGAAGTTGACCACAGAGATACTGAAGTAGTAGTGACACAAGATGATAATATTCAATTTGATAGAACCAAAATAAAAACTAAACCTAGTTTAATGCATGTAAACCCCAGTCAAACACAAAGCGGCCTAGTTTCTAAAAAAATAGTTTTTTGTTATTTTTGCGAAACCTACGTGCAACTTTTTCCTAGACACCTTTCCAGAAATCATCAGACAGAGTTAGATGTGCAGAAAATTTTGGCTTTGCTGCCTTAAGTAAGGAAAGGAAGGATTTATTGTATTCTCTAAGAAAGAAAGGTAATTACTTAACCAACCAGGAAGTAATTAAACCGATACGAAAGGGAGCAGACGATACTAGGTATCTACCGTGCACCCATTGCTTAGGATTTTATTCGGCAAAGAACTTGTGGCGGCACCGAAAGCAATGTCCGGAAAACCCCACCAAAGGAGCTTCTGCAAAGGGCTCTCAAAGTGAAGCACAAAACTTTTTACTAAAGCACTTAAAAGTAGATCCCCAACTGAAGATAGATGTATTTCCGCGTATGAGGGCAGATAAAATTTCTCTCATTGCTAAAAAGATCCTCTCATATGCGCGTTTGCCTCCAGATATTTAAAAACACATAGAGAAAAACACTTTTGTTTAGTTGCCTCAAGAAAAATGCGAGAATTGTCAAGGTTCTCCTTGAACTTAAAAAATAAAGCCTATGATTAATGTATATGTTTGGAGCTTTGAAGCCCGGAAAATTATGACGCTTTGGTATCAGCCACTAAAGCTGCTTCAAGATACGATCCGGAAGCTCAGTCCTATCAGTCGCCAACATTTGCACTAAATATGGGTACCACTTTGAAGCAATGCTGTGACGTTGCACTCAT
Source organism: Dynastes maya (assembly GCA_029619315.2). Classification (NCBI taxonomy): domain Eukaryota; kingdom Metazoa; phylum Arthropoda; class Insecta; order Coleoptera; family Scarabaeidae; genus Dynastes; species Dynastes maya. The sequence goes on from JAROYE020000004.1 coordinate 5,240,820, forward strand.
GCACGCGTTAAAAAATCGGAAATTTTCCCTTCATTGCAGACGGCAAATGCCGAGGCTGACTTAAAGACTTTAATTCAACTGATAGAATCAAATTGGAAATTTGATGTTTCTAGCCAAGCAGCATCTGATTTGAACTTAAAGAAATGGAACAAGGTGAGCTTGTTACCACTTGCTAGTGATCTCAAATTACTAAAAGATTGCCTTACCCGTAAAGCAAATTCTGCGGTGTTAAAGTTGCAGAAAAATTCCAGTGACGAAAGTGCCTACGTTATATTATTGGAAACTGTATATTGTCGCTTACTGCTTTTAAATAGACGACGCCCTGGTGAATTACAAAGACTTCTGGTTAGTACCTATGAAAATGCATGCTTGAATGAGAACCAACAATCTTATGAAGAATTTTCTGAAGCGATCACAGAAACAGAGAAGCTGTTAATGAACAACTTCAAAAGAATTGTAATAAGGGGCAAAAGAGGTCGGGAGTCCCTGTGCTCATTAGTAAGGATGTTCAAGAGCATTGAGTGTTCTTTTAAAACAAAGGGGTAATATTTTTAGGAAGTCAAGTAACTATCTTTTTGGAAATCCCAGTTCCGGGGAACCTATTGTAGGTTATAAAGTTCTTAAGAAATACGCTACCATGTCTCGAGCAAAAAATCCAGACGCTCTTACTTGTACGCGTCTTAGGAAACATTTAGCGACCTTGACACAATTGTTTAATATTACTGATAATGATTTTGAACAATTAGCATCTTTATGGGGCACACTTTGGGTATACATCGATCATCGTACAGACTTCCAGACGATGTCTATCAAACATCTAGAATATCTAAACTTCTCATACTTATGGAGAAGGGAAAAGCTGGTCAATTTAAGGGCAAAACTTTAGATGAAATTAATTTGGAGCTAGGTGATGAGTTATTGCAGCAAGTAGATGAGTTTCCAGAGGAAAGGGAGGAGACAACTTTCACAAATAACGAGGATGATGTAAATAGAGATAATGAAGTACTAGTAAGTAAAAATAGTACATCAGAAAAAAAATTCAAAGCGAAGAAGATTGCTTGTGCCTTGGACTGAAAAACAAAAAGAAGTCGTTACTGAATATTTTAAAAAGCATATAAAACAAAAAAGGCCACCTAAAAACGGGAATGTGAAAGCCTATTGCTAACCACGCTAAATTATTGGAGAACAAAGATTGGCTAAAAATTAAAGTATTCATTCAGAACAAATATAAAAGTAAAAATAATGTATTTCATTTATTTGTCAATAAAAGTTAAGTTGTTTCTGTGTTCATTTAAAGTTTACTTTCTTATTCTTAAAGGAAATTGATCTGAATATTTCGTTTTAAAAAAATGTCTTGTATTTAAGAATTAACCCCATATTATGTGGCTTTAAGTTCTAGCCAAGAAAGAACTTTTTTGTGTTGAATGATACGATGCCAAAATGAACGGTAAGCCGGTTATGAGAAAGTATTACCTTTTATACCGTTAAGTGTCGAGGAAAGGCCGATATGCCGATCCGTAGTGAATTTTATTCGTTGTTGTAATAAATATAAAAAAATCCTATAGCGCTTTGTAGGATTTTTGGTCATAATTAAAAATGTTTCAAACCTATTTTCTGTATGATATCGCCATAAGCAAATAAATACATACATAATTATCTCTCTATTATTTTTCCCTGAATCCCAAACACTTGTGATTTTATAAATAAATTATTGAACAAACATGCGAAATAAACATCAATGCAAAAACTACATTTTTGCTGTCATATAGGCGTCACGTTTTGATTCACGTTAACATGATGTGATGAACATTAAAAAGCAATTTTCTAATAAACTCGGTATTAACTTATTACTTTTTACATATGTGCCTTTGTTATTTTAAAAATATTACTTGCTGTTAAGTGAGGTTAAGTATGAGTACTACAAGGGTTTATTAATCTTGTTTTAGTAATCCAGCTTTATTTCCTTCATTTTGAATTTGAAAATAAAGCTTTTTTTATAATATTTGTGTCTGATTACAATTAACGCTATAACATTAATTGTTCAGAAAAAGAGTATTCATTCCAAAATGTAAAATTCAGATACAAGTGCCATAAGAAAAAAATTATTTTAATTTTATTCAATAAATTTATTGACAAAAATAATAGTTTGGCTTAATAAATTATACACAAGAAACTGGCTCTACAATGTGAAAGCAGTTTTTCATTAAGACCAAAAAGAAAGTTTTCGGCCATATTTTCAAAATTGTACTTTCATTTTTTTTTAATGGCAGCGAAACCACTTTAAATGTAATCGTTTTGCAAATGGCTCGACCTTCTATCTCCAGTAATATCAAAGTTGCCCATGCAATCAGGTACAGTAAAAGCGTGTACGAGATAAGTCTCGTATACGCTTTCCTGTATGACACGCAACCTAAACAGATTTTGTGTAAAAATTATTCCTATTTAATACAGTGTTGCCAGTCTGCCGGATGACTTATCTATCGTGGGCATGAAACCTGTTACCCAACGGATGACCGTTCCGCTGGAGTTTAACAAATTTCGAAATGGCGTATACATGCGACAGTATACACGCGACCGCAGAGCCACTTATGGAAACGGCAGATCTCGAAACTAAAATATGCTCAACTTCAAAAAAACATCTGTAGGTCTTCCATTCTGAAACTTTTTCAACTAGTCTAATAAGCCTAGTTGAACAATTTTACACACAATGCGATAGGTCCTCCGTATACGGATGACCTATCGCACCCGGATGACTTATTGCATGCAAATGGCTTATTAGAGGATGACCTATCCACCGCAGGATATATATATATATATATATATATATATATATATATATGTATATATTATAATTTATAATTTGAAAGAATAAAATTAGTGATAATAACTTCGATGGTTTTATTTCTTGAACACACACGAACCAATCTATTTTCAATGTTTTTACATAACAACGTATCCAACTCAAATGCCTGCCGTTCAGCAGACCCTGTTAGATATTACGCCAATGTATTCGCTCCATTTGGTACGATCCTGTGCAATCCATCTCAACTCAGCAATGCTCTTTCCGGCTTCTTACGTCCCAGTTTTTCTCCACGTGGTGCGTGGTCTACCTCGACTTCTTCTTCCCTGAGGAGTCCAGTACAGCGCAGCATGGCATAGGCTTTACATAGGCCCCACCACTTGTACTTTCTTCTTCTGATTTCATCGTCTACACTACCTTGTGCAGTACTTTTCCATAGTTCTGTGTTTGTAATTCTTTCTGGCCATTAATTATCCATTATATACCTTAGGCACCTATTTACGAAAGCCTGAAGTTTTCGTTTCATTAGTTCTATGACCCACCAGGTTTCTGGGCCATATAGAAGGACTGGTTTTACACAAGAATTAAATATTCTGCATTTTGCTGACAGTTTTAGATTTTCCTCTCTCCAAATATTTCTTATGCTAGCAAACACCCGCCTTGCCTTACCCATTCTTTGCTGTATATCTGATACTGTTCCTTCCGTGTCTGACACCACACTACCCAAACACGTGAATTTCTGCACATTCTCTTTCTTCGCACTATCTACTTGTGGTTCTTGTGTTAACAATCATGGGTTTTATCTCCTTTTGATTTATTTTAAGGCTTTCTGGATTCTATCGCTAGGTCGTCCATATAAACTTTAAAACGTTTCTAAAGATTGCAATGTTATTAGATACTTATACAAAACTTGTGATTTAAAGCATTAACAATATCTAGAGTTTAGTTAATTTGCAGCTGCAAGGAAGAACATGCATACAATACACAAGAAAAATTAGATAGAATTTGAGTTTCCACGATAAATTCTTTCATGGAAATGGCGTTTTGAAAAAATTAATATAAGATGCAAACCTATTTTTAACATCGAAATAATACTAGAATAAAGCTGCACTACGCTATAGCTATGTAACTATAACAGCGCCACCCTTAATTCAATAGCCAATCAATAATTTTACAAAAATTGCATTTTGAAAAAACATCCTTATACGTAACTGTTTTTCGACAACAATATTGCAATTTCTAGGAATGTTACTGTCAATAATACATTGTAAGTCGTATATACGCAAATAGTTATACTTATTTGCGAAGTAATGAATAGCACAATATAAGAAAAATGAAAGGAACGTTTGTAAATAGTAACTAACAGTACTTCTACGTTCAACATACCTACATAGAGATTACTACTACGCCAAAGGATTATTCAATTCACCTCTACGAGTATTAAACTGCGATCAGGGGAAAAGAGACGGTATGCAGAGAGACAGAATTTTACATAATCTGATATGTTCGATTTCACCTGAGGCTCTAGACGCAATACTCCGTGTACCACGCCGCTGCCTTTTACAATCACGAAATGTAAATCGAAACCGTCGTCGCGAATAACGGCTCGGATAGATAGATATGAGTTAGTTACCTGTCGATTAGGTATTCCTGAAAGGCACGCGCATGGTGTCGCCAATGATAATAGCTCATTTACGCGCGTACAGCTTAATGCAAAAGTTTTTGGCCTCTGGACAAAATATTTGGACAACAAAAACCACCGTATGTGTAAGAATGGTATAATTATGCTACAGCTCCATCTTCGAGGATGGTATGAAGAATACCTGTGTCAAGGAACACAACGCAATTCTTTGCACTTACTAAATTTATTTCTCGACATAATCTCCTTGTAGCTCTACACACTTAGTCCAACGATGTTCCAACTTTTTAAACCTTTCAAATAATAGGATTTATCGAACTCTGCAAAATAAGCCTCTGTTTCGGCAATGACCTCTTCATTTGACTTGAACCGCTTTCTGTTAAGCCATTTTTTCAAGTTTGGAAAAAGAAGGAAGTCACAGCGGGCCAAATTGTGGATGATAATAGATTCTATGCAACAGGTCGCAAAGGTTATAAATTCTGAATACAATATTAATATTCTTTAAAAAAGGAATTGAAATAGAATTAACTGAAGGGTATTCATTCCCGGCAAAAACAATGCGAGCAGAGAAAAGAAAGCATAATGAACATGTTTCTGCCTACCCGGTGTCATCAGCGTGGTTACGAGCACTCCCTGTTCTGCTGTTTGCATTGTCTCTACCTCTCGGTTTATGGCCCCAATGTCCACAACAGCACCGAAAATATTTCCCGGCGCCCTCTAGCGCCAAGAAGCACAGTCATGCTGTCCTAGACGGTGGCGGCACACGCCGGAGTACAGATGCCCGCCACCTATCGAGCAACTCATGGGCTGCTGAACACAAAGTGTCGTTGCGCCTAAGTGCTCGGCAACTACACGTACAAATGATCCCTCAGGCTCACCATGATGTATAAAAATACACATGAAAGAATGCCTAGTAACAATACCAAAAGTAATGCTAATATAGCTCATGGTATTGGTGGAATCATTACCGGCAAAAACAATGCGAGCAGAGAAAAGAAAGCACTAACACACGGACATGTTTCTGCCTACTCGACGTCATCAGCGTGGTTATGAGCACTCCCTATTCTATCAATCGAAGGTGTAAGATATGACCATATTTATGTTTCGTAAATGGCTAGGTCTGGAGAACTCTTTCGTTCCCAAAATTGGAAATCGCACTAAAGAAGATGCATCTTGATGACGTCAAATTCATCCAAAGAATTACGGCGAGAACTTTGAGAAGCATTTCAACAGAATTATGATGGACAGAATCTTTGAATCTGGATGAGATGGTTTTTCCTTACTGGGATTTGCAAGTAGTTTCGAATAAATTTGCTGAAATTGTTAGTAAAATAGAAAGAACATATCAACGAGCTGTTAATAAAATTAAAATGCTCACAGTTAATGATTATATTTTTGCTCTAAAGCTTCATATATTCTCTATATACCATTTTCAGTTACCTTAAAAGTTCTGGACGGTAAAGATAAAGTTAGGTTAGGCCGAAGCTTCTTAAAACTCAAAAATTATGTCTATTTGGTCCATTTGAGGCCAAAACCAAACCAACAAAGGTGAATACTATTCCTAAAAAATCATGAAAAAAGCATGATTTTCAAAAACAATAGAATAAAAACTAAGGACATTATTCATGACGTGATATTGCCTTTCTCTTGGATTAATGTAGTCATTTTGTTATTTTTATTTTATTCTATGATTCTTGATTCAATACTTTATTAACTATCTTCTTTCCAAATTCCACACAAACTCAAAGAATCCCTATCCCATGGTCGATAAATCTTGCATTAAACTATACATTTAATACACCTTACCTTTAAAACATCGCCAAGGTGTTTGTTTCCCAGCTAAGATGAAAGTGAACGTTTCAAAACCGCATAATATGTATTGTGCACGGTTTAAACTGTTCGGCAAGTTATGCATAAGAAGAATTTGAACGCTAACACCTTGGCACGTTTCGAATGAATTCTTATCTCTATGAATGTATTAACAAACGCATAGACATACGTTGTGATATCGTTGCTAAAGTAGCTCTGTACAAATCTATACGCGGCATTTGAGGAATGTGAATAACGAATTCGAATTTGAATTTGAATCTGTTAGCTAAGAATTTATCGAACCGACGCAGTTACTGTACGACTACTGCGTTGGCGTATAATCAGGCGGCACTAGGAAAGCGATAGCATCTGAAAAGAGTATATTTTGAATCGAAAGTTACGTTGATTGACGGGTTGCGACATCGTGCAACCATTTCGGAGTCTTAAAGGCTGCATTATAATGATATAAATGTTGGAATATTACATTAGATTCAATTGGAAGCTTAGAATTGCCTTCAAGAATTTACGATACGATTTTATTGTAAAACGCTTCATCATAGAATCAAAATCAAAGTAACCCTGCTATCTCTAGTAGAAATTACCATGGGAAGATGATAAACTTAATATTTTTTAATTCTCCCCTTGCAAATAAAATTTACTTTACTAAACTTTGGCATCTATCTGAAATACATTCAATTTTCATTCTAACTCTCCAATAGAACAATTACCATTTGCAAAATTCCCTTCTAAAACTTTGTACTAAATTTAAAACCAATTCGACTTCGGCAGAAATCGTTGGACAAAGATAAATTCCACCCTAAGTTCTTGTAAGTTCTTGTAAGTTCTTGTATAAGGTTTGTAAAATTACGAAAATATAATCACTAAATAATATTGAGAATAAATATTACTACAAGGTGTATTCATTTATACTCATCAAGATATAAATAAGTCACACAAAAATGTATAAAATTTTACTACAGCTTACTGTAGTAACATTCTACACACTTTTGTGTGTGTGAGATGAACTACTACTTATAGTAGTTTATCACGCAACGTTGTACATCAAAAGTTAGATGTTCATTCATTTGTTTTATACAAATTGTAAGAATTATTACTACAAAGCCAGTGCTACAATTTGATAGTAAATATTGCTGCAAATTGTATGTGTGCCTATATATACTAGAGCACTGCACGGGTCTATTTTTCACGGGCCGGCCTGCCCGTGGGCCGTTACAGTATGGAGTAAGGCCGCCCGGCCCGTCCATTGCGTTCATTACCTCCGCACAAGGCCCACCCGGCCCGTCCGTTAGAAAATTTAGGCCCGTTTGACCCGTCTAAATTATTTTAGCATGTTTAAGTAATTATATCTGCATTGTCTATTTCTAAACATTTTTAAATTTTCTTTAACCAAAAGAAAACGTAACATAACATTGCATACATTAAAATTGTTAATACAAACGATAACGTAAAAACTCAACAGCATTTACTGCATAGGTTATATCCATTCGATGTATTTAATAAAACATTCTCGGCCCGTCAGGCCAGTACAAATTCAGGCCCGGCCCTCAATGAAAAGAGACGAGGCCCGCCCGAACCCGCCCGCGGGCCCGGGCGGACCGAGCGGGCCGGGCTTTTCCTAGCCCGTGCAGTGCTCTACAACAAGCACCCATTTCCTTTTTGTATTTTCATAGCATCTATAAAACAAGTATAATAGTTTAGACTGGGTACGATATTTGTTACTTTTATACACAAAAAAAATATTGTACGATCCTAAAGCATTTGTTTATAAAATGCTTTAAAATTAAAATATTTAGCTGTTTTGACGTTTATCTAAGGCGTGGGAAAATATAAGCTCTAATATAGACTACAATCAAAGAAAGAACTAACATGCCTTTCATTGGTTCTAACCTCTTTCGTGGTCTCCAAAAGAGGCACATAAATCAATAAATCAAGAGGCTTCGTACTGGGAAACTGTTCCAGGAGAGAAACAAAAGAAAGCACTTACATCAGCATGACAAAAACAGCAAAAGTAGTGCTATCGTTCAGCAAAGGGGACCTTAGATCACTGACAAGATTTTTGACAGGTAATATAGGCTTAAAATATCACTTATTTAAACTAGGAAAAGTTGACAATCGAATCTGTAATCCGTGCCAAAAAAATCTGACGACTGCAGAACACATTCTATGTAAATGTGCTTTTATCAGTCGAACACGACACCAGCGTTTCAGTACGACATTCCTCACACCTATTGAACTGAAGGAAAAAGATCCTAGAGTAGCACTTAGGTTTATTAATAATAATAATAATAATAATAATATGTACTTACAATTGTAGTAAAATTTTCTACATTTTTCACATTAAGCAGCGAATGATTTCTTTAAATATTTAATCGTTCGTTTGAAAATGAGAAATATTAAAAAAAAAAACATCAGACGACTTATTAATTTCAATCATTGCCAGTGTTGTATGGTAACTAGATATGCATCCAGATATTTTGAAAGAACACTTTATCTAGATACTAATAATCATACAAAAGTACCAAGATACATTGTACTATTTTTTTAAAATTTGTCTAAATTTTCGTATTCTTCAATTGATATAATTTAATTAACAATTTTCCAATTCGCGAACATTTAAAGTGGTCATCGGTGCATTAAGCCTAAAGAAAAACTATACGAAAATATCCACCAAATAACCAATGAGATTACACTTACACAGAAAAGATGTTAGAATAGCTTCTACAATTGTAGAAAATGCCACTACAAATGCTTATAAGATCCGTGACGCAAACTTGTAACGTTTGCTACAACAAACTTGCATATTTTTCAACAATCGTGCAAGTGTATGATTTTTTCTGTGTGGTTGTATTGTCATAGGAATTTTAGTAACATAAAAGAAGTTTTAAATTATCAACATGTTCATAAATCAACTTTGCGTTTAAATAACCGGCTAATACACTAGCTCAATGGTAAATGATTCAAATCACATCTTTTAATTTCAAACTCATAATGAATCTTCTAAAACAATTATTGTAAGATCCGAATTGTAAAAATGCATATAAAGGTACAAAAACTTTCCTACACAACACGTCAATATTTAATGAACGAACCCAAGTAAATGTCGTGGTAAAATGAATTTTGCACAGAGACACAATAATCGGTCTCATGGCTTCTCCATTCACGTTAAAGAACTTAATAGACGATTATATCTCAAAAATATCGATTTAAAACGTACAAAATCGTTTCTTTTTATATACACATCCAACAAAATTCAATTTAGAAACAACTAACAATCGCCACACACCTTCAGAGGTGCCTCACAGCGTAAAGCTTCAATATCAAAACAAAGCGCTTCTTTCGCGCGGCGATCGAAGGTTCCCACGGTCGAATTCAACAGTTCGTCCGTTCACAGGGCATATTAGACGGGCGCTGTTACTCGTCGGATAGCCGACGACTGTAGCGTGGCGAATTCTCACGGAGCAGGATGTAAATTCGTCGCCGCGCGGTCGTCGTCTCGCTGCCGCCTTCTGGAGGGTTGAAACGAAGCGAGAGGCAGCGAGGAAACGACAAGGATAGCCTCATACAAACGTATATTGCAAGCTATAGCGAAGAACCCAAAAGAAGCGGAGAGTGTGCGAACCTGCGACGCTACAACGTTTGTTGAAGATAGGAAAAGCGAGATATACAATAGAAATGATATGGTGTTGGAAAGAGAGGGTGGTGTGGAGGGAAAATCGGTGTGGAAGGGTGGGCGGGGTATGTTTCGGGCGCTCTTTCGAAACGCTAAAGGGTACCGGAAGGAAATAGCTACCGCAAACTGACGGTCTGCTTGCCGCCGCGTTTCTCGGTGCGTATATAGTGGTGTCCAAGTCCGATGTTAAGAATACTTTTGGACAGACTATATGTACATTCATAAAATTCAAAATACCAAACACACCTTATTTTCAACATATTGGTTGGTTGAATATGTATAATGAGTAGAGCAACGCAACTGCGCTGAAAGCCAGTGGCTGACGCATAAAAGTTTACACAAAATAAACACGGCCGGGACAATTCGGTATAAGCGTCAGTATAACTGCGACTCGAAAGCCGATCTGTTGTTTATGCATCTACGCTGTCGTATACTATATCGTAGTTCTACGTTTGTTTTGAAAATGTTTCCTACGTCGCGAAAACGACCAAAGTTGGACACAATAAGAGAATTTATTGCAGAAATGCCTGATTTAAAGTGTCTTGGCGCTAAAATTCAATGTGTAGTGTGTAAAATAGATTTAATGTGTTGGTGTGATTGTCTACGGCACGTAAATAGTGCAGGGCATGATTCAAAAAAAATTCCACACGAGATTATGACAAATTTAAATTTAATTTATGTGTTTATTGCGTGTAATTTACCATTTCATTTACTAAGGAAGAAAGCATACGTCTCGTTTTGGAATGAATATTCGGACTTTAAGTTACCAAGTGAGAGAACATTACAGAGAGTTGTGCCGTCTGCTCGTGAGCATGTCGAGAAAAGAATTAAATCGGAGTTGCAAGATAAAAAACTGTGGTTATGTGTGGACAAAACAACAGATCTTAAAAAAGATTACCCCCACTATTGTAGAATTGGCGCCAGTTTTGAATGTAAATAACGGCTTCTGTTACTCCAAATTCTTTGAATATTGTATGTAATTTCCTAGTTGACAATTCAAACGTCACAATATTTACAAACGTAAAAATTCGTCATTAATTTAAAAAACTAACGCTTTTGGCGATGCGATAATATTGTCGCATATGTAACATAATTACGACGTTATTCCAAGTGCAAGTTTTGCGGTATCATCAAGAACCGTGGCGTCGCGGGAATGGACGGGCGAACTGTTAAAAGGGGGACGACGACGTTGCTGCAGTAGGAGTTTTATGTAAAAAAGTATTATGTATACTAGGAATGCATGATTATATTCGCAATTGTAGCTGCATCTTCCAGCAGTACAATACTTAGACAATAAATAGTATGTAAAGTGACAAGGTGTTATCATGTTATTCTATAAACCCCCCCTAAACAACCCCGTTTGTCACAAGTGGTGGATGCGCCCGGTAGTAGAAAAAAATTGTGTGTGCTATATGTGGGTATCTAAAATTTATATTTATAACAAGGAATATAACAATAAACATGGCTATAAAAACAGAAAGTTAGGAGAAGTGCACAAGATTCCCGACATCAGACTCGAACATCACTGTACGTATGTGTGACTTATGAACGATATTGTAACTATTAAAGCTGGCCACGAGCGGTACCGCGCAGTAGCGTAGAGTCGACCAGGCCTCGCGTTCCACTAGTTATTCTGCTAATAGAGATGTTTGCTGCCGCAAATAATTTCGCTCATCTTTTAAATAAAAATTAAATAACACGTGCTCAAACACTTACCATTTTAAGAGTCCTCTGTGAAATCACAAAGTGAATAATGTCTGTTAAATATCTGCAACATTAGATATGTTTCAACTGTTGTTTCGGCAAAACTAGTACGGCATGAGGAAAAAATGCGTTTATATGCAGAGAACGAACGTTCTACATCTAGTGACGTAATATTTGCGTAAGTAAAATAATCTTTCAAATAACTTAACGATTCTGTTGACGCACCTTCACAAATGTGTCTTAATGTGCCAAAATCAGAATTTTTCTCAAAAACACTTTCAAATTTTTCTAGAACAGAAACGTTTTTTGCGTCTTCAATCGCGCATAGCTGTGCGTGAACATGTTGCACTATTTGTAGAGATTCTTCTAACGGCACCGCAGGATTTTGTAATTTTTCTATTGCATCTGCTAGCTCGAAGTAAGTTAATAATAATAGTTATTCCAAAAGCAGATAAATGGTTCCTTGTCTAGTAAATTAAACGGTATATTACATGCGATAAACGTAACGCATAAATTAAATATAAATTTTTCATTGTCTCGTGCGCAATTTCTTTTTGAGACATGCTTTTCACTATTTACGTGTCGTAGACAATGTTGTCTGGACCAACACATTAACGGGATTTTACAGATTACACATTTAATTTTAGCACCTTCATATATTAAGTCTGCAATTTCTGCAATAAATTTTCGAAGTTCGTCCGACCGCGGTCGTTTTGCTGACGAAATCATAATTTTTCTAGGACAGATAAACAATTGCGCAAATGACCGGCAGCGAAAATGTCCGTACTGCTCGTTAGTAAGCAGCGTTAGTAATTATTATTGTAATTATCGCTTATTTCTCAATAAATATGTTATTATTATTATTATTATTTTTCTATGTTGCCGTAGAGCCATGTTAAAAGACACACTTCGTTGATACATTTGCTAGATAAATAATCGTTTCTGGTTGGTAATAATTTTTTAATTTGTTTTCTTTCAACACTTTAGATTTAATATATAATAGAAATACACAGCATGTCTACCTAATATGATGTTTTCTTTTCGTGTGATTTCTTTCAGGATTTCATTCCAATTGTTGCTGTTTCCTGTTCTGTATTTTCTTTTGTTAACATCACTATAACACAGAGTTTGTTATACTTTAGATATTTCCTCTGTTTTCACTTAATTCTTCGCGATCTAATATTTATAATTTCATCACTGAATTACTCAAGCTTTGTTTTAGAATGTTTTATTAAAAATCTTTTTTGAAGGAATTCATGTATTTTTCCTGATATATCGATTTCATTTTCATTGAAAGGTGAAAATCGTTCCATCCAGTGATTTATTCCTCTCCAGATATTTCTCAACCTCAAACTAACCCTCATTGCAACCCCTCAGCTCCATACATCAGGCAATAACCATTATTCATCTCGTCAAAGACGAAAAATGGTGGGCAAAGCAAAAAAACTCCAAATTACATACGTTTTACTACTCAAACATCTATACTGAAGGTTACTTCCACTGCCAGCTCTAGACTACGTTCGTAGCTTACTAGATATGCGGTAAGTAAGCAAGTACATAAAGAAGAAATATGTACACATCATTGCAATCAATCAATACCCTTCGAAATCCCCTCGCCGGGAACGATGTCGACGCCTGCTAGGCCGTCGCATGTATCATCGCGTGCATCTTCCATAAGAACTCAATATCCTCTGCGCTACCCTCGTAAGTGATAAAACTCATTCTAAAAATTTCTCCACGGTGTTCCCGTCGTCCCTCTCTTCACCGGGTCATCAATAACGCTTTCCCCAAGTAGCATTTGAATCGCAAAGTGCTGGGGGTACAGGGTGCTGTGATTAAGTTTAAATTTTGGACGTTGTAGTTCAAATAGTGGAGAAATATCTCACCTGTTATTATCCAGGATGATTACAACTTTTTCAACATTCTTCTAGAGAACTGTTGATGTAGGAATTAAAGCAATTACTGATTTTAAAAACCTCAGGGCTTCCTAACTTTTAGCCCTGAGGTTGTTATTCATATTATACATCGACGACTCGCTTTCTTCTTCAAAATGCTCTGTGTTGCAATAACAACTTGGGATAGCAATAGATCGGTAATTAACTTCTTGCTTGTCAAATTCTTCAACACACAACAGCACTGCCGCTATTTTGGCTTGAAATACTATGGCACTTTGAATTATGCATAGTGAGATTATCGTAGGTTTCTAGGTTTGGAAATTTTTAACATCTTACCTCAAAAATTTTAGATTATGTTTAGCGTTAAATAACTTAAGCGTAACATAAAAGCATTCCTGTTACAGATGTGTGTGTATCCTGTCGAAGAATATTTTGATATTTGCATTGCAAACTCATACAATATGTAACTCTAATTTACTTTTTGTAAATATGATGTAGCTGTAAACCAATACTGATACGACCAGGAGCAAAAATAATAAAAGAACTACCAAGTCTAAAATGTTAAGAGAAAAAAATAATAAACTAGTTTACGTATTGGAGTTTTGTAAATAAAACTTGCAAATCGAATAGCTGATCTGCTGTTGGCCAAAAACGAGTTCTGCAAATAAATCCCGAAACCAAATTGTAGTGAGTTTTGAAAATAACCATTTTGCACGTAATTTGTTTTAGTTATATTTGGTTTTGCTTTTGGAAAAATTTGAGATTCGAATTCAAAACCGTATTTTTCAAAATATTGGAGCTTGAAAACTGGTTTCTGTAAAAGTCACACAGTTTTAAATAATCTACAGCAAGCGACAGCAAAAAATGATCATCTTATGGGTTCTCTACTGCTTTTTAGTAATTAAATTTGACATTCCAAGTAGGTTATGTTTTACTACAAACGTTTAGAGATCAAAGCAACATATCTCATCATACCTTTTTTTTTAAAAGCTTCAATTTTATCACCCACTTCCTTAGAAAACTTATAACATTTAAAAGGGATTGATTAAAGTTGTAAGAGCAACACCCATGGAGTCATATACCATTCTTCCATTACCAAAAACCTATTCCCTATAATAAAATACTTAAATAAGAGCGGTGAGGTTTTATATTTGTACAAGCTATTGGCACAGGGTGTACACACATATACGACCATCTGCACCACTTTTATCCAACTAGAACGGATAGAGGGACTCGAATAGCACGTGCTGCACAATAGCGTCGTTACGTCATCACGAGATCCACCGTTCGACGCTGTCTTGATGAATCCTACACATATACATATGTGGGAGTGATTCATGCGATATTTTTTTTTTTGTTTTGAATAGAGTATGATTTCATTTTCTCTTCGAGGGATTTGAGTCACTCCTATCTCGTTTTATTTCAGATTAATTTTTATTAGGATTTAAAAGCTAAATATTTAGTTTTAATCCTTTACGAAACGATATGGGTTGGAGAATTATATTTAGGTAATGATTTTTCAATGCTTGATGTGTATTGTGTAATGCGAATACACAAAAGAAGGTATGAGAACACGGTAATTGCAATTAGACAGTTAAAGACAGTTTCATTTGTTCGTCATGGTTTCAGTTATAAGTGTTTAGAACGTTTTAGTGTCAATTTTTTGAGTTAGACTGAAAATAAATCATTTAAACCCGCTTAAATCGCTACAATGATTGGTATCAAAAATCGAATAAGCGATATTTTTCTTCGTTAATATAAATCTGAGACACTAAATGATAAAACAGTACTTAACATAAAAAGAGATGGCAAGGACACGGTACAAATTAATCGAATTAAAAGTGATAAAACTTAAACGTGAATCGGGGGAAAGAAACCAAGATACAAGCGAAAGAAAATCCATACACCAACAACGGTAGAAGGATATAATGGAAGCAGCAAGTGAAGATCCAGAAAGTCACTTGTTTGAAGTAACTGGTGGTGCAAACGAATTTGGTGAAATGTTAAGGAACATGGAAAGGAAACTGCTGGAGAATTCTAGAAACGTGGAAGAAAAATAGGGGGAACTCACGGACCATTCCAGAATTATGGAAGAAAAGCTCTTGGAAAGTTCCAGAATTATGGAAGAAAAGCTAATTGAGAACTCAAAAAGTCTAAGGAAATCTTATGAAATTCTAGAAATATAGAAGAAAAGCTTTCTAAAGCAATGGAAGAGAGACTCATGGAAAACTCCAGAAGCTTAGACGAACGCCTGAAGATGCTAGAAAGAATCACGCCGCGTGAACATATCAGGAGCTGAAGGCTCAAAAGATTGAGAAGAAGTTCATATAGAACAGAGGGACATAAGTAAAGTTGCACTACCCATCACAGGCAACGCGAACTACCTACATTCGATGGTAAAACACCGCTAGAAAAATATATAACTTTACTTGAGACAGCTGCTATGGTAAACAGCTGGACAGGGGCTACTAAAGCATCCGTGCTGTTTATGGCTCTAGCAAAACGACAGAATTACGAAGAGCTCGTTAAATAACTTGATATGTGCTTTGGCAACAAGCATATGGCAATAAGCAGGTCTATGGCTCAGAGTTGAAAAACCGTTTTCAGTAACCAGCTGAAAGCTTACAGGAATATGAAGCCGATATAGTTCGCTTGGTCGGAAACTCGTACCCCACAGTACCGGATGACGTCTATGAAAGTCTAGCAGTAGATAAATTTCTTGACGGGCTTCGGGAAAGCGAAACACAACTGGCAATAAGATTAGCTCGCCAAAGGACGCTAAACGATGCTCTCGAATGTCACAAGCTCTCGAGTTTGAAGTTGTGAAACAGTCTATATGAAGCCATGCTTGTGTCCGAGCTGTATAAACTATTAAGGAGGAAGAAAAACCATATGACATAGAAGAAATCGTTGCCAAGGTTATTGACAAAATGAGGTCAAGTAAACCCGAAATTATAGGGAAATGGGGCACCTACGAAGTCGCTGCCTCAAGCCTCAAAAACATCAATAATACTTTAATAATTGAAAGTATCCAATAGGATAATAAAATTAATAGTCAAATACAAGAAACAAAAAAATGCAAGAACAGATTAATTAATTAAACAAACGAAAAAGGAACATCGTAACATTCTCAAATCAAGTAAAAATTTTTATTGCGTTTTATACTTAAAGATATTGAAAATTCAAAGCAAAAATTACACAAAATGTCATAATGAGACTCTAACATCCTTAATAGAACCTTACAGAATTTGAAATTTCGCAAAATCTTCTGCCAGGTTTCGGTATATGTATGTTGTTGCGTATGTACAACTAAACTATAAACAATATACTGCCAAACCCCAAAGAAGGTTCTACCTTCATTACACGCATCTGATTTGATACAAAGATATACTAGGGTAGGTAAGGATTCATTTATAAGCGCTGGTCCCATACATATAGCGAATAACGTTGTCGCTTGTGCTAGGAACGCCCTCTCCACTCCTCAGTGTCCCTAGACTATTATACACAGTCGCAAGTCAGTCGCCTAGCATACGTGTTTGAAATATCTGCTCGACACTGATTTATGGAAATACGTAATACATCTTATTTGATTTTTATCCTATTGATGAATAAATGCTTAAATGTAATATTGTCGTATATGAAACAAAGAAAATATTTTTAATTTAAAAGGAAAAATTATGAATTCCAAAAATTAAATAGAACCTCTCATTCTAAAATAACTAGATTTAATTTTTGTATTTCCAAATATCCAATATATTAAATGTTCAAATGATAGTACGTGCATAATAAATACATGAACTTTTAAATACAAATTCCAAAACGAAAACATGTTTTCTAAATCTAATTAATGGAATTTTATGTCAAAATAAATCGTATTTGCATGTGTAAAAAATCATTTGAACCTATTATTATAATAGACGCTCAAATAGGCAGGCCTTTTGCAATGCTGTCTGTAATGTGATACCATTTTACGACTTCTTAGTTTATAAGAACAGAATTAAAAAGAAAACTATTGCACCGTATAATTTCGAGACACAACGAAAGCAAATCAAAAATTACCAAGGAGAAAAGATCGAGAAAGGCAAGGATGATCAATTAAAGAAATAAACTAGGGCTATAATGTATACCTAGAGTCTAGCGCGATGGATTGTCACTGATTCTGATTCATTTCCGTCGCGCGACTCCACGCCCTTTTACTTTCATAGCGAGCAAATGTTGCAACAGTGTCCATAAATTTTAGCGGTTCACTTTACTACAAAACATACTAACGCGGTATATCCCTCCACAATTCCCTCCATATCTGAGCATCAACATGATTTTGATGCCGACAAGTCAACGATCAGTAATCTCGCATGCATCAACCAATATCTTAGCAAAGCATTTGGTAACCAAAAGCAGTGGATGTTATCTATATAGATTTTTCTAAAGCATTTGATTGTATTAACCATGCTATACCACTACAAGAAATAGATCTCATTTCTGCAAACATCAAGCATCCCTCAGGGTTCAAAACTCGGACCTCTTCTCTTCAGTTTGTACATAAAGGACTTGCTATACCTATTTACTTGTCATGTCTTAGCACATGCAAGTGATGTGGAAATATTTAATGCAATTAATAGTTTTCACGACCACTATTTATTGAACAGAATCTTTCAATGGAGCGTGTCCGAAAGAGATTTCTAAAATACGTTTCTTTCTGAACGGACAATATATACCCTAATAGAAGCACTGAATATCATAGCTAATTTTCGAGGCACCTCATGCTGATCGTCATAAGCATTACTGTGTGGAGTTTCTTTACAAAATCCTAAAAAATAATACCGGTTCATCAGGTCTTTCGTCGCAAATAAACTTTACACTACTTATTTGTCATTGACTCTTTATATTTTTCGCTAAAATACTAAACTTCTTGTTAAGTTAGCTAAACGTATTTATTCAATTTTTAGAGCTTTTTTCTTTCCTTTGTACTACCACCTTCTTGTAAAAGTTAATCTTCAACCAAAAACGATTTAAAGAATCTGTTTTGTTTATAAACGACGTGCAAATTAACTCAACCCGGCAAGTCTCGCGAAGAGCCTAATAACAATAAGGCAATTAAGACGTTCATTTCTAGCGCGCCAAACTGCAGAAAGAATAACGAAGAATAAAGCGCGGAAGAGGAAACACGATAGCGCCCTCTAGCGAGAGCGACGCCCGAAACACAGAAATAACGCAGCGAGTCGGAGAAGGAAAAGATCTTAAATATGCATGAGAAGCGTTGGATAATTACAACATTCAAGGTTTCGGCCTTCATTTCTTTACAGCTTGGGACCTTGTTTAGGATACTCCGTCTACTTTCTCTTGTAAGGATCTGCAAAAAATCAACTTTGTTAATTTTATTCCTTTTTTGAGAGAAAATGAAAAATCTTAATTTTAAAAGGTGATTTTTGCAAATAATAGCGGAAATTTTTGAAAATTTGATTCTGCACGTACTACTTTTGTTTCATATCAGGCCCAACGAAAACACCTTCTTTCAGTTCTTCTAATAAATGTGGAAATCTTCCACACAAATATTTAAAACATTCACCATCTTTAGGCAAAGCTTTTACAAATTGTTTCATTAAGCCTAACTTTATGTGTAGAGATGGTAGAAGAATCTTTTTTCGATCTACTAAAGGTTTATGCAATATGTTTTTCTCGCCAGATGTTTTTCTTACGGGCCATTGTTTTATAGACCAATGTCGATCCCTTGCTCTGCTGTCCCACTCACATATAAAACATGAAAACGTTGTAAATCCCTTTTGTTGACCAAGGGTCATGCAAACAACTTTCAAATCCCCATATAGCATCCAATCGTGAGCCGGATACTTAATTTTTTGTAAAATCATATCAAGATTTTCGTAAGTTTCCATCATATGGATTGAATGAGCAACAGGCAGTGAAGCATAAGTACGTCCACTATGTAAACGAACAGCTTTTAAACTAGTTTTTGATGAGTCTATAAAAGCCTCCAATCTGCCTTCTTGTACTCAATGCAAAATTTGTTCATTACACTACCAATATCATGACAGTAATCCAAATCCTCTTCCTGCTTGAAAAACTGAGCAAACTGTTGATCTCTTATTCTATATTGGTAAATAGATGTTCCAGATGCCAATAAATGTTTTTCTTTCGGCCTAGAACTAAGCAATTCTGCCTTTTCCTTAGTCAAACACAAATCTCTCACTAAATCATTTAACTCATCGTGTATAAACAACTGCAGTTTTAAATTTTCTGGAGAACATTGCTATTCATCATCATCTGGTCGACTTTCACCAGATTCGGGTTCACTGAATTGTAAAACGTCATCAGGAGACTGAGGTGGCTCAGGGACAGGATATTCCGGTCCATATCCTACCGGCCGAATAGCTTAATTAAGGTTAGGGTAAACTATTACTTTCTTATTTTTGGAGTTATACCCAGAAACACCAACGCTGCAAAAATAACAATCATTTGAATGATTTTTTTGCTCTCTCCATACCGTGGGTACTACAAATCTAAAAGCTTTCTTTTCTTTTTTAGACCATTTCCTAAGATCCTCGACACAAACGTAACATACCTTGTGAGGAGCCCAACATTTTTCTTGATCACCGATTTTTACGCCAAAATATGCAAAGTATACTTTTTTTTACAAAGTCAGTAATGTTTCTTTGATGTTTTTTAACTACAAACTCACCACATATATAACAAAAAGTGTTAAGACAGTTTTTACAACCACGGTTAGCCACACTTAGAGCACAGATTAATAAATAAGTACTAAAACTTAGAGCACATGGGCCAAACACTGAAAAGTGAGGTTATATTGATTGGAAGAAAACAAACAACTGTCGCATTTACCAGAACTGCCAACCTAATAACATTTGATTTTGCTGCCAACGTATTACGTTATACGTTACATTTGAATGATAAAAACTTTTCACGTTTTGAATATTAAAATGTGAAAAATTGGTGTGCGATACAACTTTTTTATAATTATTTTCGGACTCAGCACATCCAAAAACATAAGAATTAGGTAAAATTGATAAAAAACTTTTTTTTATCGTTGGCCTGTGTAATCGACATCTACGCAGTGCTTTTAACGGGACATTTAATCAATTAACCTTGCAAATTAATTAAATCGAAAAACAACGCATCTACAACAAACCAGCGCGGTCAATTCCTGCACGGAAGCCTTTCAAAATTAATTATCCGTTGAAGACGACGTAGAGG
The DNA here is from genome assembly GCA_029619315.2 of Dynastes maya. NCBI lineage: Eukaryota > Metazoa > Arthropoda > Insecta > Coleoptera > Scarabaeidae > Dynastes > Dynastes maya. The sequence continues at coordinate 5,261,585 of JAROYE020000004.1, forward strand.
AAAAAAAACGAGATCCAGACCGTTTCGGCCTACTATACGCTGCCGCACTCGAAACAAAGCCCGATCATCGTCCGCGCCAAACGCAACAGAAGAAGGACGCTCGGAAGGACAATGGCTGCCCATCAGGTTTCGCTTAATCTACTCGGAAATTGGGGGAATCTCTTATATGCACTGTGTGGAGTGCGCTAGACTGGACTAGGGAAGATACATACACACATAGGGGTTAGCGATGGGTGGTTTGCTTCGTATATACGCTTTCCCTTCATTTGTTAACAAGTGAAGCACGATCCGTACCGTACGATGCGCGTGTATACATATATCACTATATTATTGATTAGTGTCGTGTTTATTTGTTCAGGTTCCTCCGCTTTTATGGCGTTAAATGTCCGTTTGAGGCTAACGATACGGGTCTTTGTGGATTTTAGGCGTCAGTAAAACAATATTAGATCGGTTTTAGGGGATCGATAGGGCGTTAAATAGGTACAGATTCTATGTTTGAAACTGTATTTAGTATAGACCAATTATATCGACGGATATCTCCAATACATTTAGATGAATATCAACCTTCGATTCTTCTTCGAGAACTAGATGACTATGATTTCTCGACACAGCTTCTTCATTTGCTTAAATTATATTTTACCAAAAGAAAGTATTACGAGGGTAGTCTGAAGATAATTGCCCTAAATTACAGTTCACGGAGGTTCTGAAACCGCATGCTGCTATAAACCACATCAAAAAATTTGTCTACAAACAATAACCAAAATAATGCTTATACACCTCCTCATGGAAGGAAAATGAGACGTAGGTTTTTTGCATCATTTTTAGGACGCGTTGTTTATGTCAAAGTTGCACAACTAACTATTTTTTTTTATCATTTTTAGAGAAAAAGTTACAACAAAAAGTTCTTCATTCTATAATTCTCTATCGTTCCTAAAGGTCTGGCGGTCATTTTTAGATTAACCCTGTACAAATCCTTTTAAGCGAAGACACCTGTATATATGTAGATTATATCACCCGTGCAGTTCACCGTGGCAGACGAAAAGTTTGAAAATACAATCTAATGCGATTTATTAGCGCCAAAATTTCGCTTGTTCATATACACACATGGTTTCCATCAGGCACATTTCCTTTGTTAAGATGAAGACCCTCAAGGCAATCTTTTCCCTTCCGTTTTATATGTGTACATACTAAGAGTTACGCACACCGATCTTCAGGGGTGTACGCGTCTATAGCTTTGTCCTTGTTCTTCTTTCGCGTTTACTTGCTTATATACATGTAAATGCACGAAACAGTAGGCTTATTGAATTTCAATGTATCTGAGGTCGAGCACCGACACCCTACGCAAGCCAATAAAGCTGTTGCATTACTTTTTTTCGAACGTATAGAAGACTTTCCATGTAGACTTTTTTGTAATATTGAAAGTGTTGGAAGTAATAAACCTTGTATGAGATGTATCTTGAAATATATGCATATAAAATCCCTTTTTGATAGATTTTCCCAAGATGCTAAGTGTACATAGTAAAAAATCTTGTTGTGTCATGTTAAAAATGCAGAATCAAAAGCATTTTTTGTGTTAAATATAGTCTATACTCTCGATATTCTCGATGAAAGTAAATTCTAGAACATTTTTATTGTTTCTCTGCGCAGAGAAATGTTTACTTGTATCAAGGCTGTTCGCCTAAATTTAAGATAATTCCTTACTAATCTTAAATCTTTATTTCCTAGATATTCACCGAACTCCTTTTTGAAAGATTTCTTTAATTATCAGATCTACTAAATCAGTTGTAAATGCCTTCTCCTACAAAAACTCCTCGCAGTACTTCCTTCAAATTAAAACGATTTCTCCGCTTAAGAGAAGTATATACTTGTAATTTCATTTTCTTAAAATAAAGCATTTATTTATTTAGAATTCTTGAATGCATATTATTTATATCCGCATTGTTAATAGCGCTTACCTTGTTTAAAACAGTACGACATATCCGCACATAATGCAGTAAATTATTCACGTTGCTTGTGATTTTAAAAAGGCTAAAGTAGAGATTATCTACAGAATAATGTTCAAACAAAAGTGAACTTGTAGAAGTACATATGAAAAAAGTGCCTAGAAACAATAACCAAGATAATGCTATAATTAAATAGCTCGTGGTATTGATGGAATCACCGCCGGCAAAGACAATGTGGGAAGAGAAAAACCACTAACGCTTTTTGCTCCTGTCCGCATTGCTCTTACATCTCTCAGTTTATGCCACTAATCTTCAAAAACAGCAACTGAAATATTTCCTGGCGCCACCTAGTGCCGGTAGATATAGTCATGCCGTCCTAGATAGTAGCAACGGAACCGGAATACAGATACCATACTTACTCATACAGTGATATAACCTTTAACCTATAAGGTTTCATAAACATTTTCAAAAGATACCGGTTAATGTTTTATTTTATTTTTTTTGTTTTATTACTATTTACCACGTGTACTAATTTAACTGTGATTTTGTTTTAAATATATAATAAATAATAATAATAAAAGGGATAAATAAACTTAAATATTAACTTATTAATTATTAAACTATATAAAAATGGTCCCTATTTAATTACATTATTAAAGAAATAATTTAATTATACTGTAATATAAAAAAAACTTTTTTATTAGTTTATTCACTTGCTACTAATTTTAATTATTAACTTTAGGTTTTTCTTCCATTATTATAATTTTTCTTTTATTGGATATCCTTGTAGCTGGCCTGATGTGTTTTTTGATCACGAAACCGGTCGCCTAATTTCTCAATAGAACTTTGGGAGACCATTTTTTGGACCATTTTTTTCATTCTTACCTTTAATATGAGTATTTTCTTAACTTAAAACTAAATACTAAACGGGTACTCTAAAACTGTGGCACTGGAACACTGAAACAGTTCACTAAAACCCTTACCACAACACTTATCACTGAACTGTTCAGTCTTGCTGCTGATGATGATAGCTTGGCTATCGAAACGTGCGTCCAATATGAATTAAGTGTTGTGGTAAGGATTTTAGTGAACTGTTTCAGTTAAAACTAAATGATTTACTTGGATGAAACATTTTTCTGCCTTGAACTTTCTTAATTTTCTAACCCTAAGGAACTTTTCTTGAATAGGTACTGATTTTTGCATTTTCTTGATGCAAAAAAACCATTTCTTTGCATGTACATAGTGAAACATGATAAAGTAGCCAATTTTTGTGTAATTTTGCTTTAAGACACTAACATGTGAGTAAAATTACTTCAAAATAAGGTATGTGCACAGTGGCAGCTTATGGAAAACATACGAGGGTGATTTAAGTCCATGCAAGAACGAAAAGTACTTGATTTTTCAACCTATTCTCCTCTTAGGGTTATATACTTCGTCCAACGCTGCGCCAGTTTCTTGGTCCCTCCGAATAATAGGATTAAAATAGGCATTCATTTCCGCAATTACATCCTCGTTTGAATAAAATCTCTTCCCCGTCAGTAATTTTTTTCATATTAGGAAACAGGTAGCAGTCCAAGGAAGCCAAAACCTCGAGAATAAGAGGGATGTGGAACGAGTTCGAACCGTAACTCCATGAATTTCGCGACCACAAATCCAAAGGAATGTGCTGGTACGTACCCAGTATAGTGTATATATAGTGTTTGAGGTGGTATCAGCTTTACACTAGGAATTACATTAAAATAGCGTTCAATTTTCAATTCTACCAGTGTAGACTCCCTAAACAAATCATATTGTTGTTTTAGTGTTGAATAGTGTCAAAATGTTTTTCTTTTTTTGTATAGGGAGTTCAATTAATTTCGAAGATCATTACTCCATACCTCTTCGCAACAAGTAAAAGCTGTGAAAACTGTATTTTTATCAGCTCCAAACGGTTTTCCCTAGATTTCCTTAAGTGCCAAACGTAATAAATAAAATCCATCTCAAAAGTCGGGTTCTACGTGTGCCGTTTTTGAACCTTTCAAAACGCTATCAATGAACATATGCGAGTGCGCATCTTATCGTCCGTATTATTATTAATATATTCATGAAACTTATCGCATTCACCGCCCGATATCGTGCCGACAAATTTATAATTTGAACGGTACAACGCTTGTATCTATATACATGCGCGCGAGTGCAGTTATTTTAAAATTCAGATTACTTGCTTCAATGCCGGTGACATAAATACGCTAATAGTCGAATAATATACTGATATAAATTGCTCGCGTGCGTCGTGAACTGCGTAAGGTTCGTCAACCTGTTCTAAATTCTACCATGAAGATTTTTTTTATGTTAAACAGTAACACGTATTTACGAGGTGGGCGCCATAAATTCTCGGTCTGACATGCTTATACAAGTTCTAGCGTGTTCAAACTCTGTCGCGTCATTGTTGCACATGTGCCAGGTCCACACTATATATATATTACGGCTCGATAAGTAGTGGTTTTTAATAGCCATCCAGACAACGTGACTAGCGCATGAAAATGTATCAGGTGACGAAAATTGAGTACCGCGCGGTCAATTTTTAACGAAACAATTTATTTTTTCTATATCAGGCCGAGAATTTATGGCACCTACCTGGTATACTTTAACATATTTAAAGGTTATTGTTCTTGAATCAAATCCCATTTGGATTAAGTAAATTGCTAAATCGCATAATTTTAAAAATAGGAAAACAGATTAAAATTAAATAAAAATTTTTAGCAGAACATTTTCATATGCATGGATGGTCTCCTTTAAGTTTGTAAAGTCTGTAATTTCATACTTCTTTCTCTTTCATTAAGAAGTGTATGTCAAGCCATTCCGATTAAAAAATTAATTATTTAACGCCAGAACAAGCAGCCCAAATCGTGACCTTCGTTAAAGATGGAAAAAGTTATAGGATTCAACCAATCCAGCGCTTCAAGAATTTTAAGAAGATGTACAGAAACTGGAAATTACAATAGAAAGCCAGTTCCAGGACGTCCAGGACTACACCTGCAGCTGGCCGTTATTTACGTCTGCAGACTTTGCGTGAATGTCATACTACAGCCCAGCAACTTCAAAATGTTCTCTGCAGAGTCCATAATGTCCGAATAATTTTCAATTTGGTTAAGAATAGATTAAGAGAAGTTGAAATTAGAGCCAAAATGGCTGTTACTACTCCATTGATAACCAGAGAACATCATGTGGCACGTTTTTGATAATTCATAGCTGGGCTAATATTCTTTTTACGGATGAATCCAGATGAATCCAGATTTTCAGTTTCTGGATTTACTCAGTGCAACATAAGAGTAGCTAGAAATCTTCGAGTTCTCGCATGTTGGCAGCATTGCGCTGTCAAAACGACTGTCAGTTCACGGCGTCGCTAGAAAAATCATTTCAATAATGTTCGAAACGTTTTGTATTTGTTTAGGAAAGTGTGAAAATGTAAAGACTGCGTTGCATAGTTGATTCAAAATGTTTTTGTTACGTTTGCGGATGTTATATGCTCGGAAAAAGTGGCAAATAATTACAAAAGCGCTCAAAGATGCGTATTTAGATTACTTTGGTTTCTCTCTAGCAAACACATACAATCCGTGGGTGCCGAAATTGTTTTGCAACGCATGCAGAACAAAACTGTACAAATGTCACTTGGTAAAAATGTGGACTTTTCATTTTCATTGCCAATGCTATGGAGAGAACTGAAAAACCATGCGGATGATTGCTACTTTTGTTTGATGAATGTTGTCGATATAAATGCAAGAGAACTTACACAGTATAAATATCCTGATGTATCATCAGTGTCCAAGCCAGTTCCACGCACGAGTAATGACTCATTGCCAGTTTGTCCAAGTACAAGTACAAAAGCCCCGGCAACTTCGACTTCATCACCGTTGGCCAGTGGAAGCGATTACGTCATGAAAGAAAAGCATTTAATTTCGCAAAGCGAACTGAGTGATTTGATTCGTGATTTGAATTTATCAAAACAAAAAGCAGAGTTGCTTGCATCACGGTTGCAGGAATGGAAATACGAGGTGTGACAATTAAATAACCGAACTGGTGCTACTATCGGCAAAGAGCGAATACGCCACGACAGGTATGAACATGTCTGTGTTTGTAGATGCTTCCTCTACACTGAGCTCGATGGGCACGGTTGTACGTCGCTCAGCCTTACTGTAGCAATCGTCCGTTCAAGCCCTTACGCTAGCGTCGCGTCGTAAAAATGCAAATCCACTGGGTCCCCGAAGGTCAGACAGTCAATCAACATTATTACATCAAGGTTCTAACTACCCTTCGTGAACGAGTGAGAAGACGAAGACCCGATTTATGGAAGAGTAAATCCTGGATGCTCCACCAAGACAATGCGCCAGCCCATTCCGCCTTGCCTGTGAAGGCGTTCTTTGCGAAATCCGGCATTACCCACCGTACTCGCCCGACCTGGCTCCCTGTGATTTTTTTTTATTTCCTAAGGTAAAATCAGAGCTTAAGAGGACAAGATTTGACAGTGTGGAAGCGGTGAAAGCGAAAGCGACGGAGGTTCTCAACAAGCTGACAGCACTGCTTTCGACAGTGGAAAATTCGTATGGAACGTTGTAGGGATCGGCAAGGAGAGTACAGAGAATGCAATCTGGATTTACCAAATTTTGCTGTTTTTTGTGCCTGTGGGATAGCCCGGCAACTGAACATTATTTGAGAAAGGATTGGCCAAGTCGTACGAATTATGAGCCAGGAAAACAAAACGTCTCTTCTGCACCCCTTGTGAAGCCACAGGACATTTTCCCGCCACTTCTTCACATTAAATGTGGCCTTATAAAGAATTTCATCAAAGCGCTAAACAGGGAAGGACCGGCTTTTCAGTACTTAATCAAGTTGTTTCCCAAATTGTCATACGCAAGTAGCTTTCTCGGTAACTGCAAATCCCCGGATTACAAGCAAATAATCAACAATTTGTTGCAAAATTACCGCAAGATTGGAGCTCGAATGTCTCTCAAGATTCATTTTCTGCATTCTCATATCGATTTTTTCCCTGAAAACTTGGGCGATACGAGCTACGAACAATGAGAGCACTTACACCAAGATATGGCGAAAATCGAAAGACGATACCAAGGATTTTGGGATGATAGCAAGATGAGCGACTAGTGTTGGACTCTAATGCGTGAAATTCATTTTTGATTTATCACTTTTAATTGAATAAAATGGCCTTTAATTGTCAAATATTGTAAAAAAATATTTTATTGAATATCTCGAAAACTAGAACCAATCTTTAAAAAAGGATTGGAGATTCGGATTCAGCGCCCCAAATTACCTTACTAACAACTTTTGGTTGCTCAGGTCCAAAACCGTGTATACTTGTGAAAGTTTTTATTTTGTAAATCAACCCTATGACCGGTTGACGATAATTAATAATTTGTGTGGTGCGGAGCGTACCGATACTTAGTGTTGTTTGCCATACTACCCCACAGTCCTTGCCATCATTATTAAATGTTATTTTCATTATTTTTAGGTGTTTTTCTTTTATTTTTAATTTTGATCAAATAAAGCACCATTAAACATTTCTAAGTTACGTTATGAACGGTTTTAGAAGAGAATAATACATATAGTAAGAACTTTTAGGTACAATCCACTTATGAGATACTTTTTGTGACGAGTATATTCCTGAAATAACCGTTACACTGAAAAAACAAATTTATTACAACAGTGAAAAAAGTTATTATTTCAATGAAAAAGTTGATAGAAATAGTAAATCGGTCATCTCGAGTCTCAAAAATCTTTGAAAGACGCGGAGAAAATTGATCTATCACCTTTATCCGAGTAGCTACCATAAGCGCTAAATCAAAAAATATCATCAACCAAGCTTGAAAACGACAACCCTTCCTATAATAATCACCACCCCCTTTCATAATAATCATCTACGCTATCTAATCTCTCGACAAAATCAATATATCGGCGACCCTGCCGGTACTCGCGATATATACGCATTTGGAAACACTTAATACAAATTTGGGGTCATAAAATCGACAATACGAGTGCAAATCATCCCATCGGAAACAAATGAAATCATAGCCGCTTCTGGAAAATTGTGCGCGATGCTCGGAGGATCGCCTTCACGTCAGCACTTCGTCGCAGAAAAGAAACGGCTAGACGTGGGAGGTGGGAGTCGAAATGGGAGAAATATAGACGCGAATTAAACCGAAGCGGTACGACTCCGAACGATGCTTATACAAAGGAGAGAACGCGGGTTGACATGTTGATAAGTACGGATATCCTCGGCAAGTTACCAAACGGGGGTGCTTAGAGAAGTAAGCGTGTCGTGTACAATGCATATATATAGCGTGTTCGGCGAGAAATGGGACAGCGCGATATCTCGGAAACGAATCCAGACTTTAAAATTTTGAAAAATTTGTTATATTGTCCATTAAGAGCACACATTTCACTTCCGGGGAAATGACTCAAACGCTGCATTTATACAACGATCTAGCAACAAATCAAAAGCAGTGTGGAACGTGATTACCAATTAACTGAAACCAATTCAGAGACACTTCTGTAAGGTCGGTAAAGAAATCGCTAACACTATACAAAGTAAACATTCCGCGAATGATTTGCTAAGGAACTATCATCTGGAAAACACTGGGTCGTTCTATTTTGCTCCCCTTACATCCTTTAAAATTGAACAGATCATAGCAAACTTAAAAAATAAACAAAAAAAGGTATATTAAAATCAGCAATTATATTTAACAAAAAATGCATAGAGGAAGGTGTACTTCCAATCTTGTTAAAAGTGGGCAAAATCGTTCCTATACATAAGACAAACACAGTTGCGAAAATTATCGATCCATAGGTGTTCTGCCAGCCATATCGAGAGTATTCGAAGAGGCAATAGCATCACGTATCTAGAAAACCAAGAATATTTAAGCTCCAAGCAGCATAGATAGAGAAAAGGACGATCAACAACAACTGGCATAATGGGTATGATTCAGAGTATCTACCAGGCGCCTGATGCCCACTGATATGCAGAGATTTAGCATGCTGGATCTCAGGAAAGCATTTGACTGTATCAGTCACAGTATTCTATTGAATAAATTGGAGTATTACGAGCTAACTTACGACGATCTTACCTCGAGAACAGGATTCAGTTGACAGAGTGGAAAGACCAGCTTTCTCCAACAGTGCAGATCAAATGCGGGGTTTCCCTGTTATTTATCATTTACACCAATGGTTTCTCCCAAGTAGCGTGGTTGAGGCAGAGATATGTATGTGTGCAGGCGATACATCTCTATTACTGCATGATGTCAATATTGATTCGTTGCGCAAAAGATCCAACAAAGTTGATGCCGAAGATTGGTTTTTTACAAATAAATGAAAAATCAAGAGTGACAAGGCGCAAAATCTCCTGTTCTGTACCACAAACACTTGCACAAAGTCGGCGATAAATTTCCTTGGTGTTTTGTTCTAGCTGATACGAACCTGAAGTGGCATCAACACATAGAAGCACTTGCAAAAAGACCGTCGTCGACTTTTGATGCTATTAGGAAGTTAAAACACATTGGAGCGTATGAAGCAGCAAAAAACAGCATATTTTGTAAACTTTCATTCTCTTCTCTGCTATGGAATACTCTTCTAAGGCACATCGGTTGAGGTTCACAGAATCTTTGTTCTACCGCTGTCAGATTCATACAAAATGCTGCACAACACACTCAGAAAAAGAAAAAATACTTACCCCACCATCTGTGTTCATTATGGCGGCAGTTATTTTTGTCCACCGGAATAAGGCAGCATTTCCCCTTAATGGAAGTTACCATACATATCCCACACATTCTCGTCATAAAATGAGAGTCCAGTACCACCGTCTAACAAGCTCCGAAAAAGCGTTCAACGGTGTTAAATAATACAACAAATTCAAAATTCCCTAGCTCGTATTCTGTGGTCCCATGAGAGCAACTTTTCAAATAACGGAATACTCAATCGTCATAATTCACATTACTAGTCATCTATAGATCCACATTGGACTAATTAATTTCCAAAGAAGATGAAGCATAAATGTCTGATGTGGAATATTGGGAGACCAGTTAATGCCTATCCAATAAGAGAAAACTACAAGGTGTGAATTGCAGATTTGTATCATGCAATACTTGGTTATAGGTACATCCAGCGTTTGAATCATATAAATTTTTTTCTTGAAAATTGTAAGAATATACACAATTTGACAGAACACCGTTCCAAAAGTCGAGTAGCAAACCAAAGCATGCTTTATATAAACTTTCTGTCCTGAATTCAAGGGATGTCTACGCTTGCGCATTACACTTACAGCGTTGATGAAACGGTTTTTTGCGCACCCTACTGTATAAGCAATATTAGATTGCTGTGCAGTGCTATAAACATCGGGGTGATAGTGTATATGGGGTCGAGATGGGGATATCTACGCGTATGGAATGGATAAGTGGGGTGGGCACCCCTTAAATCATCTGGTCGTCACCCGCTAAGCAGCTGGCGGCATTGCTGCTACCGTCTGGTGACGCATACGCCGCAAAGTACATACTAAAATGTGAATAAATATATACGGGGTGTAACTAATAGATAAACGATTTATTAATTTTCTATTTCTAAAACGAATTCATGTACCAAAACATAGCAAATTTCTCAGTATATACTGCTTTCCCCTTTCTAAGTAATCATACAATCTCATTTTGTATGACATCTACTGAGACTATGAAACTTTCCAAGAAGTGAATAGAAAATAATTCGTAAACAGGGACATAATTCTAGATCATTTCATCGGCGTACCAACGGCGAGAACAATGGTTCGGTTTCTAAAATCGTTAATAATCTAGGTAACAGGTAGAAACAACGAGTACGACAACAAGTGGCGATGACGATGGCGTCCGCGCCGGCCGTGGAGGTGGTAAAAAGGTAAATAGATACATAACTCCGCTTTATTTGTGTCACACGACCCGAACTCGCCCGTTTAGAAGGCGTAAAAATTGAAGAACGCGCGCGGCCAGTGCCGGTTCGTTCGCCATTGCTATCTAGATCATGATACCTATTAACCGGTGTCTCTCTGCACCACTCGGCCGGCATTCGGTATATCGGAGAATGCACACGTTCTCTCCGTGTTCTATTCTATTTGCAAAGTAGAAATAATGTTGGCAACAATGACCGCAGATGACCGTAACTGTCGCCGGGTCAAATTAGGTACTGCAACAATCTGTACGATGCTTATAACGACACACGTTTAGAGCTTACACACAAGAAAAAGAAAACTTGCATTTAACTTGATTTTAGATTGTGTTTTAGAGCTTACTTCAAAGAAAAGGGGGTTAATTTTATTTCCAATCATCAATTTTATGAACTTGACTTACAATTTACCGGCTGGCAATGAAATCTTTCTTAAGTACTTTGAGCTACCTGCATTAGCAGTGGAAACAGTGCAGGTCTCTTTGCTACCATCTCAGAAAAGAAAAATGTCTTCTAAATTTGTAGTAATAAAGCAGCTTTAGGGCAAAGAACTTGGGAGTACTATAGAAGTACCATCGCATACTAGTCGCTGCATGCGAACATGAAGCCAACATAACATGGACTTTGAACACAATTACTACTAGGCCAGGCACAGAGAGCTTCGCACTAGGTTAGAAGTGAGGTTGCCGCGCCCACGACGCGAAGTACGTATGCAGATGAATCGGCACAGGTACCTCAGTGAATGAAATTATTGATTTATTGCAACAATTTCTCATCAACCCTTCGCAGCGTTAGTGGTAATTATTAGAGCAACGTAAACTGCGCTGAAAGCCTGTGGCGGACGCATAAAAGTTTACACAAAATAAACACGGCCGAGACAATTCGTTATAAGCGTCAGTATAACTGCGACTCGAAAGCCGATCTGTTGTGTATGCATCTACGCTGTCGTATACTATATCGTAGTTCTACGTTTGTTTTGAAAATGTTTCCTACGTCGCGAAAACGACCAAAGTTGGACACAATAAGAGAATTTATTGCAGAAATGCCTGATTTAAAGTGTGATGGCGCTAAAATTCAATGTGTAGTGTGTAAAATAGATTTAATGTGTTGGTCGAAAAGTGATTGTCTACGCCACGTAAATAGTGCAGGGCATGTTTAAAAAAAAAAATTCCACACGAGATTATGACAAATTTAAATTTAATTTGTGTTACCTTTATTGCATGTAATTTGCCATTTCATTTATTAAGGAAGAAAGCATACGTCTCGTTTTGTAGGTCGATCTCTTAAAAAACATTGTGCTAACTTGTTGCATATTACATGTAAAATTCATACCCTCAGTCTCGTAACAGATAGTATCAGAAAATATTATCCCGAGGTAGACGCTCTAATAGCACATACAAAAGCTGTGTTTGTAAAATCCCCAAAACGTATTCGGGAACTTCATAGATTATGCCCCGGTATTCCTGAACCACCACAACCTATTCTTACTCGTTGGGGAACATGGTTAGAGGCTGCATTTTATTATCTTAAATATTTTGAGAATATAAAGAACGTGATTTTAGAATTCGACCCAAGGAAGCAGCGGCTGTCAAGGTAAGCCGCTTGAAATTTCAGGATAGTCAAGTTAAAACAGATTTGGAAATTATTCAGAACAATTACGTGGGACTAGCGGATGCGATAGAAAAACTACAAAATTCTTCGGTGTCGTTAGTGGAATCTTTGCAAATAGTGCAACATGTCCACGCACAGCTATGCGCGATAGAAGACGCAAGAAATGTTTGTGTTTTAGAAAGGTTTAAAAGTGTTTTAGATAAAGACTCTGATTTTGGCACATTAAGACAAATTTGTGAAGGTGCGTCAACAGAACCGTTAAGTTATTTGAAAGATTATTTTACTTACGTAAATATAACGTCACTAGATGTAGAACGTTCGTTTTCGGCATACAAAAACACTTTTTCTTCACGCGGCACTCACTTTGCCGAAACAACTTTGGAAACATATCTAATGTTACAAATATTAAATAGACATTATCCACTTTGTGATTTCACGGAGGACTCTTAAAACGGTAAGTGTTTGAGCACGTATCACATTGCATTTATTTTGTGTAAACTTTTATGCGTCCGCCACTGGCTTTCAGCGCAGTTGCGTTGCTCTATTTATAAACCGTGGCCCATGCGACTAATCCGATTCTGTTGGAAGACCGATTGTGTCTGGCTTAATTATTACTAAGGTTCGCCAAACGAGTGCAACGTCAGAGGCGTATCGCGCAAAAGTAGGTACGTGAGACACAGTATTATTAGAAAATAATATATTCTTACCTTTTATTGGCGTCCTGATGTCCACTGGGACAACCGGGCTTACCGGGGCAGTAGTATTTTGTCGCAGTGGACATCAAGACGTCAATAAAAGGTAAGAATATATTATTTTTTAATAATACTGTATCTCAACCTTTTCAGGATAATCCTGAATGGGTTAAGAATATATCAGCTTCCTTGGGGAATGTTTTGCTGTCAGAAGGTTTTCCATTAAACATTTAAGAAATCTGTGGTCTTCTTTGATAGATTTATGAGTTTCTTATGATGAGTTTTCCAACATTTTTTTGGAAAATAAACCTTCTAAATAAATTTTAACTTCTTAATCAGCATGGCAATTTATTTTTCATTGTTAAAACGACATTATTATTTGTATTGTTTCACTGTTTTTGCCGTTACGTCTTTATTCTTATACTTTAAACTTAGTAGAGCTATTCCCATACAATGTAAAAAGAAAGATATTCTCATTAATTTTATCAATTAGATTAAGTGTTTTAGATATGCTTTCATCTAACTACGTATTTGACCACATATGTAGAAGCACGCAGTAAGAGAGCAACCTTCTTCGACTTCCCTGTTATAAATACGTCCAATGCTAGATTGTATCTATGTTAATGCTAGGCGTAGGAGAATTTACAACCTCTTACGGTTTATTACCGCTTTCGGCCTGCCTAAATAATTGAGGCGCTCTTTCAGGTTGAGTAAGGCTCGATTGGATGCTTTGCTTCTAGCGAAAATTGCGGTGAGAAGATTACGATTATTTTTCAAGGGATCAGAGTGGTTTTGTTTACAAATTTCGTTATCTTAAATACAATTGAGGTGTGTGAATGCGTAAAGAGTAATTTATAATTTGAGAATCGTGTTTATTGGTAACAAATTATCATCAAGGATTATTGGTACTTTTGATAAATATTCTACTGGGATAAAAGCTAAATTTAACTTCTAATTTCAGCTAAAAGTAGCCAATTAAATGTAGGACTTTTATATCTTCTAGCAGTTCTTCTAAAATGTGGAAAACCTTCAGTAATGTATTTGTAAATGAAATCGAACTCATTGAATCGATTTCTACAACGCTCGTCCACCTATCTCGCTTACTTTTCGAGCTATGATTCAATAAATGTCAGGGATCTAAAATTACCTCCAACTTTTAAACATTTTAGCTCGCAAAATACAAGATTACATGAAGTCGTAGTTTTTCAATGCAATTCGGTTCATCTAGAATTTCATAACAAACCTTCCTTTGAGTTGAAAAGTAAACGTAATTATCTTAAATCCATCCTATGTACAATGTGTTATTAAAATATTGGTTTATCTAAATATTATTTGTTAAAATAACCAGTAAATAAAGATTCGCACAAAAATTCTACAACAAAGATTGTGGAATTAAAGAAAATGTCATATACAAATCGATGCTCGGCCATTTTTGAAACATTTAAAGCAATCGTGTTTGACCACCTCGTAGATTTAGGAAGGAAATTTATATTCCAACAGGACGATTGCAGGCAATACTTTTGAATCTTGAAGAAGTGAACGCTGTACTTCGTTCCTAATCGGCATCCTCGTCCATTCCAAAGCTTGAATTCAAACTCCTTTCGAGAACTGTTGCCATATTTTTTGTGCTTTTTATCACCTTGGGCTCCTTAGGGGTGTGTTCGCCCTTCTGGTGCCATTCCATCGTATCTCTTTTGTACAATGGATCGTGGTAAAGAACCATTGTTTCATCTCAAGTCACTATTTGGTCAATGGTCGTGTTATCGGCTTTATTCAGCACAAGAAACTTTCGGCTTCATTCGATACGTTGTTCCTTCTGAACCGTACTGGGCAATTTTGGAACCCATCTTGCGCTAATTTTTGTCAGACCGAAATACTCGTGCAGGATCTTCAAAACATTAGTTTTTGAAATCTCTCTTTGTTCCCCTATCTCCCTAGCCTTCAGCCGTCGATCACTCAATACGACTTCCTCTACCATTTTGATGTTTGCCGGTGTCACTACAGTAACAGGTCCTCCTTCGCGTGGATCATCTTCAAGAGATTCCCTGCCCCAACGAAATAATTTTGACCAACATTTAACTGTGGCATACGATGGCACAGAGTCTTTATAAACTGTATCCATTCGCTCTTTGAGTTTGGACGGTATCTTTCCTTGCAAGGTCAGAAATTTTCACACCGCATGATGTTCAATTTTGGACATTTTGAAAATTTTGCATGTACCGCTCAACAAGCAATAAGCCAATATAAACTACCAAGCAATATTTGAATATTAACTAAAGATAGATTTATCAAATAGCAACATTTGTTTTTGATTAATTATTTGCTGTATTCCTAAGACTTAGAATACGTAGACTACATCTCGTACATCACAAACAAAATCTTTTCCTTTACAAAATTTTGAGTAAAATCAGGATAAATCATTTAATCTCAAAGATTTTGTGTCACAATTTTTGTGGGAACCTCTTTTTTTATACCGGGTGATTCGTTTATTTTGGGACGACTGAATAACTCAGAAACCATTTATTTAATAGAAAAAAGATGTGAAGGGGGGAAGTATATTGTAAGGTCCACGTTTAATTTTAGAAGTCCCATCAATGTCTTCCGAGTGTTAAGTTGGAAAGAAAAATCTCCCTGTATCTGGACCTTTAATAAAAGAAAAAGCTTTGGAAGTAGCCGAAAATTTAAAACTAAAGAGTTTTCAAGCTTCAAATGGATGGCTAGAAAAATTTTGTAAAAGACGCAATACAGCCTTTAAAACAATTTGTGGTGAGTCGGCTGATGTTCACTCGGACAGTGTTGAAGCCTGGAAACTAAAGCTACAAGTAATACTGAAGGACTATTCATCAAAAAATGTCTACAATGCTGACGAAACCGGACTTTTTTATCTTGCAGTGCCCAAAAACCGTTCGCTCTAAAAAAACGATACATGCGCCGGTAAAAAAACTGCACAACAAAGATTGACAATTTTATTTTGCGCAAATATGGAAGGCGACAAGGAAACCCCATTAATCCTTGGGAAAAGTAAAAACCCTCGATGTTTTAAAGGATCTCATATCGACAAACTGCCCTTAGAATGGGTACCTAATAAAAAAGGTTGGATGACAATAGAGATTATGACTTCCTGGGTAAAAAAATTTTACGAAAAAATTAGAAAAGAAAATAGAAAAATCTTATTACCTCTAGATAACGTCACGTCCCATCCAAAAGTGACACTAGAAAATGTGAACATCATTTTCCTGCCACCAAACACCACTTCCCATTGTCAGCCATTGGATCAAGGAACTATCCACAAGTTTAAGATGAGCTATAGAAATTTTCTAATCACAAGACTTCTAACATTCACAAACCTCGAAAGTTCTTTTGAAGACGCAGAAAAAAGTATTAATTTAACCAGCGCTTTAATTTGGATATCAGCAGCTTGGAATGACGTTTCGCCAGCTACAATTTCAAAATGTTTTGCAAAAGGGGAATTCTCGGAAAATAACCAGTAAGAAAAGGAACAAACAATGAAACCGATGTGGAAGAATCTGACATTTGTAATTCAAACATTAAAGATTACGAATGAAGTGGGTGAAAAACTAAGAGATGTAGAAAGTTTCTTATTTTGTAATTATGAAAGTGAACTAGCTGTACAAATTGCTCAAATTTTAGCAAAATGTGAATCTCAGGTTTTACAAACAAAAATTAAAAACTTAAAACAAATCGCAATTGAAAAATATTTGAAAAAAGTATAATAATGCATGTAAAATATTTTTATTTATTTTTTTTATTTACATTTTTTTTTTAATAAAGAAAACACAAAAATAACTTTTTTTATTTATTCCTGACTACCTCGCAAAAACGGCCACCTCCCAATAACGGCCATTTTTACAATAAATTGTTGTGGCCGCTATTTAGAGGATTTACTGTACTTTCCGTCTTCATATGATAAAACTTTTTCCTACATTTTTTTTCGATTAAATAAATGGTTTCCGAGTTATTCAGTCGTCTCAGGATAAATTAATCACCCGGTATATAGAATAAAACTATGTAAATACAATGAATATTTAATTTATTTTCAGTTTCCTACTTATTTTAGCAAATATTTCGGAGAGGCAATACTTTAATGACCCGCTACACATCTTCTCTATCAAATTATGATTCATTTCAAATTTGTGGTCTTCATTGTCTCTGTTTCATTTTTCCTTAAAGGCAATGTCGAGCTTCTCTAATTAATTTAACGTATACACGGCAAAGAAATTTTTACGTTTTGTGTGTTATCTAACGGATCTTCGTGTGTCATTCGATACGGTTCGTGAGAAATTAATTATCTATGCTTGTGTTTTGTCCGTTTCGACGTTGATTTTTTCTTCGTCTCTCAACTACTCCTTGTTCTATGTGTGCGTAAATACGTTTCTGTCGGTAATATCGAGACTCTCTCAACCTATGTACTTGTCCCTCTTTCGACTTCGAACTGTGGCATTGTTTCTTTCTCTTCGTCTTCTTTTTTTTCTCTCTTTCTTCCCTGCACCGTTGTTTTAATAATTATGCGCGATTTGTGGACCGGAACTTACGTTATCTCGCGTTAAAAAAAAACGGATCGAAGATATCGCATGTAGCTGTGGCAACACGTAGCGTATGTATTTCGAAACGCGTCTGCGGAAAACGTGCGTTTTGTAATTCGGTCTTGTCGAAAATATTGTTTGGTGTTATGTAACGTTTCCTGGATAATGTTGAAAATATGTAGTAACTAAAGGATCGATAGTGACTATTACATTAATGATTTATTTTACGCGTTAATAAAGTAAAATTTAGAGACGCTGCAAATTATGTTTTTCGAAAACTGTCGTTAGAACTTGATATTTACATTGAATTTCTTAAATGTCAAATTGACACTTTAGTTAACTGAAACCCAACATTTACGTCACAAAAGCACTTACGCACCCCACAGTGCTATTTTACATAATTACAATTAAAGTTTTCAATTTGTATTACATCTCGATATTATATTTACAGAGTTTGAATAACCTGGTATTGTTGTTTGAAGTCTTGCACTTTAATGATCCCGTGTTTGGAGACAGATGGCGGTTTGTGTCAAAATCTGCATTACCGACTGTCAGTACCGTTCTTTAGTCGACATCTGTCAAAATTTCGGAGAGATTCATCGAGTAGTGTTATCAGGAGGTGGTGGCTCTTGGAATTCAACGAGAAAACTATTTTGGCTCCTCTCCTAGATATACCGCAAACTAACCTATATCTAATAATTGGTTTGTAACTAGGGTTTCAAAGTTTGTAACATGTTTGTGACCATAGTAACTGTGGTTGAAAATGTCATTCGCCAAGTTCATGCCGCCTTCCTATTTAGTTTGGGGCGTTTGTCTGTATTATGGTCTGTATTTTTCAGTGAATTGTAATAGATTTCTTCATTTCATACTCGTTTAGTTCTGTTGCTTGAAGTTTTCGTTTAAAAATCAGTCCTTTCAAAGGACCCGGCGAACATGCACGTGCTTCAAACAAGGCGAAGACGATTCCATCAACTGGAAAAGTTATGGCGACGATCTTTTGGGATTTGTAGGGCATAAGCTTAATTGATTATTTGGAGAAGGGAAGGACAGTCACGGGACAGTCCTACTAAAGAGAAAAAGGCCCTATCTAACGAAGACAAAACTTCTCGACCATCATGATAACGCCCCGGCAAACTCATCGGCAATTATTTGACACAAAACTAGTCGGGTTACGGTACGAATTGGTGCCCCATCCACCATATTCGCCAGATTTGGCCCTCTGTGACTTCTTTCTTTTTCCAAACTTGAAAGAATGGCTTAACGGAAAGCGGTTCACGTCAAATGAAGAGAGCATTGCCGAAATAGAGACCTATTTTGCAGAGTTCTACAAATCCTATTGTTTGGATGGCTTAAAAAGGTTGAAACATCACTGGAGGTTATGTTGAGAAATAAATGTACTAAATGCAAAACAAATCCATTGTCTTCCTTAACCGTATTTGCCCTAAATCATTGCTTCAAGCATAGACAATCAAGCAACTTCTTACCGTAGTCCTTCTTCCATTAATTTTGCTATTACTAGCAAAGTCGCTAGATTTGCTTTAAGCTTGAGTCCAAATCATTTATGTAGGCTAAAAACAAAATTGTACCTAATTCTGAACCTTGCGGCCCATCATGTTTGATATGTATTGGAGGCGATTTTCGTTGATTCATAACAATCTGGGTTTCTTCTAACAAATATTGATTGAAAGAACGTCCTCTCAAATATCATAAATCAATATTCAAATTTGTAAGGTTATATGTGATATAGAATCAAAGGCCTTTGATAAATTCAGTAATGTAACCGACGTCCTAATTTATTGATTAAAGCCATTCATTACCGTATCCATATTGCTGTTTGAATGTCAAGGCACTGAGAGATTGAGAGAAATGGAGAAGGTGATTGGCTGACCAAAGAAACAGCCCATGGAGGCTCGTAGTGACGTAAATAGGAGATCAGACATAAAGCTCCGGTTCCCTCGTATATTTCCGTTGGATATCGTGTACATTGTACCTGACAAAAGAATACACGAGGAAATAGGAGCACCAATTGGCACTGGAAACAGCGAATGCGCCTTTCATTGGTCAATCCCTTATTGTGGGCTACAGAAGAGCCACCTGAAACAGGAAGTTGGGAAATGGGGGCGAAATTAAAGAGTCTCATACTGGGAGGACAAAATCAGGCGAAAGCATTTATATCAGCAAATCATATTTCAGAATATCGGTAGGTTTACTGACAGATCACTATCACTTATACAAACTAGGGAAAGCTGAAGATCAACTCTGTCGTGTATGACAAGAAGATCTGGAGGCGGCAGAACGCATTCTATGCAAATATATTACCATTAGTTATAAACGACATCAACACCTCATCAACATAGCGTATAGTGGACGTTAAACTGCAAGACTTCCTGCATGCCCTGGAAGAGTGAAACTCCAGATGGAGGATCTCCGTCAATGCGGCCAAGAGCACGGCCGTGTTATTCACCGGATCCGGTCGCCGTAAGGAGAGATCGTGATCCGGCAGATCTTCTCGTTTTGGGCGAAGCGGTACCATGGAGCAGGTATCTGGGCAGTGAATTAATTTGGGACAAACATAACGATCATGTCGTCAATAAAACCCGACAAAGCCCGATTATGAATGGTCGGAGCAAGCTCTCCGCTAATTCTAAAACCCACCTCTTCGTCCCACTTTAACTTATGCGACAACAGCCTGGGCAACCACTTCGAACAGCTGTGCAACGTTCTAAACTACGACAGAAACATTGTATGGCGTTATAAAAGGCCAATAATGATCTTGAACGTTAATTAATCCATCAATATCAGCGTAGGTAAAAAACATCATACGTCCACCACTGTTGTGGTCTCAAAAACAATTTGAAAAGGGAAAAAAGAAAAAGAACACAAATAGCGGCGACTGAGATAAAGATCAAATCCAGGTGCTCAGAAACCAATACATTGGCCATTGACATCAGTAGACCATTCTTAACAGCTACTGAATTGAAGGAAGAAGATCCTAGATTAGTATTATAGTTCATCAAAAGCCTCCAGCTATTCTGACATACATTAGGGTATTATTACAGCAAATCTATTCAAGCCGTGTTGGCTACATGCATCAGTGCCATGGCCCTTTCCAATGATAATCCAGGCTGCTGTTCACAAAAAATGACTTAGTATTAAAGTAATCTTTGCATTACACAAGAGTGTCCTTGTTTAATATAAGTAGAAACAGGTGTAAGAATGAGTCAAGCATCCTGAGGAAGCTTTATTGTCTGGAGTTTAACCCAACTTGTATAAAAACTAATTTGTGCTATAATTTTAGTGATAAAAAATCATATATCAAGCGACATATACAGCTCCCAATGAGACAATGTATGCTTACATTATACCTAATACTTTAGGTAAGTAAAATACCAATAGCATACAAATACCTACTTATTGGACCAAGAAAACAATCACCAAGTAAAATTCAAGGCCATTTCAAGTCATATTCATCTACAACCTTCCCCAATCAGGTTCATAGGGCTCTAGTTTCGAGTAAATAGAACAACAAAATGCATGTGAGATCTCCTACCCCAAAACCTTACTTGCGTCTAGTCTTTTTGAATAAAATAAAGCCTCTATCGTCTCTCGGTGTTTATATCCTTGCATCTCTTAACGTATAAGCGTACTTATTGTATACGCTTTTGTGTATTCAAAGTGGAAGAGCAACTAGACTAGCTGATAAAGTGAAAAAAGAAGAAGCGTTGGTACAGAGAGGAAAAAGCTCTTTTTTCCATAGATTCGACCTCGCAACGTTGCAGAGAAAGATAGTACAACCCGCGCAGGTCGAGCAATCTACTCGGTACTGTACTGAGAGAGAACTATGAGAAGGAATATCGAAGGCGCCAGACGACAAGGCATGTCGTATAGTTCTATGTGTGACCAAAGCGCGTCGAATCATCTCATCTTCGTCTAGCTTTCATGTGGAATTGGATTTTGTCGAGCTATCTCCCTTTTAGCCGCTATCACCGTACAGAAATTCTAGACTATGACCTGTTTGTTTCGACGCATTCGAAAGTGTTTGAAGAAGAACTAATTGATGCGTTTGTTTCTTCAAGGTTTTTTTTTGAAGTAAGGGGAACTACAAATGAAAAACGGTAATAAAGCGGAATGTAATACAAAAGAAACGTATTTAATTTTATAGGAAGTTTTTGGAAATCGTCATCATAGCCTGCGAAGGGTTCACTCTTTATGCACCAGCGATACATCCACCAAAAATATTCAATTTTCAGTCGTTAAAAAGCCCTTAATGTGTTTTGCACTCAAAAAATATTATTGTAATTTGACAAGTCGATGAAGAATTTACAATTAATGACATAAGCTGAGAGGCAAATAGCGGTGTGAGGTGGAGAAACACTCGGAGCAACGCTGATGACGCCGGGTAGGCAGAAATATGTCCGTTCGCTAGTGGTTTCTGTCCTCGCATTGCTTTTGGCGTGAACGATTCCATCAATACCACAGTTATTTTTTCTAGGCACTTTTTCATGTGTTTTTAATATATCACGGTAAGCCTGTTGGAATCACTTACATGTACAGGTATATTATGTCTCTGGCTTCTAGACGACATGCATCGTTTGGCACTAGATGGCGCTAGGAAATACATATGTTGCTGTTTTTAGAGATTAGTGACAAACTGAGGGGTGAATAGTGGTGTAACGCTGACGACGCGTGAGTAATTCCATCAATACCATATTGTGTCTTTGATATAAAAACTAACAGCAAAATTATTTGCACTCAGAAAATTATCAATACTCTACACTCGTTAATGCAATTGTCAAAAACAGATGGTTTTGATAGCTTCGACGACTTCGTAATTTTCAAGCTTATTTTCCACTATTTTTGCACTAAGAGTGCGTAGGTTTTCACCGAAAGCGAAACACTTGTCACTACAACAGTACGTTAATAATTCTGGCAGTAATCGTAAATCGAAATTCCACTCAAATGGTTTCAGTGCAGAGGTGGTGTAGTAAATCGAATTTGCTATTAGCTTATTCATCGGTTCTACACTAAGGAGTTCATTGGTTGAAATTCATGGCTTATTTGAACATTTCATTCCAAAAATTTGATCATTTAAACCCGCCATTTTGTATCAATTTACATGTCATTAAAAGCATACCCATCTTATAGTTAGAACTTACCAAATAAGTACGTTATTGTCCTTTCAATATCTATAGCTGCAACCTAACAAATCCATAGTATCCCTCTGCTTGTATACGACATTGCTTCGATGCAATGTTACGCTCTCGAAACTAGAATTACGGGCAACAGATGGCGTGGGAGTCGATGCGATTAAGGTTCCAATTAAATATTATATACGGCGGTGTATATTTTCACGTGATTACTTCACCTATTCGTTTGTTTACCTCCGCGTTTCACCCATGGCTCTTATATATGTATATACTTTTACCACGCTTGTATCTTAAATCGGTTAACGACGAATGCACCAGTTCGTTCGTTTGTTCGCGTCTGTATCTTGTTCGCTTTAAAGAACAAGATAAGTACATTTTTGGTAAGATATCCGCTGGAAAATTGAAATTTAAACGCAATTTTGATAGTTTATTATTGCATAAAATTGTTGATCTATTAAAGGTTTTCCGAAACTGGAACGTTTCAAATATCGGAAATTAAATAAAAATTTACTTTTTCGAAATTAATTAATCAGTCCTTTGGCAATTTAAATTAAACTAGATATCAATTAATGAAATTTTACGAGTGTTAAAACTAGAAAAGAGAAAGCTAACCTGATATTATGACTATCCCATATAAACTCTACGTTTACATGTTACCTACTGTAAACCTGCCTATTCTTTGACCACAAAATTTCACCTTTACTTTACGATTTCAACATTAAATGCTTGAAAAATGAGAACACAGTGAAATACGTGTTACCTGGATGAATATCTTGTTTCAAAGTGAGAAATTAAGTAGCATCCCTGCACCCCGTTATTTTAATCGCGATAGCTATTGTTTAATCACAGCTAATTTGATAATAAATTTCCAAGGAATATTCTTATTTTTAATACATAGCATATAGATGCAATGCAGGGACGCAACTGGAAGACTCAATCTATGCTACTCGATGACATTTAACACCACCAACAACTGTACAATAATAAAATTTACTGACGTACAAGACGATTACTTGATGAACGATATTTAATTTTTGAAATTGTGGACATTGAGGAAAAAATCCAAAAAAGGTAGCTTTTCTTGTTTAGTTCAAATATATGAAGAGAAAAAATAAATTGACATTATCTGTGGGTGGAGGTGAAAAAAATTAGATTTCTTTTTAATACCCTAACAACCCCATGGGTGCGCCATTGACTTTTTCTCATCTGAAATGTAGTGCTAGTAATAGGGAAGAATCCGTTACCACCATAACTAGAAGACCTCACAGCTCTTCGATGACGTCACGCTGTTTAGGCGATGTATCGCCATGCACGTCAACTGAGCCCTTCTTCGCATCTCATTCGATTTCATTTTGGAAAAAACCAACTTTCAAAGCAAAAACCAAACACGTAACCAAACACCGTTTTCGTGAAAGATGTATTTGTGGTGGATATTTAATCGACTAATTATTATTACCAATGAGTGCAGTCGTTACCACCGAAACTAGAAGGCCTTAGTGCTCTCCGATGACGTCACGCTATGTAGGTGATCTATCGCCATGTGCGATATTAGCTTAAGCGGTAAAGGAATTATTATTATTTGTAATTGTACATGTATTTGGACGAAACTAAGGTTAAAATGATACAGTAATTGCAATTTTATTCGAAATTTTGTTCAATTTCACGAGAACATTTACAAACATGCTATTTAACCAGGGTCTTATCTCCTATTATATGGTGTTTTACCTAATCTATCATTACTTTTCCCACAATCATTTTTAAGTAGGGTATCTGTAGAACAAATTATTATAATTGTTGCAATACGTTCACTGCTGTGAATATGACATTTACATATACCACTATCCAAAATGGCTACGTTCGGTGATATAATTTAAAATATGTTGTATTAAAACAGACTTCAGACAATAACATCTTCACGTTTTTTGTCAAATACAACGGATAGTTGGGGAATTGAGTTTGAATAGCATGTTTTTTAAGCCTAGGATATTTTAAACTTACACTTATAGTTTCACCGATCCTTGAATCTGTAGCTGTAGAAGAATAAATAATATCTTCTTTTATTTGAAAAGTGTAAGTCACAAACAAAACAACCGACACCATCCTAGGATACGTTATCTCGTTTTTATAACACTAGAAAAACACTGCAAGTATCACCAATAAAATACGGAAATATCAGTATTTCTTTTAAATGAAACCAATATAATTTGGATAGACTAATTCCAAATGCAATAATCGATCCTAACGTATGAAAACAACCACCATCTTAGGTTAGGTACCTCATTTCTATCGCTTCAGAAAAGGTTTTATCGCTTATACAACGCAGGTATCACCAACAATATACGGAAATATCACTATACAGTATTTTTTTAAATAAAACCAATATAATTGGGATAAACCAGTTCAAAACGCAGAGATGGTCTCAGTATGTAAACGCGTTTATTGGCCTAAATTAGAATACGTCACTGCATGCTGACGTCAGAGCTGTTTAGCCTTGTTTTCTCGGAAATAACGAACAACCTCGTTTCTAAATTAATTCAATATCTAATCTTGTTCCTAAGATATAGCAAAAAATGTGTTTTCGGGGGGCAACTTTGGTGTCAATTACACCCCCTTAAACCGAAAAAAAGCAGTTAAAACAATACGCGTCTAATATTTTTCGGTGTACTACATCCTTGCAAAATTTTTTCAAAGTCGAAGGGGGACAGTTGCTTATGTTTGCTTGTAAGTAACGTAATTCCAAAGACCTTGAAAGCTTCTTGAGATACAAAAACTACTTCGCAATCCTCAAAAAACTATTTAGTATGGTTATAAGAACCCTACACACCTTTCAAAGGCATCCGGAAATTTGTAAGGTCCTTACAAATTTTCAGAACCCAGTTTCATAGCGTTCCTCGATCATTTGCTACCAGAGCAAAGAAGTATCCGCTTCATCCATTGATACAACAGAATCAAAACAAATGACAAATTGCTTCTATTCAATAGTATATAATCTTATCAATACAAGTAAATAGTAAATAGCAGCAAACATAATAAATGAATAAATCTTCTAAAAAGACAATTAAATGTTGACCTTATAAACAATTATTTTTTTAGATAAACATGCAGAGGCCACACTATATACACACAGAATATACGATTTACTTAATTCAATCCAACGCTTTAGAAATCGTAAATAAGACGTTGAAAGTGATAACGAAAATACCAGACAACTGTGGAAGAGAAAATAGAGCTGTTAAACGACCCAGTCGGTAACAACGATTTCTCTATTATTCTGTCAAAGGCAATCAGCGTGTTAGTTAGAGAATGAGGCAGAGATAATCTGCGTAATGATTTCTCCTTATCCTAATTATCGGAAAGGCCAGAAATCGTCGGGACCAGCAGCAATTACAAGCTTTATTTATAGTCGAATTAGGATGCGGTGGTGACATACAATACTTCTTTTGTATCCTTGTTTATATTGTATTATAGCTTATACCGTATGTAACACAAGTCGATTTTTAGCGATAATAATCGAAATTTACCAAAAAATGGAACCAAACCAACTATGTTTATTTGTAACAATTTATTTCACTGTAACAGGCGCAGAAGCATAGGTGTTCCCTATGATATAAGCGTCTTATAAACATAGAACCCATACACTTTCAATGAATTATCTGGAATTCGAAAACAACGAATGTAAATTAAACAATGTTCTATTTCTAATCCAAAAATTATGCGCGGTAAGGTATTTATTTACTTAATTTCGAAATAACTCATGTGCGTCACTTTTTTGATAGGAGAAATGCTTTTTCTTAACTTTCTCATCTGAGAAACATACACAAATATGTTTAATTAGTAATTACATGCTTATTTTCCAATTCTCTTTCATGGAAACGCCAAGAACAAAAGGTGATTCTAGCAAGCAGGTAAAACAGCTGCACGGATACACGGTTAGGTTATTTCTTATTCGTTATATTCATTCAGATCATATGATCGCTTCTACCTGCTCAAGAAGGTGAAATATTGTGTCATTGTAAAGGACAACGAGGTGTTGACTAGCCTAAATTGTATATGCTTGCAGTTAAAGTGGTATTTACATATCCGGCTATAAATCTTTTATGTTTAACAAATATCTACATGTAACTTGAAAGAAACAGCTAAATAACAGCTAATTAATCCCATATATATTATTATTAAATTTCAGAGGAAAACAAAGCATATATCTATTTAAAATTCCATGTGTCAATACGTTCCTTGAGATAGCCGCCAGAGTTCTGCTTCGTCACAAATCGAAGATTTGTGTGTTACCTTGAAAAATTAATGAATATAAATCAAAATCTATACTAAAATTATACAATAGTACCATGAATAATTATTTCTTATGTTGGTTACAAGTACATCTTACAGTTAAATCCTGCTTTCATCATATCAAGATTCAAACCCCAAATGAGAAAAAAACTCTTGAATTAAACAAGTATACGAGGTGTGGCAATTAAATAACCGGACTGGTGCTACTATCGGCAAACAGCGAGCACGCCACGGCAAGTTTGAACATGTCTGTGCTTGTAGATGCTTCCCCCACCCTGAACTCGATGGGCACGATTATACGTCGCTCAGTCATGCTGTAGCAATCGTCCGTTCAAGTCCTTACGCTAACGTCGCGTCGGAAAAATGCGGAGTGTTCAGATCTTCAGTTTCTTGTGAAACACGAGGTTCTAACTACCCTTCGTGGACGAGTGAGAAGACGAAGACCCGATTTGCATCCAGCAAATCCTGGATGCTCCACCAAGACAATGCGCCAGCCCATTCCGCCTTGTCTGTTAAGGCGTTCTTTGCGAAATCCGGCATCACCGTGATGGAACACCCACCGTACTCGCCCGACCTGGCCCCCTGTGACTTTTTTTTATTTCCTAAGGTGAAATTGGAGCTTAAGGGGACAAGATTTGACAGTGTGGAAGCGGTGAAAACGAAAGCGATGGAGGTTCTCAACCAGCTGACAGAAACGGACTTCCAGCACTGCTTTCGACAGTGGAAAATTCGTATGGAGCGTTGTAGGGATTGGCAAGGAGAGTACATTGAAGGGGATAAACTTTGTAATGTAATTGGTGATCAATAAAATATTTTGTAGCACCAATCCGGTTATTTAATTACCACACCTCGTATATCTTTGAAATTATTTGTTTAATTCAACAAAGGTTTATTTAAGTAAATGAAGAAAATAATAGGTAAGTGGGATAATGGATTTATATATTTTTACCATTGGACAACCAACCAAAGTGCATTTTCCTGTTCTGAAAAGATTACCAATTCTTTTTATACAACAGTTGCTACTTTAGTGTGTTCCAGGAAACTTTCTTTTTAGTATGATTATTAGTTTGGCTACACTGCATCCCACGTAAACAAACTTTATGCATCTGTCAAAATCGTATCAGTTTTGGTCTTATTTTGTCTTTGTCGTGCTTCGTTTATTATAGTTCTTTTTCACTCAAAAGTGACTTTTTGATCATTGAAATATGGTAAGTAACTTAATTTTAAATCGGATTTTTGGTTTTTGTTTTGTTTTTACACTTTTCATTATTATTTGCATGAAAATAGCAAATTCGCTCTTTCCCCTCCAAAATAGGGGAATATAAGAGATAGGTGCGTTTTTTACACTATGGGGAAAGAGCAAATAAGTGTGCACTTGCCCCATTATCTATTCAGGGCATTCTTATAATGGTATATTTGTAAAATGTTTTTATTTCAATTTTATTCCGACAAAATGGTGAGGAATTATCAAAGAGAAAGTAATAGAGGTCAAAGTTATACTTCTGAAAACCTTCGAGATGCAGTTGATGACGTAAAAGCTAAAAGGCTCACATTGAAAGAGGCCTCAATGAGATTTTCTATTCCAAAAGCTACTATAGTTGATTACGTTAAAAACAGAAGGGGTATGATATCAAAAACATTTGGAAGACCGACAGCTTTATCTTCAGAAGTTGAGGATCAATTGAGTCGACTCATAAAACTAATGGAAAAATACGGCTACGGTTTGTCAAAAAAAAAAGAAACGTTTTACAGTTGGTGAGTGACTACATCATTAAAGAAAAGATACCAAATCCATTTAAGAATAACTTTCCTGGAAAAGAATGGTGGTTGGGTTTCAAAAGAAGGCAACGGTTGAGCATTAAAAAACCGCAAAATGAAGAAGCAGCAAGAAAAACAGCTCAAGGTCCTTCTGTAACATTCAGTTATTTTGACCAAATAAAAATAACTGTAGAAGAACTCAAAATTGAACCAAAAAATGTATGGAACCTGGATGAATCGGCGTTTAGCCATGATCCTTCCAAAACAAAAATAGTAGGAGGCAAAAAACTGCCTGCTACAAGAACTGTTAGTGATCTTGGAAGAGAAAACACCACTGTTCTACTAGCTTGTAGTGATACGGGAGACCATTGTTTATTTTTAGAGGAAAAAACGTTGGGAACTAATGGATCCCCCCCGATTCAACATTTGCTGTTACTCAAAATGGCTGTAGTGTTTCTTAATTACATATTTTGAACATTTTTTTGTAAAAACAACAAAACCATCCGCTGATAATCCCGTTCTTCTAATCCACGACGGTCATGCCACTCACATTGGTTTAAAATTAGTGGAGTTGGCTGTGAAAAACCATGTAACCATTCTCTTACTGCCTCCTCATTCAAGTCACTTGCTTCAGCCACTCAATCTGGCAGTTTTCAAGTCCATTAGATCTTCATGGGATGAGTACCTTTGCAAAAGATTAAGACAAGGCTGCTAGAAAATATCCAAAAGATTACTGACAAATAAATAGGAGAACTGTGGAAAAACTTAGATACTAACATTATTAAAAATGGATTCAAGAAAGCTGGTATCTCTCCGTTTAATAAGAACCTTATTCCTAGAGAACATTTTGACCAACTATCTTCAGAACGATGGAAAAAATCACTGAAACGCGAAATTGATCAAGTTACAGCACCCAAAATTTATCAGGTCTTGGAACGATTTGGTCGACTGAATGCATATTTGTTTGACTCAAGAACTTTTTTCCTCCGTGTAGATCAAGTCCAAAATTTGTGCAGAACTAACAGTTTTTTTGATTAAAAGAAATTCAATCTTCCATTTTATACATTCAGACTTTAAAATTGTCTACGGGACAAATCAAAAGGCAAATGTAATAGAATAGATTCTCTATTCTTCCATTCTAATATTATCATACTGCAAACACACCCTGTAGATTATTCTATTCATATTTTCAACATAGGATGCAGCTGAAAGTCTCGTTTGTGTTTATTTTCTGGTTGTTTGTTAACTAACTAGTAGCGCTATCTCGTGTTTCGACTTCCTTTTTGATAAAAACGAAAAGAATGGAACCGTCTGACTTACACGAATTACGTAAAACAACATTTTTAAAGACGAAGTATTACTCTAAGAATAGGAACGTTTACTGTGTTGCATTTACGAAACTTGTTATAAATATATATATTTGAATTCGAGTAGCACATTTTAAATGTGAATGAGATTATTGAATGGGAAATTACACAATCATGCCATTTGTAATATAGAAAATGATAAGGTTTTAAATAAAGAAACATGGTTCTTATCTATGAGGAAAGTTTATGGATGTTTGGCTTTAGAATTGGGACGTTTAAAACGGTTTTATTTTTCAATATAATGTAGTAAAATATTGACATGCATTGAGTTCGCTGTAAATGTTAAATTTGTTAACATTCCTTTCGAAATCTTAAAAAACTTATTGTCAGGTTCTTATCAGTGGAAAAAGCGAGCTGACGTTTTCGTGGAAGTGACAAGTCCCTTCTAAAACAACCCTAAATTGTCCAATACTGATCTATAACTATAATTTGCTCCTTATATTTTTGATCAGTTATTAACATTCTAGGCGCCCAAGGAGCAAAGACTTGGTTAAAAGCCAACTCATGTTGCAATAGTGTCCACTTATACTTTACTTTTAATTCCATCATCATTGGGTGCTATGGTCATCGACCAAATTAAGATATTCTGGGCATAGTTCAACCTAGTCTATGTCCAAAGAGCACCATTAGGTGTTAAGATTGACTGCAGAGGGTGACGACTTTTCAGTGTAGTACATTTATCTGTAGTTTTCAGCAAGGTATGATAGATTAGTTAATTTTGTATTTGTTTAATTCTGTTATTTGAAGTTTTTGTTTAAAAATCAATCTTTTCAAAGCTGTTTGTGAAAATAAATTTAACAATCAGAAATACAGCAGTGGGTAAGTTTATTATTGACGATATTTGTAAATCAATTTTTTTAAAAAGGTGTTTATTTATAGTACCAACACCAATTGATCCCAATTTAGCGGGTCGGTAAGTTTTCTTAGCGTTCAATTGAATTTTGTAGAGCAATATTTTTGCTTTAATATAGAAAATATATTTTTTCTATGCGAAGAAGCTTTACATCAAAAGACGCTCATACACCCCATAGATGCTGTCATATGTACACAGCCGTGAATGCCGCTAATAAAACTATATACAAATCAAAACTTCTATTTTGTGTTTTAATATTTATATTAAATATAGATTAGCTTTTCTTGCTTCGCTGTTTGCTCCAGGGGGGGCAGCACGTACTAGTTGCTGTTCGCCTGAACCTCGTCTGTTGATTTCACTTTTATTTCTCTTTTTCATATGTTACTTAAAACTCCAACATTTGTATTGTTCAAACGTAAAATAAAGACTACTACTTATTATTATTATTATTTTCGTCACTATTATTCCATTTCAATTCCATACCGTTAATCCATAATTCCTTATAACCTATTTTCATTCTTTCACTTCTCTTTTTTCGTCAAATCATTTCCTATGAATATCATTTCATCCTTTACCTCTTTCAGTTTATACTTATTCAATCAGAGTTCAATCAGACATGTTTTGCTTCTCACTTTAAAAACATCTTTTATTTCTAACATATATAACCACCCGGTGCTTCTATCTCCTCTTTTTTGCATTTGAAAGTCGTTTGCAGCCCATTCACAAATCATTACTTACTTTCTTCTGCTGCTTTTTTGCTATATGAGGGTAGATTGAAAGGTCCTCGGAATGACAATGAAAACAAAATAAATCGGATTCAAGTTATATTTTATTTTTCCAGCCGAGTGAATGATCTTTGCCTTCTTCGGGAACCAATTCACCGCGTTCAATCCACTGTTTTGATTGCATTTTTGTTTCTGGTGTGTGGTGATAATTCCAGGTATCATCCATGGTCACGAATCGTCTCTTGAAATCCGTTGGATTCGAGCTCGAATACGCTTTGCTCCGAATTGAGCGGATGCGGCACCCATCTTACAGAAAGCTTTTTTAAACCCAATTCATGTAAAATATGAACTACTCGTTCATAAAAGATGCCCACGGCTTCCTCAATTTCACGCATTTTTATTCGGCGATCTGCCAAAACCATGTCATGGATTTTATCCACAATTTCTGGCGTGGTAGCTGTCTTCAGACGTCTTGAACGTGGTACATCACTTGCATGCGGTGGAAAATGAAGTTGATCAATCCCCAAGAGTGGCATCTAATCTTGATTTGATTTCCGTTGCGGTTTTCCCTTCCAAATAGGAAAATTTTGTAACCGCTCGAACTTCGTTTTCATCCATAATTGAAATCACAAAAAAGTATTTGATTTCAATACTTGCCAAAACTAGACTGTTTGACAGATCGATTTGACATTTGCAGTCAATTGATATGAAAGAGTTGCCAACACAACGACATAAAGTATTTGGAAAAAAGCAACCCCCTACTAGCAGCGATTCCGGAAACTTGTCAATCTACCCTCGCATCCTTCAGTTCCTGTTTCACTTCCTTATTCTCCTTTGTCTCTACTTAGTTTTCTTCCTGTAACTTCCTCATTTGTTCTGCATACCCCTCAGTTTTACTGTAACCTCCAAACAACTAATAGAGGGAGAAGACATAGATACAATAATAAAAATGCAATGTTTGAATGGTATAAACATATAAACTGAAAACTGGAAGAAGTATTCCTAAAGAAAATTACAAATTGGGAAGACCGAAATCAAGACGAGAGGAACAGGTTATCAAGGATGTAAGATCGATGGGAATAAGAGGATTAAATGAAACCATTAAGAACAGTGGTTAACAGAAGAGGTAAAGGAACATAGTAACCTATAGAGGGAGTGTGGTTAGATGATGGTGAAGAAACCAACCACTACCACTTTCATAAAGAGAGTCAAAAGAGCTCTACATGCTTGCTTCAATTCATAGATGGATATTAAATGTACAATTTGGGAAAAAAATGAAAATTGGTACAGCGGTATGCCCACCAGAGGCCTAGAAATACGCGTCTACATAAAATAGCGAACACCTTTTGTAAGTCAGTATATCAAGCGGCTTTATGTGCAGACAAACTTAACCAAATTTTCTGTAAGATGATCGCAAACGGCAATCGTCAGAATAGAAGTGTCCTTCTTCACCTCAGCCAAGAAAGACCATCAACTCAAAAGGAACGTTGTGTTTACTGCTCTGTTTTTTCGATATTGATGGGATTATCGACAAAGGGTTCAAACCTCCAGATCAGACGATTGACGCAAAATTCTATCGAGAAATGAGAAAAAAAATTAACATTCATCAATGAAAGCCTACTATGTCGGAAACAATCCATAGTTTGTAAATTCCCCCCGTATTCATGTCAATATCCATTTAAACGTGAATAAAAATAGAGACGTTCGACGGAGTTCGAAACCCACGCACACTTCGATAACGAAATTTTACGATAATCACTAGTTTACAAAACAACGCGTTTCGTAGCTGTTGGTCTACGCCGTTTTTTGTTTGTTCTCGCGCGAGTAACAAACCAATTAGTCCGCCTTATCAGAACTTCAAAACAACAAAAAAGCTAATAGATTTCATACGGTCGTTCGTGATAACCTTTCGCTTGCTCCTTGCTTACATACGTCACTTATAAATACACAAAGTTTTAGTTTATATGCATGTGCATGTGTTCTAGATTTCGATATGGAAATGTTCTTTTTTTTATTTGTTCTTATTTGTCGGTTTGGTTATTTTGTGTTATTTGAAAGACGATGTTTTGAAACAGTTAGTGGAATCAATATCGTAAACTTGTTAATCGCTTTGACCGAAAAATATGAAGCCTACAGCCTTGTCATTCATAACAAAATTTAAAAAATGGGTTAGAAGGAATATGAAATTAATCCTCTTACACCTGGTCATCCGAAAGGTACTGTCATCAGTTACTATCGGAAGGTCTACGCCATCCGGCACTTAGAGAACACAAGAACAGATTATTTTAAACTATTAATTAAACAATGTGCTGCTGATATTTTTGCCATCATGTCCAAATCTGTATTAATGCGATAAACAAACAAATGCAATACGTGAATTTCTTGTTTTAATTATGTCTTGTTTTTTAATTTACTTTCTTGCTTCGAACTTTGGTTGATTTGGAATCAGTCTTTGTTTGTTTCTGTTCTCGTTACTTCCCACACGGACGTTTGCTCATCTTGCCATGCACAGAGAAAAAAGGTTATTGACTCAAACAATGATGATAATATTTTCGATGAAGACCTTCTGTTCTATAAAAGCATCATTGGAGGCGTAAAGGTTCAAGACTTATTTGCGATGTTTGACAAGTTTATAACCGAAAATGATTTAGATTGGGAAAAGTACTGACGGAGCTCGATCAATATCTGGTCGCTATAGAGGATTGCAAGCGCTTATTCGCAGTAAAGCACCGCATGCTATGTGAACCCATTCCACCATTCATAAGTAAACACTTGCATCAAAGTCGATGAGTTCCCAATAGAATTTCGTATTAGAACGTGTAGGAAACGTAGTAAACTACATAAAATCTAAGCCATTGAAAGCCAGGTTTTGCATGGATATGGGAGCTGAACCCACGTCTCTGCTATACTACTGTAGTTCACGATGTCTTTCACGCGGCAACGTCTTATCCAATGCATTCGAGCTACGTCAAGAAATTCAAAGTTTTGTACAAGAGGAAGGTAATGAAAACTCCAGGTACTTTGCCGAACCCGACTTTTTACTGAAACTAGCGTATTTGTGCGATATATTTAACAAGCTGAACGCCTTCAATCTGTCTCTGCAAGGCAGTAACATGCACATTTTGAAACTTTTGGAGATGGTTGCGGCGTTTAGGAAAAAGCTGCAATTGTGGATAAGAAAAATCAATGAAGATAGCTGTCAGCATTGTTTTCCTGAATTGCACAAATACGTGGTCTGTAATAAAGTCGTTGTTTCACAGCACTTGCTTGTCGTTGAAGGCTTCACCATTTATTTCATATTTTTAGTATTTTTATATTTTCATTTGATGGTTCTTGTGATTCAATTTTAATAAATGTGAGCTTCACATTGTGAGGTTTTATCTTAAGAGCTGTTTTCATTTATGTGCCTGATTTATATCATTGTACATATATTTTGAAAAGAGCGCCGGGACAAAATACTAAACCTGTAAGTGCGCCGCGGACTGATAAAGCTTGGGAACCCCTGGCCTAGCTCATTGTTTGCTTCATTAACTACATTCGAAACATACACGGTTTTTGTAAAAATATAAAGGGACTGAAAATCATTTGTTTTTCTCTTATAGAATAGCTTTCGTCTTGGCGCCTCCATTTTATATGGTAGTAATTAGTAGAGTAACCTAAACTTGCGGACTCGCATAGGCGTCGGTATTACGGGTTAATATAAGAATACGAAAAATTCATAAATAAACTAAACCGGTAGAGAAGCAGGCATGTAGTGTCGACCTTGAATATAAATCATGTTAAACCGCGCTGAGAGAGATTCCGTTTTAGTACCGGTTGAGCTTTGCAGAGATTAGTCGAACGGTCAAGGTTATGTACTTACGTGTCGCTTTTGAAAATATAGCTGGTGTTTTTTGTGTGTTGTAGTATTATACCAAGTACATAATTAGTGTATCGTTTCATATAGAACTAATATTTACATACCTAATAAAACAATGCCTCGTAATAGATTTGCTACTAATGTACATAAGTATGTGTCACTTTTTCCCCATTTAAAATATGACGGTAGTAGTTTTTTGCTTAATATGCAATGTTCGTTTGGCTGCATTGGACAGAACTGATTGCCAGAGGCATGTCAATGGTATTAAGCATATGAGAAATGCAAGAACTGAAATACCTTATACACTATTCCTCATACATTTATTAATTATGTTTACCTCTTGTAATCTTCCGTTGTCGTTGGTGAGAAGAGCAGCTTTTAAAACGTTTTGGCGACAATACGTTCCAAAGTACCCATTACCCTCACAAACACTATTACAGAATCATTTGCCGCGAATGAAAGAGGTGCTAGAAAATGTGTGTAAACGTGATTTGTGTTCCAAAAAAATATGGATTACCGTGGATGAGACGACCGATATAAAGAGAAACAGTATTGTGAATGTAATAGCACGCGTACTAAAGCAGTGTGTCGTAAATCTCCTAAACGTTTAAAAGAATTTCGTAAATTTTGTCCAGGTATTCCAGAACCTCCTGAACCAATTTTAACGCGATGGGGTACTGGCTAACAGCATGGGTTCTTAACTATTTGATCCATTTTCAACAAATTCATGTCAGTTTATAATGCGATTTAATACGGAATGAATCCAAAGCAATTAGAGAAGTCAAAGAGAATTTCAAATTCCTCAACTTTTAGAAGATTTAACAAATATGTACCAATTATACAGTATACTAATCCCCTCAGAAAACTAACATGTACTTGAATTGTCATTTGCAGAAATCATTATCATAGTGGAGAGTTTAAAAATAATACACACATTAAGAACGCCAGGATTATGCCTAGTCAAATTTGGCAGATGTTTTAAGGAAAAATCCCGATTTATACTTTAGAGGCCCGTTTATAAAATGTAAGAATAGTGACATTTTAAGTGATTTTAAAAAAAATTTACTACATGCAAATGTACAATTCCTTAGATGTGGAGATCGTTTCTAGTATAAAATATTTTTCTTGTCGAGGCACAAGGTTTAAAGAAGTTAACTGTGGAAACATATGCAATGATGCAAGTTTACAGTAGTTGACGATCTTTCTGTATAAGAATTTTCTGTCATGCAAGTTAAAGAAGACGACTATGCATAGCAAATTTGTTACTCTGATGCTATTGTTGAATAATTAGCAAATAAGTTTATTTATGAATTTTTCGTATTCTTATATTAACCCGTAATACCGACGCCTATGCGAGTCCGCAAGTTTTGGTTACTCTAGTAATTAGTTATTGTACAATATTTACAATAGTTGGCACTATTAAAAGTTGCAGTAGTTTTTAAAATAATTGATTCGCTCAAAAATAGATGACAGATGACATAAACGTAAACAAAACAAAAGTTTCACCCTAGGAATAAAGTTCGCCACTTGACTTAACACCACGTCTTTTAAAACGGGATAGTTATATTCAAATAAGACCCAATACTTCAATTTGAACGTGAAACCGACTATAGTACCGCAATTTTAAATGCTAGCTCTTGCGTTAATTCTTGCTGATTTCATGTTATCTATACCTAAAGAACCAGTTCCATACTTTCCAAAGGAATTAAATAATTTCTTAACGACATTCTCTCTTAGAGAAGCTCATTTATTGGTAGATAGATACATAGAACAGATGAATCTACATACATTATACGTAAATACATAGCTAAACAAGTAACTAGTACTATATTCCTTGCTATCGTATAGTCTATAAGGTTTGATTTCTTGTTTGTCGAATGCCGTATATACGTGTCTGTACATGTTAAGTTTCCCCGTACAGTATTACAGTGTAAAGCCGTCTCTTGCTCCCACATTCCATCGTTTTGGGATCATGGTCAGGCGTGACACATGCATTTAAAACCTCAAGTCGTTGTCTTTGTGTATGTCTATCGTTGTATCTATCTCGTTTAGTGGCTACGTAAGCTTGAATAAAGCCCATACGTATTCAGCCTTTTAACATTTTTCCTTCAACGATTTCTATTGCAAAAATTTAGTTTCAGGATAACGAGATTTTTTTTAAATGCCCTTTCGTTTTACATATTTTTTACAGTTTAGAACAGTAGGCTTGTTCTATAATAGTTACGAGACCACTCAAATCATCGATTACGTTCAAATATATGCAATTTTTAATCTTCGAAGGTATGAGTAAACGAATGAGGTCTTTGTGTACATTTTTATAGTCTTGAAATAAAAATATTTTCTTAAATAGAGACGGATTTTTGCAAGAAAATCTATTTACTTGGATTGAATAATTACCTGTAGAATTATTTAGACTTGAAATTTGGGAACTACGTTGATTGACTGAAACTTTATTCTTAGGAGAAGGTTTTGAAAGCTGAGCCTCTTTTAGATTATATAAGCTCTATATAAGCTACCTCTTTGGGGCGGTATCTACACTAAACTAATATGATTGGCATTTGGAATCTTTGTAAGCATGGAGCATGATATTTGTTACTTCTTAAGCACAATCACACAGCAATGGTTGCATCAAACATGCTAAATTACAGGAGTCAAGCCACCTTTGATAATTTTACCCAATAAATTCATTATTACAGACACTTTTGGCGGAAGAGCCTGCGTATTAGGCTTCCTTTTGAGAAGGAGATAAAAATTTGAGCGTACTAAACCATTCAAATAGCTTCTGCAGTTAACATCGAAATCTTTCTCATGGGAGAGCTAAAAGATCAAAGCCTATGTAATTTGGTATACAAATATTGCGTTGGTGAAGCAAACAAATTACTAACTAAAAGAAAATTGTAGATACCACAGCAATTTTAAACCAATTTAATCAAGCTGCTGCTCCTTCATATGTAATGTATTGTAATGTATTGTAATGTATTGTAATGTGTAATGTATCGCAACGTACGTAATCAATCTATTGTATTTACCATCATCCATCGCCTGAGATTATATTAGTCATACCAAACATTGTCATTCATTCTTGTATCAAACATAATTAAGAATTGTTATTATCTACGTTAAATATTGTCCGAATTACTTATTTCCCAATTGTTCATTTTGATGAAGGAGTTATGTCAATATAAACTCGTATATCACAATATAAACAATTATGTTAATATAAACTCATATATCACAATATAAACTAGCGACGCACAGGGCGATTACATATAGACAAAACAAACAACCCTCTGCGTCACGCACTGCCATTATTATTGTAAATGTCATTTAGATATATCGTTCGTTTACTAATGATTAGAAATTATTATAAATATAAGCAGTAGAAATGTATAAGAGGGCATAGTATACCGAAGATCACATCGCTTGTAACCAGTCTATCTTTAAGTATCGAGAAAGTTGTCTGTTGTATTCTATATTTTAATTAAACTAGTTAATTACAACTGAGGTGTTGTCTTCTTTCCGACGGTGCACACTACACATATTTTGATCTCCATATACAAATAACAATGACCTAAGCAAAACTGTCTGTCACGTCTTTATCGAGTCACTTTTTTGCGAAATAGAAACCCTTCTTCTTCTCTCCTCAGATCCTCAATCCTTAGCTTCTCTACAGCTTCACCACCACCAGTTTTTTTCCATCGGCTTTTTCGCTTGACCGCATCGTCCTTCCCCACCTCCCTCCGCAGCCACCGCCGCGTTACCGGCCCCTCTTCTCGCAATTTCCAACCCCCAACTTCTACCACCCAAGCTCTCCGGGAGAAGTGCGACGGGCGCTCCATCTACCGGTACGACAACCGTAACATCAACCCTCTGATGGCCGGCATCTGCGCACATTGTCTCCCTACAATACCAGAGAACTCCTATTCAATAAGTTCCCGGAGACTTGCTTTTGTCTTATCGTAGCGGAGAAGTAAAGAGAAACGAACGGAGCATCGTTGAAGAGAAAGAGAGAAACATAAGGAAGATACAATATAGAAGGTTCGGCCAGGAACAGGCTTGGAACCGGCAAGAATGTATGGAGGAGGTGTTTTAGGGAAACCTTTGGGGGGAAGCAAGGGGTTTGGTGAGCAAGGATTATCGTTGCTGCTGTTTCAGGTTTGATTTCTGAAGGACTCTGGAGCGCTTCTTTTTGTTTGATACTTGACGGAGAACTCCATCTATGCGCAAAGATTCTTTAAATCCTTTCTCTTCATAACTAGAAAGTACAGCAATTCTTGACTTACCTACCTTTTTATTTATACTTTTAACGCTTGTTTAAAAAGATTTTCTTTAGAATAAATCATTTGTAAATTCTATATCTATATTAATGATTTAGATGACGCAAATTTGCAAAATAATGAACCGAGCATCATTGATCTATCAGCTAAATAGCTAAAGGTAAATAACCTCACTATGAACAGAGAAAGGACGCTGTTTGACACAACAGGCTGGTTTGATCAAATGACAATTAAGTTTGAAAAATATGATTTGTCACTTTCTAACTACGCCAAGTTCAACACGAATTAACATTTCCAAGGCCCTGTTGAAGTTGCGTAAGCGAAATAAGTCAGAGTTTTGACCTCGATTAATAACTACAGATGAAACTTGGGGAATACCAGTGCACTCCTGAAACCAAGGCACAATCAAAGCAGTGGACTGCGAAGGATGAATCGGCCCCGAAAAAAACGAAAACTGTTCCATCAGCTGGGAAAGCGGTGGTGACTGTTATTTGGGATAGTCGTGGAGTGCTTATCGACTATCTTGAAAAAGGAAAAACAATAACGGGAGCATATTGCGCATCGTTACTTGACAAGCTGAAGGCGGAAATTGCGGAAAAACGGCTGCAAGAAGAAAAAGGAAGCCATCATCTCACACTTCAGTGGTGGCTATGGCAAAAATTCAAGAATTGTAGTTAAAATTGATAGACCACCTACCTTATTTACCAGATTTTCCTAGTATGATTAATATCACAAAGTGTATTTCCTTAAACATTATAAAAAATCTTGCATAAAACCCAATTTTGCACTGCATATACGCCTTTTGTACGAATGAGAGGTCTAAGAGATTCCTGACATCAAAGTTGAACGGTAGGACACATCACCAGACATTACAGGACCTGCCAATTCCGTAATATCTAATCTTTCACGAGAAAAATCAATTTGCTAAAATACGTACAATCAGCTTAAAGAATGGTGTCAGAGACAAGTCAGAGACAAGTCAGAGAATATCTGAATGTGAACTTTTAGCATATTTTGAGGAAAAGTCATAGAAAGAGAAAAACTTTACACTCTAGCCAGTACACTCTATGTTAAAATCTATATATTACATTAAGTTCATTAAGTTACTTCCGCATTTGAAAAGACTGTTAGCTGGATTTTCGGCACACTCCGCACCACACAAATTATTAATTAACTCGGAAAGGTCGTTTCGAAGATACGTGGGTCTTCATTTTCAGCCGCTTACCGAATGATGTGAGAGAATATATATTAAATCTAACGAACCCGCTATATCCCTACTCTTCAGCGTCAAGTGTAGCACAATACATAAACGATACCGGGCATAATATTAAATTAGAAAACATAAAATTGATTAAAAACGTGATGTCGCCGCTTGAATTGAACGCCTATGAGACTATTTACATAAATAAGAATGCTAACCTCATTAATAAAGAGAAGGGACCTTTACACTTTTCCTGTCTTTTCGATTTATTACGGTAAAGAAGTTATTTGATTTATGGTTGTGCGATAACAAAAGACGTCGTAGATTCGGCATATGTCCAGTGACACGATTTTTAATTTTATTGGGGTTCCACCCTAATAAACACACGCCACATATCTTGCGTTTCGTGGTGGCAAGACCCTTTTCCGCCTTTTCTTCTTATTTTAACTTGCTTTTTAGTCTAAGGGGCAAAAGTAGGTACTTGTATATATTTTTTCTTGAAGAGTAGAGATAGAGCGGGTTCGTTAGATTTAATATATGTTCTCCAACATCAATCGGTACGCGGCTGAAGATGATGATCCACGTGTCTTCGAAACGGTTTTTCAAAGTTAATTAATAATTTGTGTGGTGCGGAGTGCGCCGAGAATATTTGTTTGCCATAGTATCCCACACTTTGCTATCGTTATTAGCTGGATATCATCCAAAACTGTCGCAAGTTTTAACCAGATATCAGATAAATCAATTTTTAACAGAGGTAGAGGATAAAGTTTATTTAATTGTGAAGGTTGAACTGGAGAATATTTTCATTCACTGGATACTTTGTGATGGGGAGGCTCCTGGGATTATGGCAAGCTGAATAGCTTACAAATCCCGTTGGGTTACTCACCACATATACAGAAAAAAAATCACTCCACATATTTTATTGTAATTTGAAGACGTTTAAGATATCAATCACTCGCGACTGATTTTATCAATTGTAATTAATCTGTAGTATATGGTTCTTGAGTACGGTCAAGATCATCCGTAGCAAACATTTCCCTCAAACTCACCTCCTCGACCTAAATCCATCCCTGTATAGGGGAAGAAAGGCGCTCAGCGGGGCGCAATACGAAGGAATGAGTATTTGGGGATCGTAACCCCCAC
Source organism: Dynastes maya (assembly GCA_029619315.2). Lineage (NCBI taxonomy): Eukaryota > Metazoa > Arthropoda > Insecta > Coleoptera > Scarabaeidae > Dynastes > Dynastes maya. The sequence goes on from JAROYE020000004.1 coordinate 5,303,944, forward strand.
CGCGACCTGGATAACAGGGGGAATCGGAGGGGTAAAGCGCAGGAAATCGCTACCCTGTTACGGCAGAGAATTACTACTACTGCGGCGAAAGACGGTCGTGGCGGGGATGCTCGGGATAGCGGACGAAGAAGGAAACTTAATGGAAGGAGTACATTACAGGAATAACTTTGGTTAGACTAACTTGGGAAGTTACAATTTTCTCTCTCTGGAAGTTCGAGGTGGAGAATGAGAACGGTCCGCGCTGTATGGCTGCGCCGAAGACAGACAACAAGGGTAAAAGGATTAAATGGCGTATGTACGGGGTTGTATATAAACGAAGGAATGGTAAGAAGGCATCTTGCTGTTCCTTAAGTAAATTATTATATTCACTAGGGTGATAAATGGTTTTGGTTACAATTAATGCTAAGCATCGGCGTTCTGCGCATATTAGTAACAATTACATTTTGTATAGGGTTTGTGAATCATTTTGCTTAACTTAAAATTTTACATACGCACAAAAAATGTAATTACGGAGATTCAAAGCAAAGAGTGAAAAAAATGATCTACAACTACTTCACTAACGTAAATGATTTTACATTTTCACAATATTAGCTCTTTATTTATCATTCATTAATCACATCAAACAGTAATTTACATAACTTTTTTTCTGTATCATTCACCAGTATTCCCAATCAAAAGTAAAAGTTACAAACCCAGCAATTTGCAAAATCCACCTACACAGTACAAAGTGGGGTGACACAGTCCTAGCTGTTCTAAAAGACGCGCAAGTTGTCCTCCCAAAAGGATAGTTAGTAGTCCAAGAGAACTACTATCAGCTATACACCTTCCTCCTGGTCCTACAAAATGCCACGTTTTCAGTTATTTAAATATAACGTCCAATAAGATTCACACCAACATTAACTACAAGATATTATTACCTTGGTAAGGAACGCAACCATTTGATGGAGGAGGAAGTTGATATTCATTTGGTGCACAAGCTTTACAAAGCAAAGAGGAAGACACGATTAAATAGAATAAGAGTAATGTTTTGGACGCCATCTTGTGTGCTTCAAGAAGTTTGAATCCTAAAAGGTCTATTTTTACATTTAAAATGTTAAACAGTTCACTAAAACCCTTACCACAACACTTAATTCGTACTGGACGCACGTTTCGATAGCCAAGCTATCATCATCAGCAGCAAGACTGAACTGTTCACTGAGTTCAGTCTTGCTGCTGATGATGATAGCTTGGCTATCGAAACGTGCGTCCAGACAATTAAATAGTGGTAAGTGTTTTGTGAACTGTTTGTGCTTCCCAGTTTACCAGTCATTTTACATTTAATGTTTAAATTTAAAATTTTATCGACTTACCTAATCAATATAAAGCTACTATTCAACTGGTACTGTTAACAGCTTAGAAGCCAATCAAAAACAATATTTTAGAGCATGCTTCACACGAATTTATACTTAAAATCCGAAGTAATTATACGTGCTATATCACAACTACGTAAACGCAACCTAGAACACGTTTTGCTGATTTAATATCACTGATTTAATGGTTGCCCTAAAAATTGGAGACCAAGCCGCGATGTATTCAGAATGTTCATATATTCATCCAATTTGGGAACACCGGCACCTCGAAAATTCAGATTTCGATGAAAGTCTACACGCAAAGAAACGTTTACTTGTATCAAAGTTGTCCGCCCTAATTCAAGACAATTGCTGTTTCCATTATCCGCAATACAGTACCTGTTTTAAATCAAAAGAAATATTTCTTTAGCGTTTCTTTCTCCGCTTAACTTGATTCAAGAAAATCTTGCAGAAAATTTGAAGAAAGCGGTTCTTAGTATAAATAAATGGCCATTATAACACAAGACAATATTTTCTTCTTCCAGAAAGCGTTTAGATATTGTTCATAAATCAATAGTTTAATTTTTTTTTAATATAGCATTTTTTACTTGGAATTCTTGAAATGCACATTATTTCTATGCGTATTATTAATTGCGCTTACCTTGTTTAAAACAGTACGACATATCCGTATATAATGCAGTAAATTATTCACATTGCTTGTGATTTTAAAAAGGCTGAGGTAAAGGTTGTCTACAGAATAATGTTCAAACAAAGGTGAACTTAATGTGGAAGTACACATGAACAAAGTGCCTAGAAACAATAACCAAGATAATACTAATAAATAGCTCCTGCTATTGATGGAATCACTACCGGCAAAAACAATATGAGAAGAGAAAAGCACTAAAGCTTCTTGGTCCTGGCCACGTTCCTCTTACATCTCTCAGTTTATGCCACTAATTTCCAAAAACGGCAACTGAAATATTTCCTGGTGCCACCTAGTGTCAGTAGTTATAGTCATACCGTGCTAGATAGTATCAATGGAACAAGAACACAGATACCATACTTACCCATACAATGATATAACATTTAAGGTAAAACTTCTCATCAACATTTTCAAAAGATACCGGTTAATGTAATTTTTTTTCTTTTTATTACAATTTACCACGTGTATTAAATTAACTATAGTTTTTTTTTAATATATAATAAATAATAATTATAAAAAAGGAATAAATAAACGTAAATATTAACTCATTAATTATTAAATTACATAAAAATAATCCCTATTTAATTACATTATTAAAGAAATTTAATTATACTGTAACCTATAAAAGAGATTTTTTCATTAGCTCATTCACTTCGTCCTAATTTTAATTATTAACTCTAGGTTTGTTTGCAGCTGGCCTGAAGATGTGTTTTTTGAATACGAAACTGGTCGCCTAATAGAACTTGTGAGGTCTTGACCATTTTTTTCATTCCTACCTTTCATATGAATATTTTCTTAATTAAAAAGTAAATGATTTACTTGGAAGAAACATTTTTCTGTCTTAGATTTTCTCGATTTTCTAACCCTAAGAAAATATTTGTTTAATAAAAATAACATTTCAAGAAAATTATTTTCTGGTATTATACACTTTTATAGTCTTGAAATAAAAATATTCTCTTGATTTTTGCAAGAAAATCTATTTTCTTGGTGGAAAAGTATCTTGGTATACAAACAATACATTTGTTTCTGGCGGTTAAATCGCCCGATTTCGAGATACAACCCCCTCCAAAAATTTGCAAGATTTTTTTAATTTTTGTAAATATCTCAGAAACTACAGCCTGACTCATTTGAAATGGAAACATCACCGTAGAACCTATATTTTACACCAAAATAAAACCAATTTTTTGAATACATAGTAAATTAGAAAGTCTCTTTCCATACAAAATTTCAGAGATTCGTTTAAATTTTCAATGATTTTATAAGCGGTTTCTTTTTAAAAATTTGACTACACAACTCAATTCAGAAAGTCCTAAAAGCGTTTAAAAAGTTATGAAACATTTTTCAAACTTTAGTATACCTTATTTCATAAATCCGCTTCTTACATTTACTGACCAATCTAGATCAAAGTTCATAAAAGAAAAACAACTAAAAATTAATCAAACGTATTATTAGATACCACAAAATTGCAAACAACCATTTTTTAAAAATCTGAGCACAATTAAAAGGTGAACATAACACACCTACCAAATTCCAAATTTTAAAGAAATAAGTAGCTTATTCCATGCATTTTTGTGTTGCAGTATCTTAAAAGGAAATGTTAGTTATCAATAGTAGTTGCTGTTTCATCCAAAAAACATGTAATTTAAGTGAAATCCAAAGTAGACCATGACGTCGATATTAATAATTTGTAAATTAAGTCAAATGTAGGCTGCGACATTGACAGTTACTGCATAATTGTTCATTAACTTCATTAATAGTTGAGTGATTGTAAACTAGGTTTCATAATTGTCGAAGTAAATCTAAATAAAGAATTACATTTGTATATTTCTAAGGAAAAGTAGATGAAAAAATTTGAAATTGTCTTTCCAGAGATAACCGAAGTGAAAACAAATCTTGTTTATGGATTCAAGGCGAGTACCTTAATGACCTTAAAGACATTTTTATGTGCCTATTTTATTTTTTTGCGATGAAACTACATTCACAACAAATGAAATAGTATCAACACAAAATATTCGGTATTGGGTCACTGAAACCCAAAATGTTTTGGCTACCACCTCGAACATGTTGGTTCTTGGTTTTCATATATTGACACAAAGAAATTTGTGTCACCTGTTGACTATTGACACTTCAGGTACTTATTTTTGTATGCCCAGTGTCATCTCATGATTTTTTTCCAATCAGACAACAAGTTCTCATAATTTTCGTTAAAGAACACATTAAAATGAATCTCATTTTTGTCTATGAGGAATATTCTTTATTTACTATTACATTACACGTCACACGAATTAACAAATTGTGCATTTCGTATTTATAACAATGCGCACTGTCCACCAACACATCTACAGTTAGGTGCGCACAATCCAAGCGTTTGCAAAAGAGCGGCAAGGGTATTACCAAGAAGAAGGAGCAAAAATTGAAGCGAACCAACGTCACACAAGCAACCGTCACCTGGACCTAAAGTAAACATAAATTTGTTAAAAAAAAATAGTACCACAATTTAAAAATTACCTTTGTAAGGTTCGCAAGTGCTTATCGGAGGAGGAAGCAGATATTCATTGTCTAAACAACCATGGCAAACCATTGAGGAAGATATGAGTAGGCATAGTATGACTACCGCCCTAGACACCATCCTCTTTGTTTGGAAAATTTCGATTTACCGGCCAAAAACAGGAAAACAAATTTGTCTCTGTAAAAAAACCTGCTTCTGAAATGTATTGAATACAGTTATAAAACAAACTCGCTAGTGGAGCTGGTTTAAAACCATTTATATCCAAAATCAGATTCGTTATGCGTGTCATATCAAGAATACGTGCAAATAACTTTAAACATGTTGTGCAAAATACTTTATCTTCTTTGAAATTGCATAGATTTAAATTAATGTTTACAGATTCCTCAAGAAAATATTATATGATAGAATGTTAAAAGTTATAACTATTACCAAATTATTCCAACTAGCATTTTTCGATAAGCATTTTGCATATTAAACTCCAGCGATGCCAGATATCAGGATAAATCGTGGCGTGCAAACAACGCAGGCTTCAATGAGCGAATATCCAATGGAATAGCGTTAAGAGATTTGGTAATGTTATAAGAAAATGATCCTTTAAATATGCCACATATACCGCATTGTGGTGTACTTTGTGTATCCTTTCGGAAGCAGAATCTTATAGGATTTTCAAAATGTGGTGGCCGTTCGGCGATGTATCCACTTTTATACGATGCGTATTTATATAGATTGAAGAACCTGGGCAAAGACAATTGATTATGAGCTGAAGAAGTTTTGACAATACTGTCGAAACAGTTGTAGTAGACACTCCTACAAAAATTAAAGCCCTTGCAATCATAAAAAATTTTCAAATTGCAATAACCAAGCCTTACTGAATGAAATACATATTGTTTAAAACGAAGTTTTGTGTCCGAATGAAGCACTAAATCACGCAGACAATCTCATACATTTGAATTACTTCATTATTTACATTGATTTATTAGGCAATATTAGCAACATTACATGATTTGGTACAAAAAGCAGAACGGAAGCTTTCTTTGTATCAATATGAAGGCAGTGTGTTATAGATATATCAACAAGCATTTGAAGGTCATTATTTATGTGACAAGCGGCCTTAGGGTGTGTTTATAGTGAAGCTGTGATAGTCGATAAGAGCGATGAGTTAGTAAAACGGACCAATCAATGAGCGTTGTACCTTTCTGTAACCATGGTTACAGAAGCGAGCTATAATACTCGATAAGAGCGACGATAATACTAGCGAAGCAATGAGATACATTGTTTGTATGTCGGCGTTTATATTAGAACCACGCGACATCTATGAACAGCGATGGTGAGCAAAGATAAGAGCAACTGTCAAAAATTATCTGCTCTAATTAGCTCTAGTTTTGATGGATATAGAGACTTCACTTAATAAGTGATATATACCTTAAGCCTTCAATACGGGACCAAAAGCACCAAAATGAAAAAGGAAAGATTCCAAAGAAAATATTTTGGCAACTGTCAAAGTAACGCGCTTGTCGAAGCATCGTAAATGCCATCCGCGATGCATAGTTTTCGACGCCTTTGTCGCTGTTAGTATCGTGACTTTTAACTCACTTAGTATCGTCGCTCTTATCGACTATTACAGCTTCACTATAAACACACCCTAATGCAAATCTCCAGAATTAAAAGAATAATAAATTTACGTGTTAATCAGTACAAGGATGATTGCCGTACTGTAAACGTTTCACCATATTAAACGTAGAAATAACATAGAGTAAAGGACCAAGAACCCAGCCGTGAGGAATGTCAGATACAATTGGACGCGATAAATAGAATATATGTACCTTTAAATGAGACAATTTATATTCTGCTATAAAGTATGGAGAAAAATGATGTTAAATTTTCGTTAAACCCAACATATTTCAAAATAGCAAGTAACAGAAAATGATTGATAGTAGTAGCTTTAAACTAATTTAATAGAATCAAAGCAGTAACTTGATTATCATCAATACTATGCAATAAATCATGAACAACGTGAGCTAGTGTAAACTCACAACTATAACCCGGGCGAAATTCTAACTGCTGGAGAGGATAATACAAATAATTTAAATCCGATTTTCATCGAAAAATCCACCTTTTACCTTTAGGACTATTCTCGGCATCCGATTCACTAATTTTGCTAATGTTTCATTGGGCAAGCTTGTCCATACCTCCTGGAGAATGGTCCACAAATGTTCTTTCGATTTTGGACACTTTTTCCTAACACATCGGTCTAATTCTTCCCATAACAACTCTATCAGGTTCAGATCAGGGGACTGTGGCGGCCATTCCATAATTTTTAGGGTTCTTTCATTTTCTTCTTGCTGCAAGTAATCTGTACACAATTTAGATTTATGTTTGGGGTCATTGTCCTACATAAATTCAAATCCACGACCAATTAATCGGACTCCTGACGGTATCGCATTTTCCTCCAGGATTTTCCGATATTCTTCTTTTTTCATTATGCCCTCAATTTTGAGCAAGTACCCTGTTCCGATTAAGGGAAAACAACCCCAAACCATTACAGAACCGCCTCCATGCTTCACCGTAGGAACTATACACTCCCGTAACATTCTCTCCCCTCTTGATCTGCTTACGAAAACTCTCCATCTATTTCCAAAAACCTCAAACTTGGATTCGTCAGTCCACAAAACGTTTTTAAAATCGTCCACTGTCCAATCTCTATGAGCTTATGCCCATTTAAGTCGTTTCAGCCTATTTCTTCTTCGGAGTAACGGTTTTCGACATACCACTCGCCCATGCAACCCAGCCTCTTTCAGCCGACGTTTCACAGTATTCACAGAAACTTTGGAATCTCGCTCATTATTGAATTCTGCAGCAATTTCTGATGCTGTTAGTCTTCTATTGCGCTTATTAATTATTTTTATTCGTAGATCTTCCGCAAGAGTCGTTTTTCTTGACGGTCCTGGCCGATTACGATCTTGCACGTCACCGGTTCACTTAAATCGAACTATAGTATCATGTACTGTAGATTTTTTTATTTTTAATTTATCCGCAATCCGTCTTTCTGCGTACCCTTCCTGATGCAAGGTAATAATAGCAGATCGTTTTGAAGCAGCTAGAGGCTTTCTATGGGGCATTTTAAGCAGTCAAACCGAAATTTTTTACTTGCACAACCACAGATACTTTCACAATAACAATCTCTTCAGAACTACTGCGTTTACAAATGTTATAATACTTTATAAAGGGTATACGAATATTTGCAGCTAACACGAGTGAATCAGCTAACCTTCCTAGGGATTGTTATAAAGCTTTATTGTCACTGTAATTATTGGGGATTTTCCAACATAATTATATATTTTATGATAACGGTCTTATAATAGACAAATACTACCTGGAAATTGGTAAAAGGCTTCCAGAAAAGGTTAGTTTTAATAGTTCCTCACAGAAATGTATATTATATAATTTTAAATTTTTTTCCTAAACAGTTAATATAATTTGTCAGCTTGCCCGAACTTCCATGAACGGTACTGTGTATGTTAAAAGATGTCGAGTCGATACAGATTTCCAATTTTTCACATTTTATTTTTATTTTTATACTTTAAATTTTTCCTTAATTTTATCAATACATAAAAAAATATTTCCCGCACAATCGACAATCTTTTTCGCAAGCAAGCTCATGAATTTCCTATTTTATAGCCTGGCAACACTGTCAACGCTGATATTTTAATATTTTGCAACATTACAACATACTAAATCAGCACCATTAAGATCTCAAAAATTGCTGGCGTTCAAGCACGTCTTGTACATTTTAAAAGAAACAAAAACAAGCTTTATAGTTTCATAAATTTTCTTTCGGATTAAATAGCGACTTTAACTTCACAAAATATATCAGAAAAAGTGCCGTTTTAACACGTATCTTTGATATTAACTTGAAATATATTAGTCATATACTATTATATTACACATTATATAATGCTGCCCTCAAAATAGTGCCTTCATTTACAATTGCAGTTCTGTTTTACAATTAGCAGCATTTTCTATCTTTCCGGTAAGCACACCTTTCCTTCTTTAATAATTTTCTACAATAACGTTTGTTCAACTTTACAGAATATGGTAACAAAAGCAATATTTTTCTTCTGCTTAATCGCCATGGTTTTAATAATAATTTGTGACGCTTGCCCTGAAGATGAATTCCCATGTAAGAAAGGTGGTCTTCTAGGTGGTACAACGTGTGAAAAGTTCAAACGTAAACATCTATATTATTCCTTTCATTTACTTTTGTGTTTTTGATACATTACACATTATGTTAAACGTTGATATTTCAGAACCTGGAGAAAGTTGTGGAGGTGATGCAACGCCAGAAAATCTTTTGTCCCTTTTTCTAGGCGGGAAGGTTGCAGACCTATTGAAGCAGCTAGGTATATGTCACCCCACAGCGAAATGCATTGATGGAATCTGTCAGGTTGTGAAAGTATAATTTTAAGTCGTAAAGAACAAGTAATGTAGATTGATAAGAAGAAATAATGAATAGAATAAGGTAATAGTATCACTGTATAGACAAATTTTCAACGTTTCAATCCTTGCATTGACTCTTTAATACAGGGGTCGGCAACCTTTTGTGGATAGCGGGCCACTTTCAAAAGAAATATCTTTATTCGAACGCACCAAAAAAAAAATTATTTAGTAGCACTTTTATTTAAATTTTATAATAGGATAATAATAAAAACAAAACTCTAATAATATAATGATACAAACGAAAATAAGTAATTTTATTAAGTGAAACTTTATGCTAATATAGCGCATAGTATTGGTGCCTACCCGGCGTCATCAGCGTGGGTCCGAACGCGATCCCTTTCTCGCTGTTGTTTTTCAATTCTCGGATTACAACGGGAACTTAATATAGAAGTAGAAGTACATATGAAAAAAGTGCCTAAAAACAGTAACCAAGATAAATAGCTCATGGTATTGATGGAATCGCTCCCGGCAAAAACAATGTGAGAAGAGAAAAGCACCAACGCGTTTTGCTCCTGTCCACATTGTTGTTCATCTTTCAGTTTATGCTACTAATCTTCAGCACTCAAACATTTCCTTTCGCCACCTACTGCCAAGAGATATAGCTGTGCCGTCCTAGGTAGTAGCAATAAAAACCAGAATACAGACGCCATACTTACCCATACAATGATATAACAAAGGATACCGGTTAATGTACATTTTGGGGTTATTATTGTGCAATATATATCTGCTTTTTACGTATAAGCTTATAAAATGTCTTGGTCGCGGGAACAGGTATCTTGTTTAACAAACTTGTATAAAGAAAATCCATATGCCATATATCCAATATGCCTGCTCCTTGTGTGCTTCTTCTTTTGATCCACTGCCTTTTTTGCGAGTATTTGTTGCCATATTTTCTTTTCCTTAACTTCCAAAGAAATATTGCGGCAGTTGCGGTCCCCCGTTATTAATTTTTCCCGAAAATAATTCGCGTCATCGTTTAAACTATGTAATATACTTTATTTGTGAAAATAAAGAAAAAAAATATTAAGAAAAAAGGGGGCCACTGGTTACCTGGTCCCCATTATTAATTTCTCCCGAAAATAATTCACGCCATCCTTTAGACTATGTAATATACTTCATTTGTGAAAAATAAAGAAAAAAAATTACATAAAAAGGGGGGTGGGGTCCTCGGTCCCCCGTTATTAATTTTTTCCGAAAATAATTCACGCCATCCTTTAGACTATGTAATATACTTTATTTGTGAAAAATAAAGACAAAAAAAATAAAAAAAAGGAGGGGTGTGGTCCCCGATCCCGCGTTATAATTTTTTTTCCGAAAATAATTCGCATCATCCTTGGGACTATGTAATATACTTTATTTGTGAAAAATAAAGAAAAAAAAAATTAAAAAAAAGGGGGGGTCCCCGATCCCGCATTATAAATTTTTTTCCGAAAATAATTCGCGTCATCCTTGGGACTATGTAATTTACTTCAAATTATATTCTAAAAAGAGAAAGATATCTGTTATAATTTCCGAGATATATACACAAATAAAAAAAACATAAACACTTTTGGAGGGAGCTGTACCCACAAATCGGCGAGATACGCTAGGTAAGAAAGAAATGGTGGTCTTATATCAAGGTGCAGTTTCATCAAAATCGAGAAGTGCGGGTTGCCGGTGTTCCCTTGTTAGTGTAATCCGTTACTGCCTGGCGGGCCACACACTTTTGTGTGTGGTCCGCCAGGTGACAGGCCGCTGGTTGCCGACTCCTGCTTTAATATAAGGTGTACATTACATATATGAATATGAGTGTATATTTACTTTTCTTCTGTAAATAAAAGATCAAAAATAAAGACAAATTTATGTTCTTTTATCTAAACAGCTTTGATGTCTCTGTAAATCAAGAAAAAATTGCTCTTTCCTAGATGTAGCCACTTTGGCCATTAGGCAAAAGATGCGTTTTGCAGCACGGGTTAAATAATAAACAATGCAGTTTTGATTAACACTGTTAGATGTCTGGTACGTAGGCTTCCGCGGTCATCAATAACACTATACTCCTGGTTTCCGGATTAGAACCGCGTCGTTGTCGTAGCTTTTGCAGACATTTCGTCCACATTCTTACGGGACATCTTCAGAGCTGTTACTGCACACTGACTGTGTGCAGTCAGTGTGTAGAAACTAAGAGTATACTGTTAGATGTATTTATATGAAAAGAAAACATTTAGGAATTGCATATCCGTTCCAAAATTGAATCTTTCATATGTAAGAGACACCTATGTCTAAATAAAAATAAGAATGATAAAAATAGTTCAAAATAAATAATAGTCTGGCAGAAATTATAATATAAGCTATAGTATGATAATAATGATAATAATTTGGTTAATATTGCATCTACGCCAAATTAGGAAGCTATCCCAAAATTAAGCTATTCTACTCCCTTTCACCCGCTGCCACCACCACCAACTACCGTATTCATAGTCCGTGCATGTTAAATCGGGCATGAAGAACCGCCTGACATTTAATCAATATCACTATGTATGGACACACAGGGATTCGGTCAACACACACATGTATACATGTACATATACGACCCCCGGTACCCATCGGTTAGTAGCTCACCTACTCCCCGTTACCCTTCGTTGTCCCCTTTACTTAGCCGGGGGTTCGTATACACAAACAACCCAATGTTCAATACGAATCACCACCACCAACACCACTGGGCGCCGTATGTGTAGATTTGGAGAATTTTAAACGACAAAATACAGTGTGTTTAGAAAAAAAAATGTACCCTATAATGAGGTATTTAGCATATGAAATAGTTCCTTTCAAAAATGACAATTACCAAAAATACCGGGTCAATGCTACAAGCGATATCTTGTTTATTTGTAGAGATATAAGATTGAGCAGATTTTCGACGACACCTTGCACGATCTTATATCTCTACAAATAAGGAAGATTTCCCTTGTAACATTGAATCTCGGACCCCGATATAAAAGTTCTGCCCAATCTAGCAAATACAAGGGTTGTCTCTTTAGTTTTGTATGGCGCCACCAATGAAACGTCGCTAGTCAAAATTCATTTTAGTATTTGTGGAACTTAAATCCTAAAGCTTTACCAAACTCACAATCAGAAAGGGAAGGAAATTATCTCACCTAATTCTCAATCCAACCTCACTTACTAGTAGTTAAAAAGAAAGAACAATGTTACTATGATAGTGCGATAAACAGAATATTTTGTTATTTAACTAAATGTTCTTAAAATAATATTAAATAATCCCTTTAATTGAAAGATTATTTCTGTTTTCGTTGATTTTGAGTTCAAATTCAACAATCTGCAGAATCCTCCCACGCAATGCAGAGTCGGATGACAGAGTCCAATTTGTTGCGGAAATTTTACAGCTTTCCAGCTGCGGCCGAGTTAGATTTAAATATTGAGACAGTGCATCAATATCTTAAGAAAAACAAATTTAAACTTTATAAAATTAAACCAGCACAACATTTACACACACGCGATCACCAAAAGCGTTTATACTATTGCAACTGGCTGTTGAATCAATCCCAAAACATTGTAGATAAGGTAATATGGGCGGACGAATGTAACTTTTAAATTAATGGGATGTACAACCGGAGAAATAGTCACTATTGGCCACGAGAAAATTCCTTAATTGTGCCAGATGTTCGTTTTCAACACAGATTAGTGCGGAATTTAGAAAATAAGATATTTTTTCATCCCTCTGAAGATACGCTTAACACTGAACGCTACCTAAAGCTCTCAAGACTGAAACTCGATAAGATTTTGGAAAATATGCTACTACAGGAACGGAAGAACCTCATATTTCAGCAGGATTACATTCCAGCTAGTAATGTGCGGCGAGTTGCCACATTTTTAAATATGCAGTTTCCTAATAAATGGCCAGGAACTCATGGATTGTTTGTTTGGTTTGCGAGATCGCCTGACTTCACATCTTTGGACTTTTTCTTGTAGGGTTACATTAAAAATCTGGTATATAAGTCTCCCCATGAGAATGCTGAAGACAAAAAAATCATGTGCAAAATTTGCTGTTAAATATTGATGGTCGAATTTCACAAAAAGTAGGAAACAACATTTTACGAAGAGCTAATCTGTGTGGTGAAAACTTTGAACGATACCTTTAAATTTAGAATTAGAATTTTATTACCTATCTGTTGTATTTTCTACTGTTGCGTTGTTGTAATTTATGCTTCTTAATACAATAAAAACAAGTGAAAGTATTTGATTACTAAAACGATGCATTCAGATGCAGAATAAATCGTAAATTTCGAAAATGTAAAAATATCCAGGCTGGTCCATTAAAAAAACCGAAGTTGGTGTAATTTCCGGTAAACTCATACAGTCAATACAAAATTCTGAATCTACAGCAAAAAATTCAATTGTTTTGTAATTTAACCGTCCTTGTATTTTTAGAAACAAAAAAGTTACCCATAGAACGAGGTGCAAACTGAACACCCTGTATATGTAGTATCAATTATCTACTTATGGATGCTACAAATGAGCGAGTTTCAACAGCCTTTACACCTATACCCTGCATATCGCTACATGTTCCCGATTGCACGCATAGGGCTATTTAATTTGGAAGCTACTGCTCGCTAAGGCTGGTTAGATCCGCCTCTGTATATCCCTGTTTTGAACCCACCGGGGGTATAGGATCCGCAGCTTACGCAACACCGGGTTTTGGTCAGCAAGTGTTCATTTCGTCAGGGATTTTCCTACGCGTACTTATGCTTGCATGAATTGTCCAGTCCGTCGAACATATGAACGATTTTGGCTATAATTTATCCGCAAAAAAATTGAAGGAAATGCAGTGCGATTACCAAAGGATGCTAGAGAACTAGTATAATAAGAGGAATTTAACTTTTGTGCTGTGTATTTCCTATCCGTGTGGTATCCTACATTATATTTCTACTGTTTCTGTTGCTTAAATTACGGTTGTGTAAACAAAACTGTGTAACTTTCCTATTCCCCGGCTGTTTATATTCACCTATGAATGAAATTTAACGAATAAGGCGAAGGTTGCAGACAGCGGAGAAATATTAGGCTCCATTTAGCGCACAAAAGCTGGTTAGACATTCGTTAGTTGCGTGTTGTATTCGTTGTTACATATAAGGTATACTTTTGTATAAAGAGAATATAACAATTATAAAAAAGGTGCTAAATATTCACAATATCAGGATTACGCCGTTGGATCCTCTGAAAAAGCATGTTCAGTTCTCGTCATAATTTCCAGAAAATATTTACCCTGTCGTCTGTCCCTATGAAATGAATAAAATCTTACAACCACTCATTGAAATTAATAGATTTACCTCCATAGAATAGTGGGAGCTTGCATTGCTTCCGAAGCTTTCGAAGAGGTTCAATTACTGTTTGAAGTTGCTTTCCTATTCTTGAACAGAAATGTTAGAAACCCATGCCATATTCCTTCTGGTTTGCGACTTATGTAACAGAACTTCATCTTTATGCAGGATAATAACCCAAAAGATGTCGCCTGAATTTGTAAAAATTATTTTAATGAGCAAAACCAAGCCAATATCTTGATCCTCTCGAGTTGTTGTTGGATGAACTTGGAAGAAGAATGCAAATAACCGGTGTTACTTCTAAAAAGCACCTGTCGACTGCGCTCCAAAAGAAATGGAACTTTATGTTCTTAATTTATATCGATCTATACTTTTCTAGTTTTCGAACAATCTCCATTTGGCTTAACTTTCCTAAGCGGTATTGTATATAACGTCACGAATAACGTTGGGGCACCAATATTACTGTAATAGTGTAGAGTAGACTAAGGCTGCCTTCAAATATGGTGAAATTAGAGTAAGAATTTGACAACTTAAACCAATCATTTGCTTTGTCGTAACCTAACCTAAATTTATCTGTTTACAATTGCTTTTGTAATACATGGAATTGCACAGAAACGTCGCATGGTATACTAATTTCGCACTATCCTGCTTAACGCTACTCAAACTTGTGTTTGCATGGTAAATTACTTTTTAACTTTTTTCAGTGTAGTTTAACAATGAATAACTAAACCATAACCATCTAACTCGAATAAACTCCAAGTAATATCCATTTCCTCCCACTTAGTCCCCTCCAGAGCTCCAAGACGTCGTCGATACTAGCGCCCTCACACCACATTGTCCCAAATCTTCGCTTTTCCGCGTCTCATCGCTTCCGGTGTCCTTCAAGCAGATGCGGGAATGTGATGTCCCCCATCGCTGTTAGGCAGTCGTAGCAGTGGTAGGTGGTAGGCATTTCCGCCACCGGGAAAGGGTCAAGGGTAATGTTCACTTATATTCGGGTCAATACTGTGTGACTTTACCGGCCGAGACCTGTCACCTCCGCATTTTCAAAGTGGATGCATGGTGTGTAGGTATTTACCTTGTTTTTCGAATTGAGTAATTGATTTTTATATAATTCCACTCAGTACAAAATTGTTTGTATACAGCGTGTCCAGCGTGGGCAGAAGATAATCCCTTCTTTGAATGCCTCTCTTCAATTCATGTCAACTTTCTTTCAATTCTCTATACCCATCTATTTTATTGTTTGAGATCATTAAGATGGGATTTGGGGGATGGCCATCAAAATCCTTGCCAGTGGAACAGCCTGAATATTTTACCAGAATCTAGTAGCGCAAAATAAAAAAAATAGAGGAGAAAAGAACTACAATCAAATCATTCTTTCCTATTTCTAGCCAGTCCTTTCATTTTCTGTATTGTTTCTTCCCTCTTCATCACTTTTATTCTATCCATGTATTCCTTGGTCTTCCTCTTCTTTTCTTTCTCTCTGCTCCTGCCTCTGTAGGTTAGGAATTCAAAAATGTAATAATATATAGCGTGTTCTATTTAAAATAACAAAGTTGACAGCTACTTATATACCTGAAAAACTGGAAGTCTTAGATAATTGAAAATATTTTAGTTCAATACCACATATAGTCTTCAGTATATTTTCATGTTTTCAGAACATTCCAACGTATACTCTTCCATATATGGATCGATGCAGTTCCTCCTGAGACACCCTGTATAATTTCATTCCCTTTCAGGCAAACAGCTAATAATCACACATAATAATATACAATAATTAACACCTAAAAGTCGTATTTTCGACATTCAATAGAAGCCGACAACGTCAAAAATCTTACTTAACATTAAAAAGAACATCAAAAAGAATGCACCGAACGTATGTACCGGGGAAAGCCTCGGTAAAACTCAAATAAATCATCCGGAAGACATGAATTGACGCGCTAGCTTAAAATTACACTATTTAAACATGCAGGGGCATGTAATCCGTTAAAAATCACTTGTTTGCGTTAGATAATTAACAGGGAAAAAAACGAGCGGTAGAAGTATCAGAATAGCAGGCTGGTAAACAGTTGATAGAAAGTAGTTTAAAAAGAATACGTGATATGTCTATAAATCGAAGAGTGTTGTGACAGTAAAATTATAGACTTGAAACAGCTGAGTTTACTTTGGCAGATAAAGCAATTGTGTGGGATCAAAGATGTTTGTGTTTGATCGTATCTACTGGAAATAGAATATAAATTTAGTTGGTATTTTTTGGAAATTAATTTCCTTCGGGGGTATTCGGCGATAGATTCTAACTTTGTTGATTGGAACAAAATGGTGGACTATATTTTCTATTTATGACAGATGAATGAAAAAATTAATAAAATTTCATAGATAGAATCTCGTCAGACTAAAAACTCGTCAACCAAAAATAATGCTAATGTAACTCATGGTGTTAGTGGAATCACTCCCGACAACAACAAAGTGAAAAGAGAAAAGTGCTAGCCGATGGACATGTTTCTGCCTACCCGGAGTCATCAGCATGGTTCTGAGCACAATCTTCTGCCGCTATCATTGCGTTTGCCTCTCAGTTTATGTTGCTAATCTCCAAAGCAGCACTGAATATGTCTCTCGGCGACACCTATCGCCAAGAAACACAGTCACGCCGTCCCAGAGATGTGTTAGCGCTATTTTCTCTGCTACATTGTTTTTGCCGGGAATGGTTCCACCAATACCATGAGCTATATTAGCATTTATTTTTTGGCTATTTATCTCTGTTTAGAGTACGATTTTCTGGAGCAACAGTGCTTTATACATTTGAAACTCCCAATACTTCTGAGTTCGTGCATTCATAAGTGGAGAAAAGAATCCAAGAAGAAAAAAACCGCGATATTTTCGTCTCGTGTAAGCAGCACCGATCAGTCTCGTCCTCTTAAATATAATCGACAAAGGAACTAAATTTAGACGCTTTGTTATGTTAATTTTATGTAAATGTATTAAAATGTTGTCCTCTCCACGCTTACGCTCCATCGGCCGCCACCGTCTCTGTCTGATGCGCCGTCAGATCGCTGACGGACTCTCGCGAGGAACGAGGAAAAGGAGGAAAAAGAAGAAAAGAAAAAATTCCGACCGAGTACCCATCTCCGTCTCGCTCGCTGCCGCCGTCGCCTATAATTAGAACTGGAACGTAGGAACGATGACGCTTAGGCCGAGCGGTAGAAGTCGGTGCAAGCAGAGGCAAGGTTCGAGTTCGAGATAACTGGTTTTAAAAAGACGAGGACGATTTAGTTATTTGTTGTGTGATTTAACAAACTGTGAATGGTTTTACGATTGACTTCGACGCAACGCCCAACCTCCGTTCCGTTTAGAGATTAAACTAATAAGATTTAAACGGTTAGAAAAGTTAATAATGCCAGATTATTAATCTTTATTACCGAATTTGTTTCAAATTGTTGTGTATGTTAGTGTATAGATTACACACTAAAGTACGTAGTTACAAATACAACTGCGTAATATTTCTTCGTATAAAAACGTGTGATTACCTACAATAATTGAGTGTAGGCTTTCGCGATCGTAGTCTAATATAGAAATATATTCCGAGTAAATACTACCGTTGTAGTTTTGTTAAATTTTAATAATTCAGTGCTCAGATTGTTGAAATTTTTTCTCTAAGTAATTTTACATGTTATGAATTTGTAATCGATATGATAAAAGCTGTTGGACACTATAATGTCTGCTATCCTTAGAAATAATCTATAATGGGACTCTAAATAAAAGAATTAACGTTTTTAGAAATGACTTGAAGTGTAGGATCTTCTTATTATCTTTTCCTAATCGAAACGCGTAGAGAATTAAACAATATTCACTGTTCAAGAGATACAATATTTTAATATATATAAAAATTTAAATAAATTATATTTCTTTTGACAAAGATTTGAATTTTTAAGGCAATAGCTTAACGCAATCCCGAATCGACAGCTATATTAAAATTTTAATGTATTTATTTGAGTTTTTATTTGACCAAATAGTAAATTTTGATACCAGCACGCTAACGTTCTTGAGAGAATTGAAGTACTCAGTGTCTGTTGATATTTTTGACTCGAAGCTGCTCCCGATACACGACCAAATATTTCTTTCTTCAAATCTTGTTCCGTGAATAATAATTTGTTAAAACGTTAAAATAAACTTGTTTACTCAAGTTTTTTGAGTTTTCCGTTGAAATAGTTTCATACTAACTTGAAACTTTAATATTGTATTCAGGAATTTCAAAAATAAATCTTGTTGTCGAAATTTATCCCATCTATTTTTGTTTTTTAATTCAAAATCCCAATTTTCTATCTGAATTATATAAAATAACCTTCTCGATGACTTTGAAATCCATTGAAAATTCCTTTTGCTTCCATGGCGATGATGTCCACATTTCCAGGTACGGTAATGTCAGGTATAGTAAATTGGAATGGTTACCATGAAAACGATGTTAATTTAATGACTGCATGTGAATAGTATGCTTGTCCATATACGATACAATAACACCATTTTGATGTGAAGAAATACAATTGAAATTTCCGTTAATGAATTTCGTTTCTCGCACTGGATTTTTTTTATAATAAAAATATTTCTGGTCTACATGTATAAGGCAAAGAAGAGAAACCAATCTGGGGGAAATTAGAAGGAAGAGGTCATCTACACTGCTTCTCCTCGTAATAAAATGTTACTAAATGCAATTAAACTGTCAGAATAAAACACTTTCTAACGTGAACAAATAAATATTATTAGAAATTAGTATTTTTAATTTGTGGGTACTAAGATCAAATGGTTAAATAACATGAAGCACAGCACTACATTTTTAAAACTGTATTTCCTCTCTGACACGACACATAAATGTCTTACATGTTATCCTTTTCCTACTTCCCAATACATATGCGTTACCATTTCTGTTGAAATTCTATTTTAATAAACAACGTTTCTTTACTAGTGTTTTTATTAACACGACACTACTAAATACGTTGACTTTACAAAAACATACACATATGCAGAACAAAATTATTTCAATGATCGTGTATGAAACCTCTTAGAAAACCCTTTGCTAGCAGGAAATCTTCCCACTTCTTTCCAAAAAGTCCCTACCTTTCAATAATTTTGAAATAAATCTATATTTGTAAGTTTATATGCTATACGGTTTCAACAGTTTGTTACGCGCTATTAGTCTGTGACTAATAAGGGTTGAAATAAAAGATGGCCTTGGCACAAAATTTAATTTAAATTTAATCAATGTGACCGATTTCCTGCGATACCCGCATCCTCAGGCCAGAATTTAGTAAAGCAGTAAATACTTAGCTTGGATCGCGACCAGTGGAGAAAATTTTTAACCGACATTTAATTTCATTCACTAACAAATTTTTCCTGCTTTACTAAATTTGTGCCTGAGGATGTCGGAATCGTACGAAACCGGTCGTATTGATTAAATTTATACAGGATTTTGTGAATCAAGACCATATTTTATTTCAACCTTTATTATGAACAACTCACACTTTTGCAAGAATTTTACATGATTTTACATCAATTATACCGGAATTTTACTTGAATTTTACACGATTTTTACACGAACTTTACACGAATTTTACAAAAATTTTGCAAGAATTTAGACGAATTTTACAATAATTTAGACAAATTTTACACGAATTTTACCAGAACTTTGTAAAAATTCTTCAAGAATTTTACATCAATTGTACAGGAACTTTAGATGAATTTTACACGATTTTTACTCGAATTTTACAAGAATTTTCCATGAATTTTACAAAAATTTAGATGAATTTTACAAGAATTTACACGAATTTTACACGAATTTTACATGAATTTTACCAGAACTTTACAAGAATTTTACACGAATTTTATAGGAATGTTACACTAATTTTACAAGGATTTTACAAGAATTCTACACGAATGTTACAAGAATATTACACGAATTTTACATGAATTTAAACGATTTTTACAAAAATTTTACAAACATTTTTCAAGAATTTTACAAGAATTTTACATGAATTTTACAAGAATTTAAACGAATTTTACCAGAACTACAAGAATTTTACAAGAATTTTATACGAATTTTATACGAGTTTTACATGAATTTTACAAGAGTATTGCATGAATTTTACAAGAATTTAAACGAATTTTACAAGAATTTTACAAAAATTTTACATGAATTTTACAAGAATTTAGACGAATTTTGCACGAATTTTACCAGAACTTTACAAGAACTTTACAAGAATTTTACACAAATTATACAAGAATTTTACACAAATTTTACAAGAATTTTACACAAATTTTACAAGAATTTTACAGGAGTTTTACTCGTAATTTACACGAATTTTACATGAATGCTACGAGGATTTGACAAGAATTTTACACGAATTTTGCAAGGATTTTACGCAAATTTTACACGAATTTTACATGAATTTTACAAGAATTTTACACGAATTTTACAAGAACTTTACAAGAATTCTGCAAGAATTTTACACGAACTTTTCACGAATTTTACATAAATTTTATACGAATTTTGCACTAATTTTACAAGAATTTTATATTATTTCTCAAGGTCCCAACCTGGAATACATAGAGCTCTCACTGATTCTGACCGTAAAATCCTCATTATCATTAGAACTAACCTTTTAGATGATCAAGTAGCATGTCTAATCATCTCACAAATCAGACTTTCAAATTTAGATTAAACCAAAGCTTATTTAGATTCATAACAATTAACTTTCGAACAAATTTCGTCAAGTATTCAACCTCTGGCGCGGTGCAAACGTCCAAAACGATCATGGATTCGAATGCAAAACATCGAGGCGACTTCCTGATATGTCACCAACTTCTACGATGACTTTTTGCGGGTTATTAATAAATATTAATTCGAACGCTTAGCATTTCAGCAGCGGCGAGCGGACCAGCGATGTGAATTGAAAGCAGCGCCGGCTATCGGTGGACCGTTAAATTATATCTCTTTGTATCGATAATTGGCCGACGGTTTTAAAATAGTTCTGGCGAATTTGTTACGATTTCATTAAGACGCTTGGCAGTGGTCTATTCTTGTATGATCTTTGGGTCCATATTTATAAATTGGTGTGCGAAGAAATAAACAAATGAGGATCAGATTCAATCTTACTTATTGCTTTAACAATATCCATCATAGAAATTCCTTATTTCCCATATAAATTAAGATTTGTTGCACAGATTTTACAAGATAAAACCTCTAAAATCTCCTTTCACACACCATATCAACGCTAGTAATAAAGTAATGATTTTCCTGCGTATACTTCCTTTTTATTGCCGTGTCATAAAACTGACGCGACAACAAGTTCAATAACTAAAAAAGAACAGATAGAGGGCGCTGCTGTTTTATTATCATGGCACGCTTGACCCACAATGCTTTATTTAAATCTGCCGTAGCTGATTGCTTAAAAACGAACGGCTTTCAAAGTTATTACATTTGCATTGCATGCTCCTCTCTCAGCTCTGATATTAGGGTGCTAGGAAGGCCTTGCGTGGAGTCCGGAGACGATCCGTTGGGAGCTAGAAGTGGATCGCATATCGTTTTCGTTGTGTATAAATAAAACATCAGTCGTCTTTCAAATGGGAAGTTACCACAAAGTCTTTTCAGGACTTTTCAGAACAAGAGGGATTAATTGCAAATAAATTCATCAAAATGTCTGTACAAACTTTGGAAAATAAAACGGACGTAGGGGAAGATGGCCTAAAACGGCATACTATGCTAAAATGGTATAGGACGCGTTTTAAAGTAACTGCGCACATTACAAATCCCGTAAACGTAAAGAAAGGCAAGTAACAGTGCTGCCGCTAACCTTTATAACGAAGAACGACATAACTAACACAATAGAACTAATACGCACGTAGTTGTATTTTTTCGTAGTAAAGATTTTATTATTCAACACTTAAAGTTCGCTTAAATTTTTACTTACGTTTTAGTTACTGTATATTTATGCATAAATTACTCCAAATCTCGTTATTAAAATTTTGAAATTGCAATTTAGAAATTAGGTTATGTACAAAATGACTCCTTCGTGTAAAACGGCATACATATATGTGGAGTAAAACAGGATTTACTATGTCACTTTACCCAACTAGTATGCCATTCTAGGCTCGCGCAGTATTAGTAAATTGAAATCAAATGATTGTTTTTCTTTTTCATACACGGCTATTTACTCTATATAGAAATGGTTGGTAAATATATTAGAAAAACTAATAGGCAGGCTTGGGACAAAAATGCAATGCAAAATGCTATTACAGCAGTCCAGAATCAGCAAATGGGATGGCTGAAAGCTTCAAAAACGTTCAATGTTCCGTTCACTACATTGAGAAGAGCTACAGATGTCAATAAAAATATTAAACATTGTGCGAAAGGTCTTGGTAGATTCTGTACAACATTTACACATGCGCAAAAACAGTTGCTGGTTGAGCATATTAAAGTATTAGAACAACGGTTGTTTGGAATTGATTTAAGACGATTGATTTACGATTGATTTAGAAGCTAATATCTAGAGTAACCAAAACTTGCGGACTCGCATAGGCGTCGGTATTACGGGTTAATATAAGAATACGAAAAATTCATAAATAAACTTACTTGCTAATTATTCAACAAATTAGAGGCATCAGGATGTGAACTACTGTAAACTTGCATCATTGCATATGTTTCCACAGTTACTTCTTTAAACCTTGTGCGTCGACAAGAAAAAATATTCTTATACATAGAAAACGATCTCTCCACATCTAAGGAAGTTACATTTGCATGCAGAAACTGTTTTTCAAAATCACTTAAAAGTTCACTATTCTTACACTTATTATAAACGGCCTCTAAAGTATTAAAATCGGGATTTTTCCTTAAAACATCTGCCAACTTTTGACTAGCGCATAATCCTGGCGTATCATTTAATGTATGTAATTTATTTTTTACACTCTCCACTATGTCTAATGATTCCTGCAATGACAATTCAGTACATTGTAGTTTTCTGATGGCATCTAGTAATACTGTATAATTGGTACATATTGTTGTTAAATCTTCTAAAAGTTGAGGAATTTGAAATTCTCTTTGACTTTCTCTAATTGCTTTGGATTCATTCCGATTAAATCGCATTATAACTGATTGAATTTGTTGAAAATAGATCAAATAGTAAGAAGCTGCTGTTAGCCAAGTACCCCATCGCGTTAAAATTGGTTCAGGAGGTTCTGGAATACCTGGACAAAATTTACGAAATTCTTTTAAACGTTTAGGAGATTTACGAAACACTGCTTTAGTACTTCCAATCATCCGATCAACGTTTCCGTAATGTTGTCGAACAACTTCACCAACTAAATGCAAAGCATGCAGCACGCAGGTTATATGTATTAAGTTAGGAAATATATGTTTTAAGGATCGCCCAACACTTAACATCGTTGTTGCACTATCTGTCACAATCATCACAACTTGATCTTGGGCAATTTAAATTTTTTCAAAGCGTTCATTATCACTTTTTGAATATTTTCCGCGGCACATTGTTGAACACGTTTGCAAGCTAACAAATATCGAGATGCTGTGTTCTCGCTAGATAAAACGCGAGCTATTACATTCACAACACTGTTTTTCTTTATATCGGTCGTCTCATCCACGGCAATCCATATTTTTTTGGAACACAAATCACGTTTACACACATTTTCTAGCATCTCTTTCATTCGCGGTAAATGATTCTGTAATTGTGTTTGCGAGGGTAATGGGTACTTTGGAACGTATTGTCGCCAAAACGTTTTAAAAGCTGCTTTTCTCACCAACGACAACGGAAGATTACAAGAGGTAAACATAATTAATAAATGTATGAGGAATAGTGTATAAGGTATTTCAGTTCTTGCATTTCTCATATGCTTAATACCATTGACATGCCTCTGGTAATCAGTTCTGTCCAATGCAGCCAAACGAACATTGCATATTAAGCAAAAAACTGCACTACCGTCATATTTTAAATGGGGAAAAAGTGACACATACTTATGTACATTAGTAGCAAATCTATTACGAGGCATTGTTTTCTTAGGTATGTAAATATTAGTTCTATATGAAACGATACACTAATTATGTACTTGGTATAATACTACAACACACAAAAGACACCAGCTATATTTTCAAAAGCGACACGTAAGTACATAACCTTGACCGTTCGACTAATCTCTGCAACAGCTCAACCGGTACTAAAACGAAATCTCTCTCAGCGCGGTTTAACATGATTTATATTCAAGGTCGACACTACATGCCTGCTTCTCTACCGGCTTAGTTTATTTATGAATTTTTCGTATTCTTATATTAACCCGTAATACCGACGCCTATGCGAGTCTGCAAGTTTAGGTTACTCTAGTAATAAGTCCTGTGTCATCCACATTTAATTCCTCAACCAGATAACGCAAGAAAACACCTACAATACTAACCAGTAGTCCTTACTTAGTAGAAATTAAGCAAAAGAAAGTAGAAAAAGAAGAAAAATGCAGGCAACAGTCAACAAGTCAAGTCAAGAAACGGTTAAACCTGGATCCCAGTAACACAAAGAAAGAGTGGAATTGCAAAATTAAATATTTAGGAATACAGAAAATGACAACGACGCGTTTTGTTTATTTTGTGGAGAAGTGTTTTCCAACTCTAAAGCAGGGGAACAGTGGATAAAATGTTGGAAGTGCAAAGAGGGCCCACATTTATTGTGCAAGGGTTAGTCCTAAAATGAAAATTTACATCTGCGACGCTTGTCAGTAGTGTATGCCATTTTGCCCTATGTTCTTAGCATTAAAGAATTTCTATTGAGTATTTCAAAGTTCTGTTTCGTTTGGAAAATAAGTATTTTTGTATGTATTTAGAGTAATTACAAAAAAAATATATAGCACTTAAGTTTCTTGACACTTGTTATATTTTACTGACGTATGCCATTTTACCCATAGTCGTGGGGATAAAATGAATAGTGTAACCGCCTATTAAATAATTTTTTTTCGAAAAGTGTTCAGCTTGATGACATTTTTGTTGCAAAAAACTTATATAAACAGACCATTTAAAACATTATTCGGTTTTGAAAATACTTTTTCAGACGCACAATATAGTGATTTTAAAAAGTGGTATGCCATTTTAGGCCATCTTCCCCTATAATTTTTTCAAACTCATATTTTTATTACAATTTCAAACATCTCAATATACAAGGATGGTATGATAAATACTTATGTTAAGGAAGATTTCTCGACATAATCTCCTTGTAGCTCTATACACTTACAAGAGGACACCGTTAAGTGCATATCACCGATTTAGATGAAATTTTGCGCGTTTATAGACCGATCTAGTGTAAGAAAAACGGTAACTATCTTAGCAGCCCAATCGCCCACTGGCGTTGTGTATTTTTCTTCGTTAGTACTAAATTTTGCACATCATTCAGACAATGCCCACTCCAGGAATCCAATAACCAAATACCTTCAGCGCCAGTATTTAAATATTTGGTAAGTACACATCTGTAAACTAATCTTTAAAATGCTGATAAGTTAGTTTGCTGGACATTGAAGCGGATCAAAATTTCTAACTTTAAAGAATCAAAAGATAAATCAAAATCATACCTGGTATTATTATATACTGAAATAAAAATGTACCTCCAGTGACAAATGCACATTTGCCTTTAAATTTTGAAAAAGTATCTTCTGTAAGAATACTTACTATTAACATTATTAACGGAAATTATTACTTTACTTTCCTAAATAACAAACCGAAATAGTTTCCCTTTCTAGAATTTTGAAAGATAATAAATATATAACTTAAAATTACACCGATCTTATAATTTATGTGTTATTTGTGATCTAGGTTTAGTATTTCTATATATGTAATCTTTCCGGAAACTTCTTTAATTACAATCTTCAACTCATAATCAATTGTCATCGTCAAGGTTCTTCAATCTATTTAAATACACATGGTATAAAAGGTGGATACATCGCCGAACGGCTACCACATTTTAAAGATCCTGTAAGATTCTGCTTCCCGAAGGATCCACAAAATACACAACAATGAGGTACTTCCGGCAAGCCTGCGTTTGTTCGCTGTGCATGGTATAACCAATTCCTTCGTTTTCAACGTTTCAACGGAAATTTTGACAGACGTCGACTAAAGAATAGTACTCACAGTCGGTAATGTAGATTTTGACGCAAACCATATCATCCTCGTACTATACAAAAGAGGAGTAGGTATTGGGTCCTGCGGTACACCAAACTTAAAATCCTGAGTTTGTAATTTCACGCCGTTTAAGTCAACAAACTCAAAAATTTTATTAACTTCAAAGGATTACATTACTATTCACCATACCTCGTACATAATAAAGCGTGAATCCGTCCCCAATGAATTGTTTTCCTTGATGAATTATTAAAACCCTAATATCAATACACATACCAACTCCACGAACCAGATAACAGATCTAATTCTAATATTGTCCTAGGTATAATGTCCATTAGCCGGATCGAATACCGGGTTGACCTAGATTACTCAAGTAATCATCTAACGTGATGATGATTAAATAAGTATCGATCCGGTGGATTTCAAGGTTGGCAGCATTCATTCGGGGTGAAAGCTTTTAGACACATTATCACCCGATAGCTATCTCAACTTGATTAGTTTCTTTTACATCGGGAACAAAATACGGAGGTATCTGCAGTGAAACAAATAGGTTATGTTTGTTTTAACAGCTGATTATTAGCCGCCATCTTATTTAGTGAAGGGAAAACGTCAAATTTATGTCAGATCTGTCAAATTTACGAAAATCGTGTCTTAGATTAATTATTTATAGTTATTTTATAACCAACACTTATTGACAGTTTACCTAATCCGAATTTAATAACCTACACAATCTCGCATCCCGTACAGCAACTTTACGATCTAGCTGACAAGCCAACGCTTCCTAAATAAGTGCAAAAACGAAATCGATCGATAAATTTGTTTAAATTACGCCTGACTAACGTCAGTTGAAAGGCGAAAATCATCCGGCAAGATTATACTATCCAAACACGGCGAGTTATAACAAATGTAAATTAAGAAAGAGAATTTTTCGAGAAGTAATTTTAGTCTATTTGTATATTTTTCTTTTTTTCTGTCCGTGTAATATACTCACGAGCTTGGGCGGGTCGATTTCGTAAGATAAACAGACCGGTATCGAACGGTTTACAGCAATTATTTCGCAAGTTTGTAAATACGCCGCATAGGTAAGTGATCTGAAATAGATTTTATGATGTTTTACGATGTATTTTTGTATATGTGAAGGTAATTTTTGTAGATTTACGTTTACGTTACCGCTTTTTCCTTTCGGTTTAATTTTGGAGATTTTTTCTGTTAAGCAATTCGAAAATTCTACAATCCATTCACTTTAAGAATACAGCGTTAGGTAAGATAGGCACATATTTTCTGGGTTCGCTATTGGATGTCGCTTGAGGTTAACTTACAGAACACAGATTCATTGCAAATTTAGATACCGCCAATGAGAGAAATGATTATACATATATATCTGTTTCAGTCAATACAAAATCATATTTGAGGGCGCGATATCTCGAGAGTGAACGAATGAACTCATTTAATTAAAGAAAAAATTGTCAGAAAATAAGTGCCCCTGCCGTACATAACAAAGTTTCCAGAATTTTGAAATCTTCATTCGTTCCCCAGATATCACGTTGTCCAATTCCGCGATGCACATGCTGTATATAGGAATTTAAAGAATGTATAGAAGATCGCTTTAGACATCCATCGTGCGTGATGAAATGCACCAGGGTGGTAAACCACCACGTTAGATGGTTTTTCTTCAAAAAACAATTTCGAAAGTAAAAAAAATTCTTTATAATTTTCCCGCGGTTGTTGTACTGACAGGATTGAATTTATGAATTTAACAATGTCGGATTTTTTTGGCTGCAATGTTTAATTTTCTTATTTTGAAAGTCCGTTTTGAAGTTCGTTTAATCTATATTAGGCCAATATCCTTTAAATCGTTTAAATAATGCAACATTAGGACCCGATGAAGAAGGGCATTTTTGTATCAAATACATTTCGCCAAATTATTTAGTTATTTAATAAATAATATCGTAGGAATAATTCTTCAGACTGCGGGGGGCGCCTGTTCCTATTTTCAAATTGGGGTGAATTTTTGATAGATTTATTTTTTGGTGTAAAGAAACATATTTATGGGGTGGCACATAAAGATCTCAAAAAAAATGTTGGCGCCTATAGAGATGGGCCACCCTGTATTGGTCCGATACACTCCTGAAACCAAAGCATAGTCGAAACAGAGGGCTATCAAGGGTGAATCGAAAAAAGCATCCCATTGGTCAGAAAAGCAATGGCGACTGGTTTGTGGGATAGTCATGATTTGTTTCGTTGTGTTAATCGACTATGTTGAAAAAGGAAACATAATAGCTGGGGCATACTATGCTTCATTACTTGACAAGCTGAAGACAGAAATTGCGGAAAAACGGCCGCATTTGAAGAAAAAAAAGGGATACTTCAGTAGTCGCCATGGTAAAAATTCACGAATTGGAGATCAAATTGATAGACCATCCACTCTATTCACCGTATTTGGCCCCAGCAACCTTTTCTGTTTCTTAGTCTCAAAGTTTTGCTCGGAGGACAGAGATTTTTATCGAATGAGGAAGCTATCGTATTCATAAAGACCT
This sequence comes from Dynastes maya, assembly GCA_029619315.2. NCBI lineage: Eukaryota > Metazoa > Arthropoda > Insecta > Coleoptera > Scarabaeidae > Dynastes > Dynastes maya. The sequence goes on from JAROYE020000004.1 coordinate 5,332,975, forward strand.
ATTTTGCAGAACAAGACACCAACTACTTCGGATGGAGTTGAAGAGATGACTTCAATTTAGGCCCAAGTTGAGCGCCAAATTGAAATGCTTTAATTTAAGGAAATTGTTAAAAAAAAATGGAATTTTTGTAAGTTAATAAAATTTTAAATGAACTGTGGGATTCGGGAGTATTTTTACACACTCTTTCGGCAATTTTAAACGAATTTTGATATCGGTAAATGGAAATTAACGAGAGTTAAAATTGAAAAAAAATGCAAACCAGGATTGATTTTACGAAGATGACATAAAAACTGTATGTTCCTGTGACATTCACGGGAAATCTGCCTATTCTAACCATCAACCTTCTCTTCTTCTTGGAATTTATTCTGATTCAAATATTAAACACTTTAAACTGATAGGGTAGCCAACATACGAGTTAATTCGATAAAAACTTGACCAAATGTTTTAATTTAATTAGAGCCCCTTTTCTCCTTTATTTTAATCGCGACGGCGATTGTTTCTATCCACAGCAAATTTTGATGATTTCTATCCAAATATAATTTAACGAGGAATTTTGATGAATAAAGTTATTTTTAGAAGTAGCATGAGAGAATAAATGGACTGTGTCGACTAGACAACTGAAATTATGTTATTCTGTGATACAGAATAGCACCGACAACTGTCTAATACTAAATTTCATTGACGTTCTAGACAGACACATTACGGTAGATATTTAATTTATGAAATTGCAATACCTTGGAATTTATTCTGTTATTTATTATAGGAACAATTTTCATTAATTTTGAGGATTTACGGAATGGATAAATTGTACAGAAGAGGAGTTTTGTTCACGTTACCCCACATATGTCGTTGGCTAGACGTAGATAAATTATTTAGAATCTTATTTATCAAAACTCCTCATTAAATTATATATGGATAGAAATCATCAAAATTTGCTGTGAATAGAATCGCCATCACGATTAAAATAAAGAAGAAAAAGGACGCTAATTATATTCAACACATTTGTTCAAGCTTTCACCCAGTTAATTCGCATTTTGGCTGCGCTCCCAGTTCAAAGTGTCTAATATTCAAGTCATAAAATAAATTCAAGGTTGGAGGATAGAATAGGCAGGTTTCCTGTGAATGTCATAGGAACATAGAGTTTATATGACATCTTCGTAAAATCAAGGTTAGTTTAAATTTTTTGTTTTCATTTCGTTTAAAATCTCATTCACTGAAAAAAATCGTTTAAATTGCCGAAAAAGTGTTTAAGAACACTTCCGAATCCCATAGTTCATTTAAAAATTTTAATAATTTACAAAAATCAAGTTTTTTTGAATAATTTCCCTGAATTAAAACATTTCAATTTGGCGCCCCACGCGGGGCGCCGAATACATAGCATTTACATTTAGCTTTCTGACAGGCCTCTTAGGCCCATAGCTTCGTTATCTTCTTGCATTCTTTTCCACTTCTTGCTTTTACTTTCCAATTTTCCACTTCTTTCTGTTCCAAGTCCGCAATGACCGCTTCTCTCCATTTTTTCCTTGGTCTCCCCCTCTTCCTCTTATTTTGCGATTCTTTCTTTTTCCATCCTTCCTGTATGGCCCAGCCACTTGAAGTTTCCTTGATTTTATAACTATATCTATTATAGGCTCTCTGTATATTTCATCGTTTGCTCTGCTTTCGTATCCATTCTCCATTTTCTTTCCTCCCACAATTCTTCTCAAAGTTCTTCTTTCCTATCTCAACAGTCTTTTCTGAATTTTCTTATTGGGCACTCAGGTCTCACATCCGCAAATCGCAGTTGGTCTCAGAAATTTGATAAAAATACTCTTTTTTGTGTTGGACTGGAAACTTTTCAGACTACCTTCGTAATAGAGTGAATTATAAACACACGAAAATGTGTTTTTAATTGAAGGATATCAATAAGTTTGTTTTAAAACATTTATACTTAAGAATACGCTGTACTTCTGCTAACACTAACACTCACACATATCGAAAGAATAGCGTCTTCTTGCGATAATCTTATGTGTGTCTTTGTTTATATGGCAAGTTACCTTATATTTGAAATGATAATAATCCTATTTGACGTCATTATTTTTTGTATGAGCTTTCGCTCCGTAGTGTTTAATTTTCATTTTGTAACGAAAGCCCCGATTGCAACGCTATCTACTACATTCTTAGAATGGGTGAACTATAATTTTATTCCTACAACAAAATATACCCCTAAAAAGCAGCTACCAATGCTCTTAAGCGTCTGCCAGGCTTCATTTTTTTACGAGACATAGTGGCGGTAGCATCTGGTGGATCGCCGCGTTGATAGACGCAGATGCAGACATAAACATAATTTACTTACGCATCCACATATATACATGTGAACTCGGTAAAAGTGGCATAGAGTACATATAAACAAACTCCTCAAAGGACCCAATAAACATTCGATATTTGAAGTAGCATCTTTTACTCTTTTTTTATTATTAATTGCTACGCATGTGACAGACTGTTCTTTCGTATGAATAAGTTCGTTGTAACGGCGTGAGATGGTCGTATAATTTCGTTGTTTATGTCTAATTCAAGTGGCAATGTAATGCGCCAGACTTACTCTGTATGGATGTGTTTCTAGAAGAAGGAAGTTTGGTGTATTGTAAAAAGTATAAGTTTAAATCTGGTATTTAGTTTAGAAAAAAGTTGTTGTCTAGGAGGAATTGTTGATTTCTTTTTCTGTTTATTACATCAAAGGCAAATGCGTTTTTTTTTCAATTACCTCGATATAATGAATTAATTTCGATAATTCTTATATTTACCAGCGCTGCCACCAAAATGTTGAAACCAATGAAGTAACCAATAATTGCCAACCATATTCTAAGATATAGTTTTATTTGCCACTGATGAATCATTCATCGCATGGGCAGCGGATTATAGATAGTGTATGTGTGACACAACCGACAGAAGTAATATTTTGAAATCAATACCCCAGTATAAAAAATAAAAGCTGACGCAATAAAAATGTTTGGTAATTAAAGCGTTGGAGTATTTTTATTGCCATTATTATTTTTTTTGTTTGAAAACGGCATTTGTTGTATATGTAATGTAACAACCGTAAAAAGTAAACAAAGTGGTTTCTTCAAAATTCTGTTGTAGTTAATACCGTAGCAATAAATGATAATATAATAAATAAACGTAACTTCTTAACAGTGTGGATAGGATTGTTGAAAAACTTGCACCATCAGGTATGTTTCCACATTTGTCTCGGTAAAGGTTGTTCGCTCTGATGAAAAAATGTTCTTATATTTCGAGAAAGACCATTCAACATCTACGGAAGTAACACATGCATAATTAAAATAATCCTTAGAGTTAGTTAATGAATCTGCAGATACACCACATTTGTCTTAAAAGTCGGAATCTTTTTTTAAAACACTGTCAAACTTTGCTACATACAACGCGACCGTTTTTGTGTCGTTTATAACGTGTAGCAATTTATTAACTTCGTCCACGATTTGCCCTGATCCTACTAACGACAACACAGTATTTGCAATTTTTCTATTGCATCTAGTAATCGTTTATAATTATTGCTAATTCTTTTTAAATCTGTTTCAACAGAAGTATTTAGAAATCCTTTCTGATTCTCCTTAATAGCTGTAGCTTCGTCAGCGTCGAATTGTAAAATCACAGATTTTACTTCTTAGAAATATTCAGAATAATAAAAAGCTGCCTGCAACCATGTTCCCTAGCGCGTAAGAATCGGCTGTGGTGGTTCGCGAATAAAGAGACAAAGCCTGTGAAATGCTCGAATCCGTTTGGAAGATTTGAGAAACGCTTCTTTTGTATTTGCTGTTAATACATCCTACTTGCGGGCAACATTCTCGAATAGTTTGTGCTACAAGATGTAAAGCACGAACTTTACACGTAACATGTAAAAGTCCCTCACGTACTAGATCCTGTTAAACCGAAATTTGCAATCTTATTATCTAGACCAAAAAAGACTAAAAAAGTGTACTGGCGATGCAATTACGGGTGTAGTTCTCGATACGTTACAATAATTTCAAGTGTCAACTAGTTAACTGTTGATGTTTATGAGCGATGGAGCAGCGACAACGTGTATTATTAATGAATACCTACCCCTTTTGGAATGTAAGAAACGTTCCAATTTGATCTTTATAATCCATTAAACTACGTCACATGGAATTCTATGAAGGCATTTCAGGAATTACATTCTCATATTTGAAGAAACGTTAAAATTGATGAGAAAACCCAATTACACGTTCTAGGAAAGCAAATTCATCGCTTCCATCATTAAATTGAAGCATTACGATTTTTCCTGTATCTCGGGATTTTTCCTGTTTAGTATATTCGGACCAATTTTTAGCTTCAAGGCTTGCGCTAATCCTTCTCTCGTCCGCGGAAAATCCTCATTTGCATCTTTTGCATGGGATTTACACAAATACACCAAGTATCCTATATTTCCTCCTCTTCGTATATGCGTATTTTCCGTATTCCAACCCAAAACATGCTCTCGGGGAGAACGGAAATAACCATAATCTGTTCCTCTTAAAAAAAAAGGGGAGGCAGGACCCGAATAGCCAAACATCACTCCACCGCTGGCTTTTCGCGGCTACCCCATCAACATATGCTGCATACATATAACGTAAAACATCGGAAGAATTCGGGGGATCAAAGGGGTACAAGGGAAGGGTTAGGTCCATCGGAGAAAAAAAAACATTCACTAAAGCTCCCCCGTTTGATAAATTAGGGCTTTATACCTCGGAATCGATAACCGTATCCGGTGGGGGTCAATAGGACTTCGTCTGGTTCAGTTTTTCGGTAATTTAATTATCGTATGGCGGAAAATATGCACCGTTTGACGTTTTTTTTACTTTTTTTCTGCGTTTCATCCTCGGATTTTGGTTTTTATACACACGTTTTAATTGCCTCAAGGGCGTAGAGATCGTAAAAAGTTTTAGTTTAATTAATACGGATGCCTTTTAACCCTAATGATGCTCGTTAATTTTAATGATGATTGGATATACATATTGAAGTTATATGGGCTGAAGTTTACATCAGATATCTCATCTTTTTAAATTACAAAACTACGGGTTCCGTATTTTCGATTTATTTCAAAAATATAAGATGATTCTTGAACTAATCCGATAGAACTATTGATATCTCTAATTAATGAAATAAAATTTCAAAGCACCGGTAGGATTCGAACCTACGACTCCTGTTTGCCGGACGGCCACGCTACCAACAACACCACAGAGTCTCTGTAGGAACAAATCCTTTTTAATACCCGGATCTTCGGGAAAAAAAAACGTTTTTTCAGTATTCGTCGATGGAAGCTAATATTCTAATTGATATCTCCTTAATACAATGACCTTTACTCAGGATCTGGTATGGTGCAGTTATCACTCGCATTATCCGCCGTTATGGGGCGAATGGTACATTGGTTCCATAGATGGGGTCTTGCATTGAACGCAGCTAATACCATTGATACACCACTGGCCATAATTATTTGCTCACCCAAAGAACTACCTACCTACAGAGAACTACTACTAGAAATTGAAGTTTTGAATTTAATAAAATACTCTTAAAACAAAGAAATTGATAGTCTTGCGGAATTCTTCCTAACGATTTCGTTAGAGTAGCGCGTTGTATTTTAAACCAGACTTCTTGTAGTTGTTTCCGCAACGATTCCTTGGAAATTCGAGGATTTACTTTCACCTGCACGTCGAGATCCTCCCACAAAAGCTGTATGGGATTAGCATGTGGGTTTTGAGAAGGCTATTTCATTATTTTGATATTGCTTTCACGTTCCACCGATTCTAAATATTTGAGGCATAATTCCACGGAAGATTTAAGAAAGAACATCAAATTTAGAGCAGATTTGTAAAGGATTTCTATCGTTATTATTATACAGGGTGCGGCAAAATGATTATTTTGGGTGTCAATGAAAACCAAACCACACAAAGCAAAGAAAAAAGTTTTATATTTTTTAAAAGCACATATCATGCCATTTTGAAACGTTATGTTTTAAAAATTACAGTACTTAAATGACCGCCATTCATCTCGATACATTCTTGAGCGTTTTCACGCGCCATTGCTCTGCGGACAATCTCTTGCGGAATTGCGGCGATTTCTTCCCTTATGAATGCCTTTAATTCTGCAAAATTTTGTGGCCGACGTCTAAAAACTTGCGCTTTGAGATATCCCCAAAGAAAGAAATCGCAGGGGGACAAATCAGGCGAACGCGGAGGCCAGCCAAGGTCACCCCGTGAAGACACAGCTTTGCCCGGGGACATTTCTTGGAGAAGATTGAGTGAGCGACGTGTGATGTGCGATGTAGCACCAACCTGATGGAACCATAGAGCTTCTCGCTGATGATCGTTTAACTCGTTCAGTTTTGGATGTAGAAAATTGTCCAACATGTCACAATAACGATCTCCGTTGACTGTTACCGTTACTCCATCCTCTTCAAAAAAGTAAGGACCCCACACGCCGAAATTAGAAATTGCACCCCAGACGGTAACCTTTTGTCTGTGAAGTGGTCGCTGATGAACTTCCCGTGGATTATTTTCCGACCAATAGCGAAAATTTTGCTTATTAACTGCGCCGGATAGATGGAAATGTGCTTCGTCGGTAAATGTAAAAACAGCTGCTGGGAGAATGTTCTGAAGAATATTCCGGCAACAATTTGCACGGGTTTCAAATTCTCTTTCATTCAATTCCTGTACCACCATCATTTTATACAGATGCATTCTAAGTGATTTGTGTAAAATTCTTCGAACACTTTGATCCGACATTCCTAGCGCAGTTGCATGCCTACGCGCAGAACGTTTGGGAGACTGCTGTACTGAGACTCTGACTGCATTCACATTTTTCGGTGTTCTTGCTGTGATTGGTCGACCAGTAGACTTTCGCTTAAGCACAGAACCTGTTTCACGGAAGTTTAAAACCCACTGACGAATTGCTCTTCCGTCCGGAACGGTACCGTGACGACCAACATCAAACCGATTACGGAAGACACGCTATGTCGCTATTACAGATTCACCATTTCTTATAAACTCTTCGACTGCAAACGCGCGCTGGATTCCTGTCCAAGCCATGGCTATTACTGACAATGGCACGAACTTAGCTACCTAAAGCGACCGCGCACACTGCTTTACCCCTTCCACAAACCGAGCAACGACTATTTGAAATCGTACCTATTATTTTGCCGCACCCTGTACTTAAAAAAGCAGAAGAAATTATCATGTTTGGTTCATATAACTTACTATCCTTCTGCGCATGTCTCAAACAAGAAAGACGTCTCGTTTCGTTCCAGTCCGTTAAATCCGTGCCATGCGAAACGAGGACTTTTTATCATTGCTAGTTACCGCAAAAACAATCCAAGTTTCCCAGCATTGGTACGTTTGCAAAATTCTCTCTTTATTACCTACCACGAAAACGAATAGGAAAGAGTACGATATGCAGTAGAAATAGAAGGGAAAAAACAGCAGTTGTGAACAAAAAATCAGTAGACAGACAGTAGGAGACCGGATTATAACAGCCGAAAAAGGAAACTAAAAGCTTAAAAATAGAACAATGGTGGAATCCCTGGCGAATGCCAATAACCTAAACGCGTAGATGAGGTTTTTTGGATAGCATATTATGCACACGCGACGTTCCGTTGTTTTGGATCCCGGTTACACGGAGGATAGGACGCCAACCGGTATGGTTTTATTGATCTACGTGGGCTGGAGCGTGGTGGCGTCTTTGTCTCGCTAGATTTGGCGGCTCGACTGCTCTTCAGAGTCAAATCCATAAACTTAAACCATTGAATCAATTGAAAAAATGCCACAAAGTATCGAAATTAACGCTGTAAAACTAAAAACGTTTGAAAATAATTCATTGTGGTCTTTAAAATAAGAACCTAGTGGTCCTCGATTGGACCACAAATACCTTAGATAGAAATTTGCCATGGAAGGTATATGTTTGACGAAAAATTTCAAAGACCCAAAAGGTTTGAAAATGAGCGATCTAGCTATACAATCTTGCAAATTTTGCCCTCCTAAACATGCTCCTTTTTAGTTTCTATTGCTAGGTCTAACCGTTTTCAAATAGAGCGCGTTTGAAAATCTTATCATGATGATATCCTCCAACAACCAAGAAGCGAAATGAAGCAATGGCGTGACAGCAATAACTTGATCCTTAATACCGTCAAAACTATTATATTACCTTTCCAATTCTCAATGATGTTATGAAGATATCACTACAAAATCTTTAGGAGTTGGTTTAAATTCTGACCTCTTATGAACAAAGCAAAGTGATGGAGAAAACTAATAGTACACACTATGCATTGTTAAAACTTCAAGATATCCTGAACGTTGATCAGTTCCGTTCATCAGTGTGGGGTACCCAAACATTTGATAGTACGTAAGCTTTATGCCCGTTGGATTACCCAGAATTTGAATCCAGTTCAAAAAGAAAACTGCGTGGCATGGTGCTACACGAATCGCTTTAACAATGGATCGTCTCATTTGGTCTGCAACATCATTACAAGTGATGAAACGTGAGTATGCGATCCCGAAAGAAAGCAACAGTCGGCAGTTTGGGTCTTTGAGAACAAATCGGCTCCAATAAAAGTTGTTCGTGAAAATAACTGAAACAAAAAGATGTATTTCGAGAGGTATAGTTATCCAAATTACCCGTGATAAACAATCGCTATCGTGAATAAAATAAAGAAGTGAAAGGACGCTAATCAATTTCTCATTTTTAGTCAAAATATACTTTCAGGTAACACGTGTTTGGCTGTGCTTCCACTTTCTAAGTGTTCAGCGATTAAATTCCACTATCAATACGAAATAAAAGTTTGGTGAACACAATATTCACGGCACACTCCGCATCACACAAATTATTAATTAACTCGGGAAGGCCTTTTCGAAGACACGTGAGTCATCATCATCAAGCCAAGTACCGATTGTTTGGTGGTTTACGAATACGCAGGGTTCCAATACGTGACATATAAACATAGCGTTTATATTAGAACGTCACAATTCCAGCCTAGATTCTCTTCTCAAGTTTTAATATTCGTAAAATGTCATCAATTGATATCTAGTTGAATTTAAATTGCCGAAAGAGTGTCTAGGAACACTCCCGAACCTACAGACCGTACAATTAATTAATTAATTTCGAAAAAAAACATTACAATATATACTTACTACACACACACAATATATGTAGAAGGTGGTCCGTTGAAAGTGAAACACGCTAATATTGTCGATATAGCTGGTTTTACGAAAAAAAGTTTCAAACAAAAGTTTATGCACATCAGGGGGCTAACTAGATAGTGCTACTGTTGTTGCTAAAGAGATAGCCGAGGGACAACAACAATAGCAGCATCTAATGAGCTTTTTGATAAGATTAAGCTTTCTCTGAATCCTTTTTTTTTGTCATAATTACCATTTCAAGGATATTAAGGTGTCCTACTTTGAATGAACCAACCTGTATACATGTATTGACACTACTAGTGTTACAATGTGATCTATTAATGATATCTATCTACCTATCGATAACTATGGCGTTTTGACCAACGAAATATACAATTCTGAATAGAAAAAAAATTCTATAAATAGATCGCGACCCAACCCCAATCATCTAACTCTTTTAATTTCAGGGTTGCTTTGAAAGTTGAAAAAGTGAAAAATGTTTTCCTACCATGAGACGTTATAGCGCTCGAATGGTTAAAGCTAAAGAACTATGCCTTTTTTAGTTATAGAACGCTCATCGAGAGCTTTACAACGGCCCCATACTTGACCCTGTGGCGTAAAAGACGTTATGAATATTTTACGAACGCACCTCGTATTAGAAAGCTATTTAAAAAGGAGAAAATAAATAATTAACCGTAAGAGATATTTTATCTGAAATTGCAAAATCACATCCTGATCGCTAATTTCTTCGAAAACAACACGTGTTATTTATATAAACAAAATCGTTTTCCTATCTTCATACACACATTTTTTTATTAAAACGCGTTATGATGCTAGTAATTAATGGTTTCTAGAATGACATTCATTACAATTTAGCCATTCACAATCAATAACCACTTCAATTAAAATTATTATCGTATGTAGCCTCGTGTAAAACATGTCTCGGAGGTGCACCCAGAGGAATGGTTTCTTGCATCAAGAAAATCTCTTTCTTCAGGAAAATATTTTTATTTCAAGACTATAAAAATGTATAACATAAGAAAATAATTCTTGAAATTTTCTTCGGATTAAATAAATATTTTCTGAGGGTTAGAAAATCAAGAAAATCCAAGACAGAAAAATGTTTCTTCTAAGTAAATCATTTAAGTTTTAAGTTAAGAAAATATTCTTATTCAAGGCAGGAATGAAAAAATGATCCAGATCTTACAAAGTTCTATTGTGAAATTGTGCAACCAGTTTCATGTTTAAAAAACACATCATCAAGCCAGTTACAAGGATATCAAATAAAAGAAAAATTATAATAATGAAAAAAAACCTAAAGTTAATAATTAAAATTAGGAGCAAGTGTTTATTTAACCTTTTAACGTTCTGTGGTCGATTAAACGACCGCCATCATAAGTTCCAAAATACATTAGATACATATGTGCGAATCAACTTTATGGCATTTTCGTTAGTTGGGAAAACGGCTAGGTTGCTTAAAAAATCACTCAATTCGCGCAAATACGCATGTCTGAAAAAGTTATCGTTTCAAAAACCTAATGCACTTGCAGAGTATCAGTTTTTCTTAACCTAACTCGCCGGTATTTTGCCTAATCGTTTATCACGGCAAAAGTTGAAACTAATCCACCAATGTAAGTCATATAATATAGTTCAAATACTAATATTTTTGATGAACAAAAACAAAAATTGAATTATGCAATGAATATTGAAAAAAACTGTTCAGAACTTGAGTCTGGTAAGAAACGATCATGCATAGGTAGATTATTTTATTAATTAGTCTGGGCAAACAGCGGTAACAGTCAATGTAGTAGATATGTGGTGCGGAGTCGGCGATTATTTATTTCACGCGTTCACAGCGTCAATACTAAATCGATGCTGTATGCAAGTAGTACTGTGTATATGTAGGCTGTCGTAACTTATTTCGTAATCGTACGTTTATGTTTGCTTTAAAAATGTCGCAGTTAGGTACGTCGTGAAAACGACCAATGGCAGACACAGTTAAAAACTTTATAGTAAGCATGCCAGATTTAATTTTTGATGGCGCTAAAATTCAATGTCTAGTTTGTAAAATCCCTTTAATGTGTTGGGTCAGAAGCCATTGTCAACGTCACATCGAAAGCAAACAGCAAAAACATTGCAAAAAATTTACAATTGATTTATGTGTTATTCTTATTTTACGTAATCTATCGATTCGTTTATTAGACAAGGAAGCATTTGTCTCCTCCTAGAATAAATATGCGGACTGTAAATTACCTAGTCGGACATAGATACGAAATGTAGTGCCATTTGCTCGTGAACATATAGAAAAAAGAATGAAAACGAAATTAAAAGATAAAAAACTGGGGTTGTGTGTGGACGAAACAACAGATCGTCAAAAACATTCTGTGGTTAATGTAATGGTACGTACAATGGAACCACATCGACCGTCATCCTCCTTCTTACTTGCTTCCAAAAGAGTTATAAATTGTACTGCCGATGAGATTTTAAAGGTGGTGTTGAACTCATTGAACAAATTTGAAGTTTCAACTAAGCAGCTTTTAATGTTTATGAGCGGTGGTGCCGCAAACATGCGTTCTTTGGGCCGATCTCTTAAAGAACACAGTGGTAACTTCTTACATGTAACGTGTAAAATCCATACTCTAAATCTTACGGCACAAACGATTCCTACATGTTTTCCACTAGTAAATGCATTGATTGCTAATACAAAGGCAGTGTTTCTAAAGTCCCCGAAACGTACCCGACTATTTCACAAACTCTGTCCTGATTTACCTGAACCACCACAGCCGATTGTTACACGTTGGAGAACATGGTTGCAGGCTGGGTTTTACTACAACAAATATTTTGATCAAATAAAGAAGGTAGTTTTAAAATTCAATCCGACAGAAGCTGCAGCAATCAAGAAAAGCCAGGAAATATTTCAAGATAATCAGGTTAAAAGAGATTTACAAATTATTCACAATTACTTCGGACTAGCGGAGGGAATAGAAAAATTACAAAATGTTTCGATGTCGCTAGTGGATTCTGTTAAAATTGTGAATGATGTTCACGCACAGTTATGCGCTGTAGAAGGCGAAACAAATTGGTGTGTAATACGAAAACTTGAAAGTGTTTTAGAGAAAGACTCCGATTTTGTGAAGATACGTGTGAAGATGCACTAAGCTGTTTCAAAGATTATTTTAAATATGCAAATATAACATCGCTAGATGTCGATCGGTCGTTTTCGGCATTAAAAAACGTTTATTCCGCACGTCGTACTCACTTGACTGAAACAGCTGTGGAAACATATCTAATGATTTAAATATTTAACAGATGTTACCCAATTTGCGATTTCGGAAGACTTTTAAAACGGTAAGTGTTTCAGCACGTTTTATAATTTATTTCTTACCTTCTATTTTGTATGTAAACTTTTATGCGCTCGCCACGCCTCTGGCTGTTACCGCATATTGACCCAGGTTAGTTATTATTATCACATTTGCTTTTTTAAATTTATTCGAACAAAATGTGACATTTTAAGATAAGCTTTAAAAGAACTTTATTACAAGTAAAAAAGTATTTTAAAAAGAAAATAGACAATTATGTAGTTTTAATTAATTTTTTCCTATTTGAAGATCGTCCAAAAAAATAATTCCGATGTTTATATGCGAAGCGATTATTCTTCGCCCGGTACCAGGTTCGAAAACGCTTTTCAGGAGAAGGACCCGGCTCTATTTATAAACTCTTCAAACAAATATATAAATTACAAGGTGGTGTACAGGCACAGGCGCCTCGCAACTAATATACTTTTATTTCGAACACGCAACCTTCTAAAAGTCAATCTGTAGCTGCAACTAACTGTAAAGAATCTCGGAATCGGTTTTTCGAAAGTAATTAAATTTAATTTTGGCACGTTTTCGTCATTCGACATTAAATAATTTTAAAATAGTAGGTATGTATGTACATGCATATATATATATATATATATATATATATATATATATATATGTGTGTGTGTGTGTATTTTTAAGTGATTTCAAGTTATTCTATTTATATTTTTTATGTCTTCCTCCTTCTTTAAAATGTTAAGTTTCGAACATTAATCGAGTTTAGTCCAGAACTATTAACGAACCAAAAATGTACACACAAACTAAATTAAAAAATTTATTTTAGTAATATTCTTGATTTTATACGGCGTGATTTTTAAAAAATATTTCAGAATCAAAATCGAAAATAAAATTTATGAATCACACTTGATGACGTTTACATCTGCGCCCCCAAGGGGAATACATGAGATTTCCAGGTGTGATCTCTTCCTTGCCAATAGGGATTCTGTCCTCAATCCGCACAACTCGGCACCTGGCTGGTGAACAATACTGTGGTCCCTCCACAATCCTCGCGAGCAGCGGGTTCTCTGAAAGTTTTTCTCAAGGTGTTCTTGAGAATCTTCAGGTCCGCTCTACGTTGCACGTTATGAGCGAACGAAGGGGCCCCGGCCACCATCCTAATAACCTCACTTTGTAGGCTTTCCAATCTCTCAAGGTGACTGGGAGCCATCGTAAACCAGGTAAAGGTAGCTCTTTCTTTGCTGCCGTGAAGCTCGATGTTGGCCGGTCAATTTGTTGTTTCTAGATTAGCCTTCAATTAAATACAACTCCCAGATACTTAATTGCGTTTTCCCACGGCAAATGATGATCATCGATCGTCAGTTCCCCAGGAGGAGGTCTTCTTTTTCTGGTGAATCGTGTGACTTCACACTTGGATTCATTAATATGGAGGCCCCACTTCTCTGCCCAGTCTTTAAGCTTATCCAAAGCAGTTTAGAGTTTTGAAATAATTCAGTTCTCGTTTCTACCGGCGCAATAAATTGTATCGTCAGCATACATGACAAGATGTACACTAGGTGTTTAGAGATATGGTATGTGAATATCAAGAGCAACTTAGATCCAAGAAGGGAACCCTACTCCAACTTCAACCTCAAATGTCGTCATACCACACTGTATCGAACGCCCTCACTACATCCAGAGAAACAGCGCCAAGGGTCTCTCCCCGTTGAAAGGCATCACGAATTGATTCTGACAATCGAAGCAATTGGAAATCGGTAGATAGCCCCTCCCTGAATCCAAATTGCTAACCGGGAAAGGAATTCAGGACCGCCATTTTATTTCGATCAGAATCACCGATCCTGCCGGTTTGGAAATCGTGGGGAGAAGCCTGTAGTTCTGTGAAAGGGGGGCGTCTTTATTGGACTTAGGCATGATAATAATTACGGCTTCCAACTGGTGGAAAAATGATACAACGAGAGAACTTTGTTAATGATGTCAGAGAGGATTCGAATTGCTATTTTAGGCAGGGTCTTAAGAGCTCGATTAGGTATCGATCGTGGTCAGGAGCTTTGCTATTTTCCAGCCATTTTATTCTAGTTAATACTTCGTCACAGTCAGTAGCCTCAAACGGAGTCATTCTGCCTACGCATGCAGAGCTCCTAAACGAATCATACATCTCTCCAACAGGCTATTCTGGAGGCTCCTCACCCTAGTCCGCTTCAGCCAAAAGAACCGTCTCAAAATATTCAGCATGAATTTCTGCGAGATCTTCGTCGAAATAAACGACACCCCATGGACCCTTGAGCGGACCTAAATGGACATGTGAACAAACACAATGTACGAACACAATGGAGCGATGAAAACCCCCACATTATAAGGGCATACGCAAAAATTTTATGTTTGGACAGAATACTGCTTGATTTATTAATTGGGCATATATTCATTAATGAAACTTTAAATGGTGACATCTATTTGAATATGTTGGAAAACATCATCCATTCTCTTATAACTGAGAAAGTTGGAAATCAGCGTGATGAAGAAGGTGATCAAATGCTCGACGAACATCAACTTCCAGCAGGATAGTGCTCCACAGCATTACACTGCAAATGTTTGTAATTGGCTTAGCCAAAGATTTACAAATTACTGGATTGGTGGACGTGGAATGATCGAATAGCCTCCACGATCACCGGACTTAACAAGTCTCGAGTTCTTCTTTTTTTTTTTGGGGCATTTAAAATTAGTTGTTGATAAGCCACAAGCAATGGATTTAAACGACTTGTATCAACAAGTGCAGAAACATTCCACGTGGCACTTTTCAAAAAATTAGGCAAGAATTTGAAACCCGGCTTTACTACTGCATGGAGACCATTTTGGGCAATTCTTGGGAATACATTTTCTTCGAACTTCTCGCCCAAAAATAATGCTAATACAGTTCATGGTATTGGTGGAATCGTTCCCGCCAAAAACAAGGGCGTAAGTTTAGTAGCATGATGATGATTAATCAAAATGGTTTCCCTTCGAAAGAAAAATTGACCTGTTTTTGCACTTTTTAATAACTTTATTAGTTTCGGATGTAGGCCGCCTGGGAAGTTTTCAAATGAACATACTGTATATGGATGTGTAGTAGCTTTTGAACCTAGGTATCTCTTTTAATGTCTTTCCTATCTCGTTTAACAACAACACAACAACGCCACACACTCTATTTTCCCAACTAACCGGTTTCTATTACAGACCTTACTAGGAATTATTTGAAATAACTCGATTGAACTTGCATACCTTATTTAAAATCTAACGTGCATAGCATTATTCTATTTAGATGTACAGCAATTATCGTATATGCAACAGAATTCAATCAAAAAGAAAATATTTAAAAAAAGGACCGTCAAAATTGCAAGAAAATTCGATTTTACATGAATATAAATTTATTTTGTCTATAACAAATTAATAGTAATATTTTAGACAACATAGAATATGGTTTTGTTATGAAATTTTTCTTCACATCTAATTCTTCTTATTCTTAATCATTCTTGCAAGTTATCACTTTTAAATGAATAAGACTTTTTAAAATACAGCGTACGGAATGCATATCCTTTAATTCGGTCATGATTCATGACTGGATTAAAGGATATGCACCTAGTGATTCATGACTCATGAATCACCAGGTGGAAACGTACAACGTTGTTGCTCCACGATAAACATGAGATTATAAACAAACTTAAAAGAGGCCAAAATGTGACAGGAATTGCTAAATCGTACGGTGTCGGAAAATTTACAGTAAGTGAGATCAAAAGGAAAGAGAATGAAAACTTCATCAACTGTTAGCGGCCCCGGGCCAAAGAAAAACACTCAAATCGTACCAAAATTCAGATACTGAAACCGCACTCTTTAGATGGTTTTTACAACAAAAGGCGCTGAACAGTCCAATATCTGATAAAATATTATATTAAGAAGCTAAGTGGTTGCATCAACAAGTACCTCGAAGAGACGATTTTGAAGTAAACTCCGCATGGTTGGACAAGTTCAAAAAACATAAAGGTATTCGTCAGTTGTCAATAGTTGGGAAAAGTTATCTGTCGATGAATCTGCTGTTGAACCATTTCAGCAAACATTTTTAGTAAAAGTTGCAGAAATGGATTAAACACACCATCAGGTCTACACTACTGACGATAGTGATGACAGTGGACTGTTGAAGAATCCTTTATCAGTATAAATACCCGTACGTCACCGAAACGTAAGGTCTGCTGAAAACATCGCTGCTATACATCAGAGTGTACGAGAAAACCCTTGGATCTGTACCTGTCTAAAATCCAACTGACTCAAGAACATAAGGTAAACGACCATAGGCAACGCCGTGTGTTGGCTGATTGGACTCTGGAGCAGTTGGAAGTTGACCCAAATTTCCCCAAAAAAATCTTTTGCGACGAGGCCAATTTTTTATGAATGGATGTGTGAACGAGATACACCAGCACCAAAAGCATCCCAAGAAAGTCACTGTTGGGTGCGGTTTTTGGTCTGGCGGAATCATCGGTCCGTACTTCTTCCAAAACGAAACTGGCATGGCCATAACCGATAAGCAACTTCTTGTGGCCTAAACTGGATGATAAAGATACCGACGATATGTGGTTCCAACAGGACGGCGCTACGTGCCACACAGCGCATCATGTCACGATGGACATTCTCCACAAGCGATTTGAGGGCATGGTTATCTCAGGGCGGCGACGTGAACTGGCCACCGAGATCGTGCGATTTAACGCCGTTAGATTTCTTCCTTTGGGGCTGTCTTAAATCGCAGGTCTATGCGAATAAACCGCAAACAATTGATGCCCTCAAAGTCAATATAACCAGCCAGATTTATGCGACAAAGTCATCGACAGTTGGTCGTCCCGAATACGTGCCATCAAGCAAAGCCGCCGCGGACATTTGAACGACGTTATATTCCATACTTAATGTCACAAAATGTTCTTTTAAATAAAAAAAATTAGGGGATATCTCACACACAACTTGTTTTATTTACATTTAAAAATCGAGCATCCTTTTTGATCTCTTTTAAACATTTTAATAGTCTCGAAATAAAAATATTCTCTTGAATGGAATTTCTTAATGTAAGAAATCATTTCTCTGCGTGTAGTGACGACAGTGAACTGTTGAAGAATCCTTCTTTTAGATTTATAAGTTTGAATAAAGTCTAAATAAAGTCTTTCTATGCATATGTATTGAAATATCTTTCTCGGGGGATTTTTCAAATTTTGTTAAATTTTCTAATTTTAAATTGAATAAACGATTCTTGTAGGTTCGGGGTATGCCTGGATACCTTTACGGCAATTTTAGAATGAATTTCCAACTCTGCCTGCTCTGGATATTTAACCCTTTTTCTCTTCCAATCAAGACTTTGATTTCACAATCGAGCACTTTATATGGGGATTGTAGTTAAGACACACTTTGATTCAACCAAGGCCGAAAGATTGATGAAAAATTATGGCGTCGTTCATCTTTCTTTTATTTTAAATCGCGAAAGACCGGCGATTCTTTTATTTCACATCCAATTTTGATAATTTAACCCAAATAAAAACTTCTACGATGAATTTGATCCAATGAGATTATTTCTGCAAACAGCATACGAGAACGAATGCAGTGACTTAACCAGGAGGTTGTATGCTGATGATTTTGTGACCCAAAATGTCACCAACAAGCTTTAAACGAGAAAATCCACTGCTAATTTACAGAAACCTTTCAGATAAAGATTTAATTGATGAAATATTATTTTTTGTGCCTTTCAATTTACGCTGTTGCTTATTCCAGACGATTTCTACATTAATTTGGACAAAATAAGTGAATAGAAAAATAAACTAACGAGTAGATTTATCCATACTACCTCATATTGGTCATTATCTGGTGTTATATTTTAAATATAATGTCCTCGCTCCAAGGCCAGTTGGCTGAGGGGGGATGGTAACGAAGAAATTTCCAATTTTCCCCGCAAGAGGGATATTTAGTTACCAACGAGTGGCCAGGCTGACATTTAGTCGTTCCGAGGTGACAACTGGAAGAAGTTGTTGTTGTCGTAGATACAAAGTTGAACATAACAGTATAGACATAACCAAACCAGAGCAATACAGCATTGTATACATCCATACGGCGAAGATAACAAAAATAGATTTAGATATTTCTCCTTATGATTTACGAGCTCTTACATTTTCGATTAGCCTTATCAATATGAATTAATCAAATGCGCGAGGCGACTATCCGTAAATGTAAAAACGTGATTTGTTTATAAATTTCTTCGCGATATCGCTTGCGCTTTTCTTATAGGGCGACTTTATGACGTCTTTGGGTCAAAAACGTTGAACCGCATCAATCGGCCTGACAAATTGCGAATACACAGATATGATCTACGGCTGATGTCTTCTTTTTTCGGCGTTTTTTGGGATGATTAATTGCTGTCATATATACTTCAGAAACAGCGCATACAGATATGCGTAGTTTATGTAAATATTTGCATGTATTTGAATTTTATTTTGTTGCGATTTAAGTTCAAAAACGGAGACAGAATTTCGGTAAACATCAAAGATAGGATCAGTTGCGTTCTATTTATTTTATTTTAAGAAAATTAAACACTAGTTTTGTATGTAAACGGAATATTACGGTGAAAATGACGTACCATTTCTTTCGCATATAAAATTGTCTTCAATTTTCAAAGTTTGAACAAAAATATAGAAACCAGGTTGTATACATCGCAAAATTATTTCGACGCCATCTCTGAAGATACGCCTTTAACAGTGGCGTAGCTACACCCACGCAATGCGTAGGGGCCCTAGACGCAAGGGGGTCCAAAGGACCTTCCGATCTTCTATGCTTTTACTCCTGTTATGATACATAATGATCTTGCGTAGGGACCCAAATTTGGTAGTTACGCCACTGGCCTTTAATGAATTGATACGTTTTCTGAAGTACACCAACAAAAAAGCTTTGTGACGCCATCTATATTCTCATATGTATGTATGTACCTATACGTAGCTAATAATAAAGAACTTCAACGGAGGGAGCTATCTTAAAGCTAGTTCGTTGTCCAAAGTGGTAAATATGGCCACCGTAATTCATAGGCGTAGACGTAGATAAAAATATTCTAAGAAGTTTATATTTATACATTTTATTGATACTATTTATTTAATTGCAATTATAATTATTTAATGTTCTATAAATGAAATTAATGAAATTACTTAAGTACACGCAGAGAAATGGTTTCTTGGATTAAATAAATATTTTCTTAGAGTTAGAAAATCAAGAAAATCCGAGACAGAAACATATTTCTTCCAAGTAAATCATCTAGTTTTAGATTAAGAAAATATTCACATTAAAGGCAGGAATCAAATGTCACAAAGTTCTATTGAGAAATTAGGTGACCGGATTCGTGTTCAAAAAGCACACCATCAGGCCAGCTACAAGGATATCCAATAAATGAAAAATTACAATAATTATGAAACATTGCACGTTAAAGATTATACAACGATTCCGTATGTAAGTCTGTTCTTTTCAAAAATTGCCATGCATAACATTGTTCTTTCCAAATTTCTTTAAATATTATACGTTCTGGTTTTCGTTTCTTAACAAAATTCCATTTTACCATCAAAATCCAATAAGCGATTTCGCTTGAGGTTAAATAAGACAAATTAAGAACCCGATAATAGTATTTAAACAAGCAAATCTCTGCCGATAAAACACCCACCGTTTGAGAACGACAAAAGAAAGAAGAGAAGAAGGTCATGGAACGTGAGACGCAACCAGGGTGAGATACGTATACATATATAAAAGTGGTTGGCATGAAACGAAAAGAAAGAGACGGAACGTAACCGAAACAATCATCGTCCTCATCATCTGTCGCATTCTTCAAGTTCGTAGCATGCTCTCGTGCGAGCGTATTGGTGTGCGTGACGTGGCACACACCACACATCGATGTCCAAACGCTTCGGCGGTACTCGTTCATAAACATCTCGTTTGCAAATGCACACACATAAGCCGCATAATGTCGTATAGTATGTATAACTTTACGGTGGCACTGATCTTTCTATACGTTACGTCCAGGCAACGTTGCCAAACATTCCGGCGTTTATCTCTATCGTTTTCGAACTAAACGGAAGCCGTATATAGACGTCTTCGTCGCGCTTTACCATTCTTATTTTTATCCCTCTTCCCTTTCTATGTAGTGCTCTTTCCAACCCTCTCGTTTTACAAGTCACGAAATGCGTCTGCCTTTCTCGTGGCTTCTTTAGCGATTCAAGCACTTTCTGTGAAGTTGGAAACGCTAGAAATGTCTGGTTGTGCTTTTTAATATACCGATTGTTAGATAATATCTCAGGGATTCTCTGATCAGTTTTCTAAATAAACGTTTTTAGGCAATAATGATCAATTCAAAGAGAACTATTTTCTATTGATCAATTGCGACTCGTGAGTTAATCATAATTGGGGTCAACAAAAGTGGTCTATTATTCACAAAGTTTGCTTAATAATATCTATCAACGCTACCGGTTTCAAGACAAGCTCATCCTCAGGCAACACTATAAAAGGACACCAGGAATAAATATAATATAATACAATTATGTCATAAACTAATTTTTTTTGTTTTATAAATCATTCTTAACTCTAAGTGTAAGTGTCTAAGAAATATTTTAAGTATATTAATTATTTGTAAATAAATTTTAATTATAATTTAGTGTTTAGTATAGATGAATGATATCTAGAGTTGGCTACGCGCGCCAACAGGCAGTTGCGTCGTGTCTATACGGTTACATACAAGCCTCAGTGTAGCTTCGACCTTCCATTAGTGCGGTACGTGTTGTTTAGAAATGTTGCGTACGTCGCGCAAACGACCCAAGGCGAACCAAGTTAGAGAATTTTTAGCCGAAATTCCTGACTTAACGTATGATGGCGCTAAAATTGAATGTGTAGTATGTAATGTCCCGCTGATGAGTTGGTCCAAAAGGGACTGTCTACGGCACGTAATCAGTGAACGGAATGCTTCCAAACAAACTTGCACACGAGACCATGACAAATTTATATTTAATTTATGTGTTACTTTTATTGTATGTAATATACCGTTTAATTTACTAGACAAGGAAGCGTTTGTCTTGTTTGGAATAACTATTCGGAGTACAAATTACCAAGTCGGACATCGTTACGAAGGATAGTGCCATCTGCTCGTGAATATGTTGAAAAAAGAATTAATCGGAGTTGAAAGAAAAAAAAATGTGGTTATGTGTGGACGAAACGACAGATCGTAAAAAACATTCGGTCGTTAATATAATAGCACGTAAAATGGAACCGCATCAATCGTCACCTTCAATTCTATTAGCTTCCAGACGAATACAACAATGTACTGCCGAAGTAATTGTAAAGATAGTGTTAAATACATTGGAAAAGTTTGAACTTTCAACAAACCAACTATTGATGTTTATGAGTGATGGTGCCGCAAACATGGTTTCTGTAGGCCGGTCTCTTAAAAAGCATTCTGTTAACTTGTTACACATTACGTGTAAAATTCATGCCCTCAATCTTGTGGCAGATGATATCAGTAAATGTTATCCTGAGGTAGACGCTTTAATAGCGCATCCAAAAGCAGTATTTGTCAAATCCCCGAAACGTATTCGCGAATTTCACAGACTGTGTCCCCGTATACCTGAGCCACCAGAACCTATACTTACACGTTGGGGAACTTCGTTAAATGCTGCGCTTTATTATCATAAATATTATGAGAATATTAAGAACGTGGTTTTATAATTCGATCCAAAGGAAGCTGCCGCTATCAAGAAAAGCCAGTCGAAATTTCAAGATAGTCGGGTTAAAACGGATTTAAAAATTATTCACAACAATTACTTCGGACTAGCGGAGGCAATAGAAAAGTTACAAGATCCTTCGATGTCGAAGACTTTTAAAACGGTAAGTGTTTCAGCACGATTTATAATTTATTTCTTACCTTATATTTTATGTGTAAACTTTTATGCGCTCGCCACGCCCCATCAAATTGCTCAAAATCTTCCAAAACTGTAGAAATAGGCGGGATCATGTTTTTACTGTTAATTCTAGCAACGTGTAAGACTATATATTTTTCTATTTTTTGTCAAACGCATTGAGGAGATATCCATTAAAGAGCAAAAAACTTACTTTTTGGGCGGGTTCAGGCAAACGATATCGTCGTCACGCCTCTCAACAGGCGTACCTTTTGAAATACTATAAATGGTAGTATTTATTAGATTTTAGAGACGCTAAGAAATAATTGAAGGTGGAAATACGACGGTAGTGTGAAAAGTTTTCAGCCTAAGACGGAAGCAAGGATTCTTTTAACAAATTCAGTATTTATTTCTCAACATAGCCCCCTTGTCAATCTATACACTTTAACTAGCGATGCTCTCATAGCGCTTATGAATGTGATGGTCTCTTCATTCGATGAAATTCTGTCCTTCGATCGAAACTTTGAGTCTAGGAAACAAAACAAAATCGCTGGGAGCAGATCTGGCGAATAGGATGGGTAGTATATCAATTCGAATCCCAATTCATAAATTTTTGCCATGAGGACCACTGAAGTGTGAAGCGGACCATTGTATTTTTTCCGCAATTCCTCCCTTCAGCTTGTCAAGTAATGATGCGTGGTATGCCCCCGTTATTTTCTTTTTTTTTCAAGACACTCGGTTAACACAATTCCATGACTATCCCGAGAAACAGTCGCCATCACGTTCCCGATATGGAGCAGCCTTTTTTGAAGCTGATTCACCCCACCTTACAAACAGGTATCTTCTGAAACAGCCATGTCTTATTAATAGACATGTTCTTATCCTAAGTTGAATCCAGCTTGATGCAAGTATATCAGTAATTAAATGCAGGGAGGGTTTTACTATCTCTATCCAGCTGTACGGATTATTTTGTGGTCCACTCGTTAATGACACCACAAACTGCACATTGAATTATACCAAGACCCGTTTCACGTCCTCTAATATACATATTAGAATCTTCTTTCACTAACTGAACCTTGCTGTGTTCAGGCAGAGCTATTAGTGTTACATCACGTTCCCTCAAATTGCGAAGTCTAAAAAGCAAATACAACAAGTGTTAGGAAGATTACTTTGATAAATCGTACAAAGTGGTCATTCTAACCGAATGGGAAATCATAAGAGCTTTTCAATGTGTCTCCTGATTTTTTTGGAGCAAGTTGTAAACATTTGTACATCTAAGGAAGATTGGCGTAAAACCAGTTGATAAAGCTCTTCAAACCTGAGTTCCATGCAGTTCTCTTTTAATTTTTACACTACTTCTGTCAAGTAACGAATAATTTTTGAGAATAGTAGTCGTCTTTCTTCTCTCAGGAAAAAGGCCTTGAATTAATTGTAACTTCTAAAATAATATGTTTGTGAAACATCCCACTCGGTCATCTAGGGATTTTTGTTGTGGTATTCATTACCTACCTTCCGAATTGCCAATGTTTCTTTATTGATGTATTTAGGAATACAAATCATTGTTAATAATAATAATAATAATAATAATAATAATAATAATAATAATAATAATAATAATAATAATAATAATAAAAGCAGGTACTGGCAAATGGTAATAAAAATCATGAGTCAAATTTGAGTAAAAACTTAAAAACCAAATAAATAAATAGGTAAAATGTATGTACACATTGAAAGTAAACAACAACGACAATGTATAAACAATTAAACAGACACTAAATAAAACAACAAAGAACAAAACTAAAAAATAAGCTGTAGAAGAAACAGGAGACTCTCGTCTTCTACCAGCAAGCCTCCAAGTACTCTGTAAGGGTGAAATACTCCTTTTCCAGTAGCATTGCTGAGGTTTTCGTAACAAATTTACTAGCATCCAGCTGTTTAAGTTGTTGTGGCAAATGGTTATACAATTTGATACCCCAGTAGTGCAGATTGTGTTGAGTAGTAGTAGTCTAATCTGTGCTTGGGAACATTCAAGTTATCACGTCCACGGGTGCCATGCACGTGTTCTATTCCATTGCGTTTACAATCGTTAGCATGTGTATGGATATACTTTGGCGCGTGACACATATACACGTTGGTTCAAATTTCACCAGGGTGCAAGAGATATTGAACGTAGCGCGATCTGGCATACTTGCATTTATCCCCATCGGCCAGCTTCGCCGCGCGCAACTGCTGTAGCCTATCTGACGCACTTTTTGTCTTTCTCTGCGCTCGTAAAGTTCAAACAAGAGATCGTAGAGAATCGTAGATTTTGAATAGATTATGTTAGTTTATATAACAGCAGAGATGGTACAGATCATTAAATGGTATTTTGCGAATTGCCGTAAATGTCAACAAATAGACGAACAGCCTCAAATCCCTCTAACGCATCCCGAGCGGGAGCACAGAGAAGTGAGGGTTTGTTCGTTAGTTGAAATGGGCGAACCGTGCTTTGGCCGGCAAAATTTCAGACGAAATTGGTATTAGTAGAAGTACTGTGAAACGTATTTTGAAATGCAACAACGTTCAATATTGTCAGGAGATTTTTCCCCTTAGTAAAGTAACATTGATAGAATTTCAATGTATTTTGTATAATTATCGAATTTATTTTTCTTTAGTTTAATTTTATAAGAATCGTTGTTTATTTTCCTACTTAGAATTACTTTTTCGTTCTCCTGCATCGTATAGCAGCAACAAAATGAACATAAGAAACTGTAATTTCTAACATAATCTGAGAATACAGACAAATTACACAGTAATTCGTAAAACGTATCACAGCGCGAATTTCGCACCTGGCGGTAGCGGCGATCGGGAGTTCCATCATTCCAACATTGAGCGGCGTAGCCAGACGGGAGTGGTACGTATATAGAGTGGGAGAGCTGCTGCACACGCCAATGTTGTCGGATTTCGCCTAACACGTCTTATTGCTGCTGTAGGGCTTTGGGAACCTTATTTTACGATCATCCCTCGTAATATTACATGATTGAGTAAGACTCGAATGCTCTGTTGTCATTCACAGAGGCAATATTCCGTTCGTATCTGGACCGACACGTGTATAGCGACGACAAGATAAGTATATTTAACTATTTAAGGTGACCCCTGTACAATTCTCTGTTGTTCAAATTGCACAATATTCGTATTGCCCTCCTTTGGAGGATGAAGATTCTCTCTACTGCGGTGGACGTGCCCCAGAGGAGAATGCGATACGTAAGATGACAGTGGAACGTAGAATGGTGAGTGAGTTACTGCTGTTTGTTGCGTAGCTACTGTTTTTATTCACCTGATGGCCAAGAATTCCAGATCGCAGTTTCTTTGCTGATTCGCCTATTAGATTTTTCCACTTCATTCCAAAATCGATATTTAGGCCCAAGAATTTCACAACGGTGTAATCTTCACTTTTAGTGCTGATAAGTAGGTGTTGCGTCTTATCTGTATTGTTTTAGTTTATTCGCAATGAACCATGTGTTAGCGCTTTCTAGGGCCAACTCATACAGTAGAATTAATTCGTCCTTTCTACTGCTTTTAACAGTGATGGAATTATCATCCGTGTACAAGCACAATTCCACATCGGGCAGAACACTGGGTAAGTCATAGATGTAAATAATAAATAACATAGGACCTAAAATAGTTCCTTGTGGTACACCACAAGGGATGTGCTCTATCTCTGACTTACACTCATTCCAGCTGACCACTTGTCGTCTATTAAATAGATATGATCTAAGTAGTTCAATTGTTTGGCCTCTTATTCCATAAACCTCTAGTTTCGACAATAATATGGTATGATCCACTGAGTCAAAGGCCTTACTTAGATCTAATAGATTCATCCTAGCTAATTTCTTTTCATCAAGAGCATTATTTACGAATCTTAAGACACTCACCATCGCAGAAGTTGTGGATTTGTTCTTGCGATATTCGTACTGGCTATTTGTTAGGTAGTTTTTATGGGTCTGTAATTGTTACATTCTTTTACATCGCCATCTTTATGCACAGATATCACCCTTGCAAGTTTCAATTGTTCGGGAAAATATCCTTCTGTAGAACAAGTCTTATTCTCACAAGAAGCCCAGTCACCTCGTCAGTAACATGTTTTATTATTTCAGCGTTCATGTCATTTTGCATTTTTAAATTGCAAATTATACTCCGAATTTCATTTGTTTTCAGTGATCATTGATATGACATCTGTCAATGTCAAATTTTCAAAATATTACGTATTGACTAGTTATTATTGTTTTTCTTTTCAATGGATACCTATATAGTAGGGTAGATAAGGATTCATTGATAAGCGTTGGCCCCATACATATAGCGAATAACGTTGTCGCTTGTGCTAAGAACGCCCACTCCACTCCCCTGTTCCTAGACAATCCCATACAGTCGCAAGTCAGTCGCCTAGCATACATGGTCGAGATATCTGCTCGACACAGATTTATAGAAATACATAATACATCTAATTTGATTTTTATCCTATTGATGGACTTTAATCGTTGATTATTTCCAAATAAATACTTAAATGTAATATTAACGTATATGAAACAAATAAAACCTTCTTAATTTAAAAGGAAAAGTGATGAATAGAGTAACCAAAACTTGCTGACTCGCATAGACGTCGGTATTACGGGTTAATATAAGAATACGAAAAATTCATAAATAAACTTACTTGCTAATTATTCAACAAATTAGAGGCATCAGGTTATGAACTACTGTAAACTCGCATCATTGCATATGTTTCCACAGTTACTTCTTTGAACCTTGTGCGTCGACAAGAAAAAATATTCTTATACATAGAAAACGATCTCTCCACATCTAGGAAGTTACATTTGCATGTAGAAACTGTTTTTCAAAATCACTTAAAAGTTCACTATTCTTACACTATTAAAACGGCCTCTAAAGTATTAAAATCGGGATTTTCCTAAAAAACATCTGCCAACTTTTGACTAGCGCATAATCCTGGCGTATCATTTAATGTGTGTAATTTATTTTTTACACTCTCCACTATGTCTAATGATTCCTGCAATGACAATTCAGTACATTGTAGTTTTCTGATGCATCTAGTAATACTGTATAATGGTACATATTGTTGTTAAATCTTCTAAAAGTTGAGGAATTTGAAATTCTCTTGACTTTCTCTAATTGCTTTGGATTCATTCCGATTAAATCGCATTATAACTGATTGAATTTGTTGAAAATGGATCAAATAGTAAGAAGCTGCTGTTAGCCAAGTACCATCGCGTTAAAATTGGTTCAGGAGGTTCTGGAATACCTGGACAAAATTTAGAAATTCTTTTAAACGTTTAGGAGATTTACGAAACACTGCTTTAGTACTTCCAATCATCCGATCAACGCTTCGTAATGTTGTCGAACAACTTCACCAACTAAATACAAGCATGCAGCACGCAGGTTATATGTATTAAGTTAGAAATATATGTTTTAAGGATCGCCCAAACTTAACATCGTTGCTGCACTATCTGTCACAATCATCACAACTTGATCTTGGCAATTTAAATTTTTCAAAGCGTTCATTATCACTTTTGAATTATTTCCGCGGTACATTGTTGAACACGTTGCAAGCTAACAAATATCGAGATGCTGTGTTCTCGCTAGATAAAACGCGAGCTATTACATTCACAATACTGTTTTTCTTATATCGGTCGTCTCATCCACGTAATCCATATTTTTTTTGAAACAATCTCATTTACACGCATTTTCTAGCATCTCTTTCATTCGCGCAATGATTCTGTATTGTGTTGTGAGGGTAATGGTACTTTGGAACGTATTGTCGCCAAAACGTTTAAAAGCTGCTTTTCTCACCAACGACAACGGAAGATTACAAGAGGTAAAAATAATTAATAAATGTATGAGGAATAGTGTATAAGGTATTTCAGTTCTTGCATTTCTCATATGCTTAATACCATTGACATGCCTCTGGCAATCAATTCTGTCCAATGCAGCTAACGAACATTGCATATTAATCAAAAACTGCACTACGTCATATTTTAGATGGGAAAAAGTGACAATACTTATGTATATTAGTAGCAAATCTATTACGAGGCATTGTTTTCTTAGGTATGTAAATATTAGTTCTATATGAAACGATACACTATGATGTACTTGGTATAATACTACAACACACAAAAACACCCGCTATATTTTCAAAAGCGACACGTAAGTACATAACTTAACTGTTCGACTAATCTCTGCAACAGCTCATCGGTCTAAACGAATACTCAGCGCGTTAACATGATTTATTCAAGGTCGACACTACATGCCTGCTTCTCTACCGGTTCAGTTTATTTATGAATTTTTCGTATTCTTATATTAACCCGTAATACCAACGCCTATGCGAGTCCGCAAGTTTAGGTTACTCTAGTGATGAATTCCAAAGCTGGATAGAACCTCTCATTATAAAATAACTAGATTACATGTTTGCGTTTCCAAATATCAAATATATTAAATATTTAAATGATAGCAGGTGCATAACAAATACATAAACTTTTAAATGCAAATTCCAAAACGAAAACATATTTTCTAAATCTAGTTAATGGAATTTTAAATGAATCGTATTTGTATGTGTAAAGATTCAGCAAATCAAAAATAGGCAGGGAGAAAAGATCGGCGAAGGCAAGAATGATCAATTAATGAAATAAACTAGGGGTACAATACATGACTAGAGTCTAGCGCGATGGTCCTAAGACTGCGGTAGGATTGTTACCGATTCTGATTCATTTCCGTCACGCAACTCCACCCCCCTTTTACTTTCATAGAACAAACGTTGCAACAGTGTCCATATATTTCAGCGGTTCACTTTACTACGTAACTTACTTACGCGGTATATTTAAGTTTGGCTATGTTAATTACGTAAGGCAAAAACTATCTGGAATAGATTAGACTTCATGGACATTTATTATGAATGCAACTACACTCTTCTATGTATATATGCGCGGATCAAAGTAGGCATCCAAACCGCAGAAAATACCCCTTCTGACTTCGTCTATCTCTCTCAGTCATTCATTCTCTGGCTTCTTCTCGTTATTCTTCTCCTGCTTCTTGTTCAAATTGTCCCGTTTCGACTTACACGCACACGCTGGCAGAGAGAAATATGCCTGATACGTCGTTCTCGTTCTGGCGACAGATGGCGTCATCTAGTCGTCGCAGTGTCATCCCCACCCCGTGCTGCGACTCCCCCGACCAACCGACGGTTGGTCGTCGATCCGACACTTCTTCATTTGTTGACTCCGCGCGTCGCGTGATCAATACGTCGCCTCGTTCGGGATAATTCGTGCGAACTCGGCCTACCGGTGGTGGGGATAAATGAAGGGAAACGAACGGATGAAGGTAGAAAGGAACGGAGAGAGAATATATAACACACACGTACATACGTATAGGTGGCGGTGGTGGCGATGGTAGTGGGTTGAGTGCAGATAACTCTCGTGAATAAGGATCACGACACAATATAGCAAGGCCGTGACAATTCTCATTCTTACATTAACCGACGGTTTCCCTTCTTTCCCCTTTTACCCCCTCTCGTATATCGTTGCGCGTCCCCCTCCGCCGCTTCCTTCTCCCTTGACGGTTTTATGCGCGATGCGGTGAGCTGCGCGCCCTCTGGTATAAATCTAATCAACGCTTTCGCGTGGGTTACGACCGGGTTACCGTGAGGTAATCCGCGTCAGATATTTAGTATTTAAACAATTAGAAAATGGGTTTCGCTTTTCACGTTTAATGAGGATAATACGAGGGATTACCGTTATAAATTTGTGTTTCTTTCTTTTGAATCATTTTGCTTTTTGCTTTATTTATCTAATTTTTTAAAGGGGATATTATTTTGCCGATGTTTTTTTCTTGGAAAATTTAACATTTAAATTTAAAACGTTTTTTGGAACTGGCGTAATCAAAAAAAAATTAGGCAGTTTGTATTATTTTAAAATTTGGTGGCTCGATATACAGAGTGTTTCAAATTCAAGTGGGCTCAAGTCTGACGAGCGAGCTGGCCATTGAATAAGGCCGTTGGTACCAATCCATCTATTGGGATATACGTTGTTTAAATACTCTACAATCAACCGGGAGTTCTGAGGTGAAGCGCCATCCTGTTGCCAGCACAAATCATTGCGCTCTTCTAATGGAATATCTTCCATTAACTCGGGAAGGTCATTATGTAAAAAATGTAAATAACGTTGCCCTGTCAAAGTTCCTTCAAAAATGTGTGGACCAATGATACGTCCATTAAATAATCCGCACCAAAATCCAATGAAGATTTTCTGGAGACCAGTAATGGCAATTATGGCGATTCATCACCCCATAGTTATAAAATCGTGCCTCGTCAGTTTACAAAATGTTATTGGTTAACTTGACTTTTCTCGTTTAGAGAAAGAGTCCAATTTCGTGTCAAGGTTGACGAGCGAGGCGGGATTTGAATATTGAACATTACAATATGTTAAATATCAGAAGAATCGCAGTATTGATTGGAACGACCCGGTATAGCAATATCATATATTCAACGCAGTAAATAAACACAACGAATTACAAATTCGACTATGCCGCAGTGTCACCAACAATATGTAACGAGAAAATACGAGTTGGCACCATAAAATATTACACACATATAAATATACGCTCCAAATGTACAATTAAATTTTTGAAGTTGTTTTAATAGCAAATTAAATGTTTAAAAGTTTAATAATAATTTAAAATCTTGTAGGAAAATGTTTTTGTTTTACCATTTTTCTTTTCTACTCAAAACTATTTTGCAGTTTTCAAAATAGCAATGAATCTAAATTGTTCCGATTTTTCTTCCTTGATTTCTTTAACATTTTGGGCACTGCTTCTTTTGTTCTTTAAGAAATTTTTCTAGATATTTATACTGTCCGCGGCAAAATTATGGAATACATTCATTAGATTGAAAACAATTTTTCGAAGGTCAATTTTTTCTTAAATAAAAATTTTGGCATCAATTTCAAGCTTCCCCCAATTCTGGTTTTCAAGTAATAATATCCTCGACAATTTTTTTTAAATTACAACTCCCGATTTTTTTTTATTTTAATACATCATTTAATTGTCTAAATTCTAAATGGTACCATCACTTCAATACCCCGCATAACAAAATTTTCGAATAAAAGTCACTCTTACGTTTCATCTCGGATATTCTCTTTCTTTAATCATCATTGGAAGGCGTCTAAACGATTGCCACCCCCGGCGTCCCGACGCCAAAACTTGTTAGATTCCAACGCCGTACCGCAACGTTATTACTGTGTATAAGAGCTGCATCTATTGGACGAACTTTTCGACTTAAAACTGTTGCTCTTTTTTTACGTCGACGGACTTTACGTATAGAAACTAAGGGATTTGTTTTTCGATTTTTCCCATGGTTGTTTTTCCAGACAAAGTCGTGAGGATTGCAGTGGAAACAACGGAGGCGGCCGATAATGTTCGAAACTTTTAATTAACGTTCCCAAGACGGAGGGATTTAAAGGACTCACTAATTAAAATGCAAATATATGTATAAGTTACTATAATATGGTGTTGCCAAACAAAAAAACTTTATATTGTACATACAAGTTAAAAGATTCATTAATTTCCTTTGATTATTTCTTTGAAAATATAAAATATTCTAAATTGAAATAATTTGTAAATGATTACTATTTATATATGTGTTATAAGAAACAGAGATTCCAGTTGGGGGTGTAACTCAGTGGTAGAGTGTCTGCTTTGCATGCTGAAAGTCCTGGGTTCAAATCCCAGCTCCTCCAAAAGCAAATTTCCTTTTTTTTTCTTATATGTATGTTGCAATAATAAGAGAGTGATGGAAATAATTAGCAAATGAATGGGAAAAGGAATATATCTCCAAAAGTTTCGGGACATTAATTAAGAATAGCAACACCCTCTTGTTATTGAAATTCTTTCCCTTTACACAGTAAAATGTCTGCGGTACTTACAAGACGCTTTCATTTATATCCCTTTTCTCAAAGGTGCAGAAGTATCATGGAAAACTTTATTCTGTTTTGCCCTTTTTCGACGTATACTTCTTACCCCACCCAAGTGCCAATTGTTCTTTGAGGGAAAATAGAAGTGGTTGATTCAATATTTTACTCCAATAACTCAAGCTATACTCAATCCAAATCTAATCCCATAACAATAATATTCGAGCCAATTTTTAACGGGTGACCCAAACAACGTATATACAGTGACACTGTTAACTCTTCCCTTTACATATATTTCAGAAATTTCACTATTACTTAAGAGTATTTTTTTCTTTAACAAATTGAAAAATATAAAACATGTTAACTGGGATATAGTTTGGAATAGAAAAAAAAACAAATATAAAAACAAAAAAACGTTTTCTTCCTTAAACGCTCAAATCAGAGAAGTTGGCTTGTTTTCGTGGCGACGAAGATTTTGGGGTTGATTTGTTCATTTGAGAGATCAAAGCTGTTAATCTTGGTTTTATTTTTAATTACCTTTTAGGATCATGCAACAGAGGAGATTAATTTACTTGATTTAGGAAGCTTAGATTCAGCTACAAGTATGAATCGTTCTTCCTTCCAGATTGAAGTTTCCTCTGCATGAATTCATTACATTTGATATTCCATTTATCCTTTAGACATGTAAAGCTATCTCGTTTGCTATTAGAATTCTATAATACACATACATCGTGCTTCTCATCCCTATCGTTTGGCGACGATCGATAGCTTCACCAAAACCGACAGTTTATACCGTGAGTTAGCCGGTACCACCACTATGGTGTTGCTTGTTGTTCCACTGGCGGCGTTTGATTTAATTAGGTCGCCACGGAACGGATACATCTACAGACGGAAGTCACCCCATTTTTTTTTTTTTTGAGTTGCTAGTAGTCGACGGGCTATATTTAGAACTAGATTGGTTTTTATTTTTAGCCCTTTTAATCAAATAACGCCGGAGTAATAGGGTGAATTCGACTGTAAAATGTAAACGAGCATTCACTACGTAGATGGTAATTACGCGAAATTGCGGTCATTTTTCTTAATTAAAACTTAAGAATCGCACGCCCTTTATGATGTTTGTAACATTTGCACTCTCTTAAAAACATGAATTTAGTTTTTCGTTGTTTACCAACCTTACAAACTAAGCTGGTGATGTGTTATTTATAACTTTGACATGGTAAAGCAAAGCGAGGATTAATTTTATTATACTTCCATAAAGTTTCTTCTTTTTGCGACTTGTTATTGGTACCATTGCTTCGCCTCTATCTTCGTCGTGGATTCCCCCGCCACAATCCGTCTAGTCAGACCGTCTAGCTCTTGTAAAGTTTCGATGCACAAAAACCGATATTAAATTAAGCCAATTCACATTACTTACTTCCGAGAACAACTTTACTCTTTAATTTTTATTTGGTTTCTATTAAGTAGTTGAATCTATTGGCTATAATTAATAAAAAGTGGAAGAAAATAAGCAAAATAATCTCAATAATTTCCAAGGTAATCGAAAACAATAATCACCATAGTTACTAATTTTGTTTTAAGGAACTGTGAGGGTTGGCAGTATTTCATAAATCATACTCGCCACTTTGGAAATTAAATACCGCCAGAAATTGCCAACCCAGCACAAAGAACGTAAAGTTATTAGTGCCTTCAATAAAATATGTACATATAATAATGTGTGCATTCTGATTCTGATCAATTCTCAATATATACCTAATTGCAAACACCGTTTTTTGTTAAAACAAAGCACTTGAATCAAATCAACAATTTTATCACTTATACGCTTATAAATAATATTACTTCTAGTTTGTTGTTCGTTATCATTAACCTGGGCAAATATGCGGCAACAGCCAGAGGCGTGGCGATCGCATAAAGGTTTACACATAAAATAGAAGGTAAGAAATAAATTATAAAACATGCTGAAACACTTACCGTTTTAAAAGTCTTCCGTGAAATCACAAACTGGGTAACATCTGTTAAATATTTGAATCATTAGATATGTTACCACAGCTGTTTCAGTCAAGTGAGTACGACGTGCGGAATAAATGTTTTTTAATGCCGAAAACGACCGTTCGACATCTAGCGATGTTATATTTGCATATTTAAAATAATCTTTGAAACAACTTAATGCATCTTCACACGCACCTTCACAAATTTGTCTTAATATAAGAAAATCGGGGTCTTTCTCTAAAACACTTTCAAATGTTCGTATTACACACCAATTTGTTTCGCCTTCTACGGCGCATAACTGTGCGTGAACATCATTTACAATTTGAACAGAATCCACTAGCGACATCGAAACATTTTGTAATTTTTCTATTCCCTCCGCTAGTCCGAAGTAATTGTTGTGAATAGTTTGTAAATCTCTTTTAACCTGACTATCTTGAAATATTTCCTGGCTTTTCTTGATTGCTGCAGCTTCTGTCGGATTGAATTTTAAAACTATCTCCTTTACTTAATCAAAATATTTGCTGTAGTAAAACGCAGCCTGCAACCATGTTCTCCAACGTGTAACAATCGGCTGTGGTGGTTCAGGTAAATCAGGACACAGTTTGTGAAATAGTCGGGTACGCTTCGGGGACGTTAGAAACACTGCCTTTGTACTAACAATCAATGCATTTACTAGTGGAAAACATGTAGGAATCGTTTGTGCCGCAAGATTTAGAGTATGGATTTTACACGTTACATGTAAGAAGTTACCATTGTGTTCTTTAAGAGATCGGCCCAAAGAACGCATGTTTGCGGCGCCATGACTCGTAAACATTAAAAGTTGCTTAGTTGAAACTTCAAATTTGTTCAATGAGTTCAACACCACCTTTAAAATCTCATCGGCAGTACAATTTATAACTGTTTTGGAAGCAGGTAAGAAGGAGGATGGCGGTCGATGTGGTTCCATTGCACGTACCATTACGTTAATCACAGAATGTTTTTGACGATCTGTTGTTTCGTCCACACACAACCACAGTTTTTTATCTTTCTATCGCAAAAGATTAAATACTAGTCGTATATATCAAACGCGTTTACACACTGAGACCATCTCTGCGTTTCGAATTGGTTTATCCAAATTATATTGGTTTTATTTAAAAAGATACTGTGTAGTGATATTTCCGTACTTTGTTGGTGAGACGCGCAATGTTTTCCTAGTGTTGTATAAGCGATAAAACCTTTTCTGGAACGATAAAAACGAGATAACCTAACTGAAAATGGCGTCGGGTGTTTTGCGTGTGAGATACACTTTGTAAATAAAAGAAGATATAATTTATTTTTCAACAGCTACAGATTCAAGGACCGGGGGAACTATAACTGTAAGCTTAAAAAATCCTAAGCTTAAAAAGATGCTATTCCAACTCAGTTCCCTAACTGGCTCAGAATTAAAAAAAAAGGAATGTTGGCCACACTGATAAAAAAAGTTAAAAAATAATAGCAACTAATCCAGATTTGTAATTAGCCCAGTAAAGGCTTCACTAAGATGAACCAATTTATAGCTTATTTTAAGTGAAAATAAATAAATCTCATAGCACAGGATTATCAACACGATAAAAAGTATCCTAAATGAAACAGTAAGGACACATTTTAATAATAAACGAAGTGAAATACACCAGCACCTCCACCAAAAATACATACGAATGAATATTTCAATGATCGATAAATTAGATGTCTGTGAAATTCTTCAACGCAAAATTAATTTATTGGTTAAGATTTATGAACTTAAGCTTCGAGTTTAGAAGTTGAATGTTGTACATATGTATGTATAAGATAATGCCTAAACGGTGAAAAAGTCGGAGCAGAATAAATATGAAATAATACAAATTAATTTAGGTAAAATGTGTTTGAAACATCTCAGATTGTGATTTAATCTACGATATATTATCCTAATTTCTTTATCATGTTAAGATTACAGGTACGTGCTTTTCTGAGTTGCGATATCGATAATATCCTGCATCAAGCAGCAATTTACAAATTTAAATAATCTTTCCGGTATTGAAAGTTGAAAAAGAAAATAAAAAAACCATAAGCTGATACACAATTGCACAAGAGAACAAAGACCAAAAACCTATCCATTTTATACTTTTACATTAAAAGATATCGGTACAAATAAGTAAAAGAAATCTAGAACTTAAAAACAACGTATTACCTAATCCAACAAACTAATCTTTCTTCTACACAATAGGCAGTCGCTATTTCTCCCCGCCGATTAAACGTAGATACACAAGTCCTTCTTTAAAGGGCGCCGTACATTAATATAATGAATTACGGTTCGAAAATAGCAGCATCGCAATAATTAAACTTAATATCTAAAGTAGACCGTCACGTTCCGCTTTCGGCAAACAGATCTACGTCACGCCAAAGGATGGAGGGGGTAGATAGAGGCTCGAAGAAAGGAGAGAGTGGATAGATTATTAGGATAATCGGAAGGAAGAGGAAAGAGAAGAAGGAAACCCTCGCCACCGTGAATGTAGGTGATGTGATGGTTGGAGTTAAACAGTGGCGTAGAGTAGTGTAAAAAGAAATGTTCATGTCTGGATTTTGGCATCTGAATTATTTTAGTACGAATTTAAAGTAATTAAAAGCGAATTAAGTAGAAGAAAATTAATTTTTGAACAACTTTTGTGATTTTCAAAACGGTTTGACCTAATTTGTATAAGTTACCAGGGGTATCTTTCTTATAATCAAGTACAGAAAGATTTCTTTAAATTGGTAAGGTTGAGAAAAATATAAGATTCTAAACAGCTCAGAAATTATCGAAAAGAAATCTAAAAATACCTATTTTTTTAAGCAAAACACTCGTAATTATAAAATTTCTTACATGTTATGTTCATAATACAACTCCACTGGTAATAATTTATATGGTATTAGCTTAACTGCTTCATTAACGTGCTCTTTACTATGGAAAGAAGTATTACATCGTTTGATGAAAAAATCTGCCCTGAATTGTATGTTTATTTATGTTTTTCCAACAGTACTATATGGGATAATTTCAATGCCTCATATAGAAAATATCGTTCCACCTAGCTCAATTTCTAATAAGATTTTATCAGAACCCATGCTTAGCTTACTCATCCTATAAATAATTTACTATATCAGTACCTCAGTAGTATTCTGTGTTAAGCCACAATCTTTAAACTTTACATGGCAAGCAAAAAAGTTTTGAAAACTGAAAATGGATTTAATTTACTTACTACTTTCAATGAGTTTCAGAAATGGTTACTGTTGCAATGTTACTATAATACCTTTTCATAAAGACTTCGTAGTGTATCAGATTACATGATACATATAGCTCGTTTTCTGTACACAGGTATTCCATTTTTGGTATTTTCTTTCTTTTTTCTTGAATTCTTTTTAGTTCAATTAGCTCCTAAGAATATATTTTCCTATAAATTTCCATTATAACATATTTTAGAGGTAAAAAAAGGGCTCTGGTAAAGAATCAGTGTAGTTGTGTTTTCTCATTTTTTAAAGCTCTTTCTTTTTATCTCGTATATATAAATGTCACTTTTAAACTTTATCAGCTATTGCCACATGTAAGTCAATGAATATTTCAAAGTTAACTTAGCTATTATGTTCTACCAACCAAACCAACTGAAATCAACTAACTATACAAATCATAAACCTCGGACTAAAACCAAAAAAAAGAAACATATTTACCAGCGACATCTGATTTGCGATTACTGTACTGCGCGAATGTCATAGTTGGATTTAAATACTAAATAAGATATAGTACATTTCGTTAGAGAACAATACATGACGTTCCTACGGTGATGGGTAAGGTAGGAGAAATCACTACTTCCTTAGCAGCGACTAGACAGACTCGTGTTTTGTCGACTCACGGGAAAACCGGTAGGCAACATGATCCCCTTCTCATGAGACGAGTCTGTCTAGTCGTTGCAAAAAAGTTGTCATTTCCCCTACTTTGCTCATCACTGCGTATTGCGTTGCTATGCCGTGCACCTGAGACTCAGAATTAAACGTTCTATTAACGATACAAAAAACGTCTATACATTTTACATTCTATATTTACGTTGGTCTATACATTTCATGATAGGTATACGTTTCATTGCAAGCATAGTAATTCTACAAGAAAACATCCAAATAAAATATTTATTTATTTATATTATTATCCAAGCACACATATTGTAAATCTGTTAGGATATAAAAAATCGTGTACAAAGTAGAGTTGGCACTTTTTAAATTTCGCATATGATTTAAGTTGGTGGCTCCGGCAATAGAGGACATATTCGTCCGTATTACGTTAAAAAAATTTGCAAATATGTCCGCGAAATTTAAAAAATGTCAACTCTAATACAAAGATATGGATAACCAAATAAAGATTATGTATATATTATTTGAGGAGGCCTCAAATGAATTTGGTGTTTATTAATTAATATTCCATCAAATCATTCAAAAAACCATTTAAAACTATGATTAATAAGGTTAAAATTACACGTTTAGTAGTTATTGTAGTTCCAACTGAAACCGGATCAGAAATTTAGTCTATGGACTACAAAAAAGTTGAGAATGTGGCTATCCTGAAACTAAAAAGACATCTACTTAAGTACCTATCTGATGTCAAGACTACTATCATAGCTTCAAAATATTTTGTCACTAAAATTTGGACAAATTTTCATTACTGTACTTTCCCAAAGTATTTTGAAATGTAACTTTAATTTCCCGCAAAGAGAAACATTTTTTTTAGAACTCGGATTCCAAAATAAAATATTAAACTTGCCAACCCCAGCTGAAGATCAAAACTTTAACAACGTGCGTGTATTTTCAACTAATCTCAAGATTGCATTTTGATAAATCCCTTACCATTGTTACGCCACTGGATTGAGTGGAAATAGCAGATACCTGGTTGGTGGGGAAACCCCGGTATTCCCCTGAATTCAATTTACCTTACAAAGGTGACTGGAAGTGCTGAGCGACAAAGACAGAGAAAAGCGAAGGTAGTCGAGCCGAAAAGAGAGGAGACGATAAACGAAAGAGAGGAAGACGATACCGTGAGTAAGCAGCGGACAAATAAAAATATAAAGCGCCGAGAATAACAAATGACAAGCGGCATTTTCTCCTTCACTTGTTTAAACGTGCTTTATAAAGAGATTTGTTCGCGTTGACAATTTGAGGAGAGATAGAAGAGTGAAGAAATGAAAAAAAAAACGTTCACTTTCCAGCTGTTGATTAAATAATGTCATGATAGAAGGTGTCTGAATAATAAATATAATTGTTTTAAATGCGCGAATTTCAGTTCTAAATATTTACCCGGAAATATGATGAAAAGTGTTTAAATTTACTATTTTCTAAAAAATCAGTTTCATTAATAAATTTCACTTTCTTTGTTAGTGAATTTTATTTATTTATATAAAACTTTTTACCCAATGTAATTTTTTTCTTATTTATACATACTTGATTACAAATGAATTCCTTCTTTATTACACTTGTTTTACATTTTTTTAATGTCTGGCAATAATTATTACACAAATTGTAGCTAATAAAAGCATTTCTTTTTAGAACCTCCCAGACAAACATTTTTAAAGTTCGCGTTTGCCAGGAAATTAACGAATATGCCTTTATTACAGGAACTGCCAACTTAAATTGTTCGGGGAATTTAAAATTTTTTTCTGGTGTCCATCCTCGTATTTGAGAAAAAATGAGAAATGTGTGATTGAATAATCTACCTATATCGTTGTATTTAAATTTCTTTTATACAATGTAAACACTGCTGAAACTAAATTCTTAAATTTTTTCCTATGCATTGTAACATAAATAACATTATAAATCTAAATTTTCATTTCGTGTAGTAATTTTATCGCTACCAATCTGAACAGGAAGGTTGGTTCCCTGATCAGTCGATAAAAACAAACAAAAATATTGTCAAACAGAGAAAGTAAGGTTATTAATTACTGTTTACATTCGAATTTGAAAAAATTATATCAATAATACCCCAAACAAATTAAATACATGCAATTGTAACCATAGAGAATAATAGAAAAATTAATTTTTAGATGAAAATAAAGCAACCACAGCCTCGTTTGTGTCATTATAGGTAATAAAACAAGCGTTCCATACCAAAATAGGTTATGTTTGGTTGTCGAGAAAAGGGTTTAACATTGCGGAAGTTTGAGAGTTATGAGCGAAACAGATGATACAGACGAATTAATACTAATACCACCAGATTTTTTCATCACCGACGATTTAGAAGCACCCTATTTATTGGGTCCTTACTATAATGTTGTTGACAGTTTGATATCGCAAGTAAACCACTTGGAAAATCGTCTCAATTTCATCGAAACAAAATCGGAATTGAATAGTGTAACTAATTCGCAATCGACAATAAATTTAATGTCTGAAATTCGAAAATATAGCAGTTCTGATGATATCAATAAGGTGACACGAGATGGTTATTTCGATAGTACGCATAGTACACCGCAGAAACCTCAAACTAGATTTAAATTGAACTCTTATTCAACTACGAGTAGTGGAAGACGTAGTCCAAGAAGAAGGTGCACCTTTTCACCTACTAAAGTCCATTTAAATGTTGCACAATTAAAGGAAAATGGAGAAAATTACGAGCGAAAGAATGAAGCTACAAAAGAAATCTTGCAGGAGATCGATCAATATATACATAGCATACAAAATTCAAAGGAAAGCTCAACAAAATCAGAGAGTACCTCGAAGAATAGTTTGAATTTGAGAGATCTGGAATATATGTTAAAGAAAGTTGACCAACGAACGAAGGAGTTTGATGCGCAAGATAATTTCAGCAAGAATTTATCGAAACAGCATGAAAATAGTTCGGATTACAATTATAACATGCAATTTCGACAAAATCCTTTGCCAATTCATAAGAATACGAGTCATATTCCTTCGACGTCGGATATATCAAGTTATAATGAATCGGGTAATGAAAAGACTGA
Source organism: Dynastes maya (assembly GCA_029619315.2). Classification (NCBI taxonomy): domain Eukaryota; kingdom Metazoa; phylum Arthropoda; class Insecta; order Coleoptera; family Scarabaeidae; genus Dynastes; species Dynastes maya. The sequence goes on from JAROYE020000004.1 coordinate 5,374,271, forward strand.
TTCCGTAAGCAGTAGTAGTGAATCTACCCAATTAACAGCTTTGCCGAACGTAGTAAATAGATTACAAGCTGGTGGTGATTATGGTTTCGGACAGGCTAGACCAAATTTAAGTTTATCGAAGCAAAATTACTCGAACACTCGAAACAAATCGCCAGAAAAGAAAAATACATCACATGTCAAACGGAACATTCTACAATCATCTTCAGTTCAAGATCCAGTGAATACAAGGCAAGACTTTCGATTGTTAAGCTTATCACACTTATGGAGTTGCAATAACGAAGCTCGAGAACATCTCACAAGAGAAGAAAGAATTCTCCAGAAATTAGAGGAAGAAAAATTAAGGAGGCAGGTATGTAATCTGGTTTATATCTTGTTCAGAGCATTTTTTAATCATATCAAATGTTAGCACTGTGAACAATTAATCCAACATCTCCAAAGTAAAACGTTAGAACTCCAAGAAAAGCTTGCAGTGGCAGTGCAGGTTGACGAAGCTAAAGACGATGCGATTCTCAAGTTCCACAGTTCCTGGGAACAGGTTTCGCAACGACTGCAAAATCTTACGTTGGATAGAAACAGTTTGGAAGTGGAAATTGGGAATATGCAATCGCAATATGCTGAAAACATGGTCGAATCAACAAAGGTAATATGGTTTTTCTATCAAATGCTTGTAACGTATTGATTTACACACAAAGATTTATTTGGAATAGCATTTGATGATATTTATATTCAAGTGATTTCCCTTTTTATAATAATTTGTGTTCCATCTATTCTAGAAAATTAACCATTTCGAAAATGAAGCATCTAAAGCATTATCATTAGCACAAACTAGTCAAGAAAGAGTTAAAGAAGTCGAATCGCAAGTATTCAATTTAAACTCTGAGGTAACGTCTTTACATTCAAAGATAGAACACCTTGAAGGCGTTTGTAAGAGTGAAAAGGATAAAAATATGAATCTATTGGAACAAGTTGAACAGAAAAACCATGAATTAACTGAGGTAATCTTTAGTTTCTAATTTATTTTTTGTCACAATTCACTTTAAAATCTGCAGACGAACGTTGCACTTGGAATGGTAAAGAATGAAGTATCAAACAGTAAGAAGGCGATAGATCTGTGTCAACGTGAATTAACGGGTATTAGGTCTCAAAATTCACATCTAGAAATGCTTATTAATGAAAAAGATGAGATCGTACATAGTATGGAGAGACACAATCAAAAACTGCTCAGCGAAATTGATACCCATAAAAAGATTGAGGTAAATAAAATTCCTATTAAACGAAAATTACTAACAACATCCTTTTTCCCAGAAAGATCTTCAACAAGAGCTTAATAAGACCAAAGAACTGAATGAAAAGAACAAAATGGATCTTAGGAATTTCTATCAGGATCAAGTTGAAATAGTAGTGCGCGATAAATTGAAGGAATTTCAAACACAACTCGATAAGGCCGAGACTTCGCTGCAAGAAGAGCTTAAGAAACGCGAATTGACGATTGCCAAGAGCGCTGCAGGTCATATCCAACAAATTGCAGACAAGTAAGTCATTTCTTAAATTCTACATTAAGAAATCGTTCAAAAATTGAATTGCGTTTACAAAGAACAATGGTCCTTATGATCGAATCTTGCGGAACACCATTTTGTTTAATAATTTTCTTTCTTTTTGCAATTCTAAAGGCATTCCTTGGAGATTCACTTATTAGAAGAAAAGCATAACGAAGAAGTCCGTCTTTACCAAATGAAACTATCTCAAGCCCAGCAGCAGATCGAAAATCTCCAGAGCAAACTTAATTTTCAGTATCAAAAGAAGACAGACATGGCGAAACAATTACATCGAGTTATGGAAGCTCAATGGTTAGAAGCCTTAAAGATTATTAACAACGGTCGGAGTCCCATTATAGCGAATGACCCAGATACTACCATCAATCAATTAAATGTGCTGAAAACGAAATCTCACAATAATTTGGAGGAAGTCCTTTCGATGGATGGAGTGGAGGAACATCGGGAGAAATCTAACAAGCCAAAGGAGGCGATAATAATACCTCCTTTGAATTTGGGAGCTAGCAGCTCTTCGATGCAAGAGAATAATTATGATCATTACCCATTTTCGTTGAATATGGAAACGCCTTTGAGCAGTCGATTTAGGACGAAGCAACAGATGGAGATGGATCTCCAGAAATATGTTCAATTGGTTAGTATACATTTACAATTTAAAAAAAAAAGTATATGTACAGGGTGAGGCATCTCGGCGGACTCAGAGGATTATGCACTTGTGAATGGAAATTGGTCAAAATGGTTTTTTTCCTGTTAGGAGGTCTGATGGTTTAAAATTATATTGAAACCTAGAAGGTGTCTCATAAATTCGTGATCACCCAAAGTTGTAATTTTTTTTAGTGGAACGTGCTATACAGTGCGTCCACGGATGGAGTTGACAATAGGTATCATGGACAAACAATTTTTGAGTTGGAATTTAATATTTGGGAAATAGGTCCTGCTTGATCTGAAACTTATTTCTGGTTTGCTTTCGATATTTTTAAATCAAGTAGACCTTTACAGTTAAGCAAAAATTATTTTCGTATCAGGTAAAGTACCTTTTCTGTTCACAATATGCCAAAGTATTATTAAGGAACGTTGTTCGAAATGAAAAGTTATGGCGCCATGGGAATTTTTTAAATAATCGGCCTACTTTGATAAAATCCAATTCTCCTATTCCAGACTCCATCATGATTATCAAAGTAAGCCGATCGATGAAAATTTGCATAACAGCATAAATTTTCGTTGCAAACTACTGTTCTTAGTAACACATTAACGTACTATAAACCAAAAAAGTATTTTACCTGAAATGAAATTGACAAATAATGGATTTTATCAAAGTAGGCCGATCATTCAAAAAATTTGCATCACGCTATAACTTTTCATTCTAAACAATTTTTGTTAGTAACACTTCGACATATTGTGAACAGAAAAGGTACTTTACCTGATACGAAAATAGTCTTTACTCAATTCTAAACGCCTACTTGATTTTAAACAATCGAAAGCGTAGTAGAAATAAATTTCAGATCAAGCAAGACTTAGTCCCCAAATATTAAATTCCAATTCAAATATTTTTTTTTCCATCATACCTATTATCAACCCCATTCGTGGACGTACTGTATATTATTGATTTTTTTTTGAGTCCTCAAATTCTAAGGCAAAATGTAATAAGATATTCTTCTAAAACTAAAGTTTTCAGAATTGTTAGGGTTTTTCTTTGAAAAATTCGACAATAGCAGAAAACGTTATCTCCCTGGAAGTGGATTTTTGGTACCTAGATTATGCATGAAAGTCCAATTGAACATGCTACATTAAGCACTCAAAACTTAAAAATTCGAATTTTATAAGCGTTCTATAAATACAAGTAAATCAGATAGGTCGGTAGCAGTTTTAAGGAAAGCTAGCACAAATGTGTTGCAGATTCCAAAAATCGAATAAAGTAGCGCATTTAATAATAATAATAATAATAATAATAAAGCAATAAAATGTATGTTTCTAACAGATATTTATAACAAAGTTTTTAAAATTTTAAAATCTGCACTCGTTCTCAAGATATCTCGCTTCCATCTTTCTCTAGAGAATAGATGGACTTTGCCAATCCGTCGACTGATCCTGTATATTTTTAAAACAACCTCTCAACAATTATATCGGCTTCAAATGCGTAGAAATTGGTACCAATTTTAAAAGTGAAAATATACGAGGCAGGCGCCATAAATTCACGGCCTGACAAGCTTATACAGGTTCTAGCGTATTCAAACTCCGTTGCGTCATAGTTGCACTTGTGCGAGGCCTACACTCGAAGAGAAGTAGTTTTTAGTAGCCAGCCAGACAACGTGACTAGTGCATGAAAATATCTCGGGTCATTAAATTTTTAACAAAAGGAAGGCATACGCCTGATCACATTAAACAACGTTTAGACGGCGTTCATGATGATTTATCTCCTTCATATTCCACAATAAAAAAGTGAGCAAAATGTTTCCGTTTGGGACAAGAAACTCTTGGTGATGATGAGCGCCTCGGTCGGCCAATTGAACTGATAATGCCTCAAAACATTTTAATTATTGAAGAAATGGGTATTAGCAGATCGACGTTTGAAAGTGAAGGAATTAACAGTGATGTCTAACATTTCTGAAACAAGTATTCGCCCTGCTCTCCAACGTGAAGCCGATTTTGAAGCCCATTGTAACAGGAGATGAAACAATGGTTCTGTATTATGATCCTCTATCCAAGGAAACATCGTTTTAAGGACGATGATGAGTTGCAAGCAGCTGTAATACAACATTTTGAGAGAAAAATTTTAGATTATTTTTACAAGGGTATAGAATTATTAATTGATCGTTGTAATAAATTGCAAAATACAAATTGTTATATTTTTCCAAGTTTATTTTCTTCTGTCAGGCCGAGAATTTATGGCGCCTACCTCGTACATATTAAATGAATCCATATTTCTCTAATTTATTCTCGAAAATTGCCTGTTTAGTTTCCAAATTGGATTAATTAAAAATATATACCGTGTGCGAAAGGATCCAAGCGATGCCGGAGGTAACTTTAGCCTAGATTCTTAGCTTACAATTAGTTGCATTTGTTATATCAGTTGCCTTGAAATCCGCATTGTAATACTTTCCTTACCTATACGGTATTTAGAAAAATAAATGAAAAGAATTGTCTAAAGAAGAAAGGATAAATATACAATTTGATGTTTGCAGTTATTAAATAAACACCCAGGAAACCCTGTTGATGATACAAACTTGCAGCATAATGACAATTGTATGCAGGAAATACCTACCTGGCAACCAGTGGTAAGTTCTTAATTTATTCTTACAAGAATTTAAATTCATGGTTTAAGATATCACAGAGTTTAATCGATATTTGATGCTTATTACATAATAAAATGAAAAGCATATGTTGTATACGCCTTTATTTTTCCAGAATCAAGATGACAAGCAAATACCAAAGATGAAAGATAGAAAATGTAAGAAACCGTGGAGATAGCTAATAATTATAGTTCTATAGGTAAATTATTTTATTGAATATTTTATGAAATTGTAAAAATAATAAACCACATAAGTTTTTTAATTTCCATCTTATTGAATATACCTAGATGCAATCTTCAACAGACGGCGCCCATGTTTTAAAATCCATAATACACCATCATAAAAATACATACATCTAAAACAAAAATATAAATTTCCGATTATAAAATTCAACGATGAAATAGGAAAATAAAATTTAATTATCGGTACGTGTAGGTAGGATATCAATATTGGCTGCACTGATAATTATTATACTTGGCATTTTTAAATTTCGCAAATGATTTAAGTTGGTAGTTCCGGCAATAAAGGACATATTCGTAAATTTTGTAACGTAATACAGACGAATATATCCTTTATTGCTGGAACTACCAACTTAAATCATCTGCGAAATTTAATAACTAAAAATTCATTTTCTTCTTTTCCGGTAATTGGCCTTTGTCACTCCATTTTGTTATAAGACACACCTGTTCTTCGGAAAACTTGAAGCAGTAATAATAACGTCAGTTCCGTCAAAGTCTACTTTCGTAAAATAAATGGCAAGAAATGAATATTCGAAATTGAAAATGCGAAGTTACTATGGAAATATAAGATCTAGGAAACCTTAATACAATTTTACTACATAAATGGTTAAAATTAGAATCTAAATACGGTAATTAATATAGGGTATTCCATTTACTACAAGGTAGTTATTTGACTTTAATGATAGTCCAAATCAAAAGCATATTTTCGTCCACCCTCTATAATTTTTGGGGATCAGTTTTATTTTGTCAAGTCTAAGGCTTCGACTAAAAACAAATACAATTAGAAATATCTAGCTTAAAAACGCCTTTTAAATTTTGATGTACATTTTCAAGAATAGTTAAATGTCTCAAAAACGGCTCGAGTAATGTATAGAAAACATAACAGTAACTTGCCGTTATTTAGCCCGCACTATCAAAATGTGTAATAATATGCAGGATATTCCATTTAGATTTTCTACCTTTTGAGTCACCCTCTATACAGGATATGCCACGATGAGCACCGATTAAAAGTATATGGGGAAGAGACTCAAATAGAAATTTGAAAATGTACATACAGAAATTATCCTTAGAAAATTAGGAATTGCTATTTAAAAAAAACCGAGATTTCTCAGTTTAAATATCTGATATTGTCCCCTGCCTACAGGCACATCCTGTATAATTTAGCAAATTTATGTTACTTTAGAAACATCGTTTCATGAACATTACCAGAAAGTAGAATATATTTTTTGGCATAATTCAATTTGTAAGTTATTTTAAAACCTGTGATGCACCACATCTGTCAAACTTCATTGAAAAGGTGCAATATCTCTTTAAGACTGAATTCTAGGGATAGGGTGTTGCATAAAATAATATTAAAATTTAACACAGAATCGAAATTTGACATAAAAATGGTAGTGTTTCACTTAGAATAGGGAAGCTGATGGCTACTTCTGGTATAAGAGAGAGATACCGGCAGTTGAAAATATTTTGGCTGAGCTAGTTTTAAAGGATAATTTCTGTATGTACATTTTCAAAGTTCTATTTTACTCTCTTCCTCATATACTTTTAACCGACGCTCATCGTGACATACCCTGTATATCAAAACAATTTTAAAACGTGCTGCCAATGAACATAGCTAGATTTTTGCCGATTTGTGTGGTGCGGGTTGCAAATGGGAATTTGCTGAAAAAATATTTTAATTTCAATCATGCGTTAAAAGTAAGTGCTTTATTGCTTATTCTTCCAGTGACAAAAGTATAGATTACAATCACAAAAAATACAGTAAAAATATTTTGAAAAACTTATATTTGTATTAAAACAGACTTATAAATCTTCATTTTAGTAACAATTACACCCATGCTTCGTAACCTGCGTACAGTCGTACTAACGCATTATAATCGGTGGCATGATCGATCAAACAAGCAACTTGGTCTTGCACCGACCTATTTCCAGTCAATTTTTTTCTAACAGCATCGGATGTACCTTTTATGATGTCAATATAAACGTTAATGGCATCCTGCTGCAAACTAGTGTTGTTAGATATTTCTTCAATCATTATCTCAACCGAACCAGCGCCTTCGAGCTTTCGTCGCGCATGTTCCAATTTCTTTTCCGGATTCCAATTGTATCCGGTCCTAAGATTTTCGTGCCGCTTATAATCCACCCACTCCAGCGTCGGTTCTTTGATGAAAACCCTCATTGTTGACAGTAAAGACTTTGGATTATTACGCAACGCATCTAAAGCGTGCACCATGGTCACTTCGATCAAACCATGCTCCTTCAGCGGCTTCGCTAGCTCGAGGAAATGCGGGGTAAGACGAAAAGGAACTATTTCCGGTGTTGGTAATATTTGGACACCAAATCCGAAGGAACAATTGAAATCAATGTCAAACGCTTGACCGCTGTTCAAACAGATCATTGAATTGCTCAAATGACGGTCGCCGATGCCTAGAATCCAGTTAGCTATGCTGTTCACGGAATGGCTGGTTAGAAATTTGTTACGCAGTGCAACGTAACTTTCAGAGTCTGCGCATAGTTTCCGTAGTGCTGTCCTGTAAAAATACATCGTGTTTAGCAACATTTTAAGGTATATAACCGAATTAGAGGAAAATTAAACCAAATATGTGATTTCTTTGTTTACATGTACGTATGAGGAAATCTAATTAGATATCCTCATTTGTACACTTTTGTCGAGTAAATTACTGCAAACGCCTTTACATAACTGAACAACTCGTATTGTTCCAAATTCTGACGCGACAGTAGCCCCGATTACTGGCTTAAACCGCCATAGGTTAATTAATTAACTCCGTATAATTAATTTCCTCATGCGTACATGTAAACATCTACTTCGTATATACACAATTTAAAATCCTATCCCAAACACACTGCCAAAGTAGTTAAGAAATTTTAGTATAATACTTACCCGAACATATTTGCTGGATATTGATTCACGAGAGTTCGGAATATCGGCGTTGCAGATTCAGAACTATGTCGCATTAAACCGTTAGAAGAATAATGCTTATCATGATACTTCACACATGCATCAACCTTTTCTTTATTGTATTCCGGAATGGTATCCTGTAGGAATTTTCCATAAGTCTCTGCATCTTTCACGCATTCGATCAGTCCTAAAGTACTATCCAACGGAATAACCTATTTCGAAGGGAATAGAAGAACAAGTAGACTTTGCTTTATACGAAAACTTAAAGTAACTCTCTTACTTGATAGGTTCTTATGGAGAGTCGTTTTTCACGACACCTAGGATCGTTATTAAAAATATTATTCATTACATCAAAGGTCTGTTCGACCCTCTGATCCAGTCGCAGATCTTCCCCAAACTTAACCAAAAACTGATAGTCTTTTGCATTGCTTCCTATAATTGTTATCCTAAGGGGACTTCTCAAACTTAAATACTTGTGAACCTCAGAAGAAAATCCGCATATCTTGATGTGATATTGCAGCAAGGGCTTTCTATCACCTTTGTATTGTCCAGGAATCTCGAGATTCGAGTTTACCTCGTTATCTGAGAAGTTCTCCAGCCAAGGAGAATAGTATGACAACTTCAGTATCTTCCTATCCTCGGATATTGCGGACTTGCTTTTAGATTTTGACGAGTTCTTGGGAGGGTTGTTCTCAAGATATCGCAAATGGCTTAACTTTTGTTTAAGTGAAGTTACAGTAAATTTACCTGTAATACGAAAATTATATAATTCACACGGTTACACAATGCGCGAATTAATGTTAAAATGTTTCCTTACCTTTACCTAGCGGCAATATCTTACTCTTCACTTGACTGACGATTTCTTTAAAGACTTGACCTTTTAAGCTATTGCGACTTCTATAATCGACATCTTGTTCGCATAAAAGCGTCAACTGATTCAATCTTTGCTTGAAATCATCTAAGGATATATTACAAGCTCGCTCCAGCTGTTTCAAGTGGAACACAATGAAATTAGGTGGAAGACTGACTGAAGACAGGGCTTCTAGGAGCTTATCCATTAGCGGATCACTCAATAACTCATCTAATCTACATAAGCAAACGATATCTTCCATTAATCCAATGAAAATAATTTATTTTTGCATACCTAGCAGTTACTTGTTCGCCATAACTCTTAATGGAATCAGAAAAGTTATACTTCTGCTTACTCAAACGATAAGCGTACATGATCGCTTGTGGGTACTTCTTAGCGATCTTCTCAACGATAGGGAATATCACGCTTATGTTTGGAGTGTCTAAATTCGCAAGAAGTTGAGGAATCCAGCGTATGAACATCCATTCGGGTATTACCTCCACCTAGCGAATTGTTAAACTTTAAATCATGAATAATTTGATGAGTTACATGTTATTCAATTTCCTCTATGTTAGATTCTTTAGTAGAAACCAAATATTTACTAATATACGGGGTATTCCAATTAACACCCTGTATATGAAATAATTTTAGACTGCTACTAATGCATATCTATGATTCTTGTATTGGAAGATTTTTTTCTATTATCAATAGTAAAGGTGCTATCAAAAAATCTCGCACCCTGTATACCGAGTGATCCAAGATGGATGGCGAGGTACCACATACGAAAAACTAAGAGTCGCATAGCTGTGGGAAAAAATCATCGTAAGAAAAGTGGCCAAGAAAAAATGCTGGAAATTATTGTTAAGTCCATATTTCTACCGCTAGGGGGCGTAACCATATGGGTATATTTTCTAGAAAAATCATTTTTTTATGACTATAGTGGTTACGCCCCCTAGCGGTAGAAATAGAAACTTAAAAATAATTTCCAGCATTTTATCTTGGCCACTTTTCTTATGAAGATTTCTTTCCCACAGTTATACGACTCTTAGTTCCTCATATATGGTAACTCGCCACCCATCTTGGATCGCCCGGTATACAGGGTCAATCCGGAGGAATTGGAAATATTTTGTAGGTTCATTTGATATAATTAGACATTAACTCGTGTTTTTGATACTAAAATGCCTTGAATATTCATTTATGAGGAACAAGCAGGTCAGTACCTCACAGGTAAACTGTGTTGAAAATGAGTCATATGAATTGTGTAATTTGATATAGTATGAAGTTTTCACTAACAATACAACAGTAACCGGTTTAGAAACTCTTTAAAAATAGTAAATCACATCTATTTACAGATTTCAAAACACTTTTTGCTTGTCCTGTAAAGCTTAAAGATTGGGACTTTACACAGTTTACCTCTGAGGTACTAAGATATGATTTTTGTTTATGGTTTATGCAATAGAAATGAAGTTAGAGCAATTACTGAGTTCCCAACAGAAAAGTTTTTCCAAGATAGTTTGTTAGTGTTCAGGAAACTGGCGTATATTCAAGCCCAAGGATTCTTTCTGAAAGAGAAGGACTGGTGGACGAAATGAAGAGAATTTTCTCGACACGAAAGAAAGGTCAAGAATTTATAAAATAGCATGTGGTGATTGTGATAAAGTCTATATTGGTCAAACGAAACGAGCGATAGGTACTAGATTCACACATCAGGTGTTATAGGTACGGGAAGATAGAAGCGTCAAGTGTAGCACAACATATAAACGAAACCGGGCATAATATTAAATTAGAAAACCTGAAATTGATTAAGAACATGACTTCGCGACGCGAATTATACGCTTACGAAACTATTTACACAAAAAGGAACAACTTAATCAATAAAAATAGACCTTTTCATTACACCTGTCTTTTTGATTTATTACAGTAAGGCGGTCATTTGGGTTTATGGTACGTGGTGCAATAACAAGGGGCGCCTATCTTTCCGTATATTCCGCAGGTGTTTAGTTTCTAGTTTTATGTTGTATAGGCAAAAAGAACAGGGGTTTTTCTTGAAGAGTAGGGATAAAGCGGGTTTATTAGATTTAAAATATTTTCTCACATCAATCGGTCCCACGGCTGAAGGTGGAGAGAGATGGGAGTTTTCAAAACGGTTGTTCCGAAATAATTAATCATTTGTGTGGTGCGGAATATACCGATACTTAATGTTGCTTGCCATACTACCCCACAGTCCTTGCTATCATTATTGATCATGATGGTATAATTGATCGTCACAATGTGCACCGATGGTCAAAGAAAAACCGTCGCGCTCCTTTTGGACAAAACTTTGAACAGCAATTTACCATAAATGTTTAGTGGCATAATTAATGATGATAACTTATGTGTTTATTTTTCTTATTTTGACCCCCTGTTGTTCCCTAATTATACTCACTCCATTCAAAAATGTCTCCTTGTAAGTCGATCCTAACTCCTCCTCTTCTAACAAACACGGGAACATATATCTAGCGTCGGATGACCCATAAAACATAGCCTTAAGTACATGCGTAACCAGATCCCTCTTCTTCGTATCGTCCGAAGTAACGAAAGATGCTAATTTGTAGTGGGCATCCGCCATAGCTCTTAAGTTAATTTCGCTTGCATTGTCGTTCATCATTTTTTTGGCATCCTCTAAAGCGTCTCGTAGTTTGTTAAAAGCGTAATCACCAATTTCACTAGATTTGTATGGTGGTTGTATCCCTGGTATTGCATTTATTTTTTTTATGATCCTTGGATTGTTGCCAATTGTTTCGCCATTTGAAAGAATCTTGCTTACATCTTGCGTCAAGTCGAATATATTGGTGTTTAAAGATAAGTATAAATCGATGTTGTCAGCAACTACTTCGTACTCCAAGCATTCAGCTAAAATTCGTATAGGTTCTTTAGATTGTATGCTTGGAAAGGTTAGGTAAAACCAATCAAAAGGGTATTAAAACTTTTGTACATGATGTTCTCAAAATTGAGGCATTTATATTAACATATCTTACCAAAAATCGCTTACAATGTGTTGGTGTTTTATGTTTAATTGTTTAAGTGGTATGATTATTTGTTTTGTAATAAATTTGTTAAACGTTAGGTGCGATATCGTTTGCAATCTACGGGCTGTTCGATTCGACTTTCTTAAGTAGTGCGTACGATCAGATAGTTTTTGCCTATACTCGCTAGATGTTAAAGTCATTAGTAAAGCGAGGTAATGTCTCCTTCAGTAAGTTCAATACCAAGAAATAAGTAATAAATCGAATAATAATAACAGAACCAATCAAGACTTATACTATCTAAAAAGTTGTGAAACACTCACCCTCTGAAGCAGCATTATCAAGTAGGTTGGCAGGCTGCATCGGAATCGGAATTTTAAATTAATAATTATACGTAACACCAAAGACAACCTACGCTCTCGTTTCCTAAACGGAACCAAAAATAAACAAGCGGACGCTGACAAAGCGAGAATCCAAACACGTAACCGAACACCGTTTTCGTGAAAAATGTATTTGTGGTTGATATTTAATCGACTAATTATTATTATTTGTAATTGTACATGTATTTGGACGAAACTAAGGTTCAAAGGATACAGTAATTGCAATTTTATTTGAAATTTTGTTCAATTTCACGAGAAAATTTACAGACATGCCATTTATACGCGGTCTTTAATTTCTTATTATGTGGTGTTTTACTTCATCTATCTTTTTTATTATATGGTGTTTTATCTAATCCATCATTACTTTTTCCACGATCATTTTTAAGTAGGGTATTTGTAGAATAACTTATTATAATTGTTGCAATACGTTCACTGCTGTGAATATGACATTTACATATATCAATATCTAAAATGGCTACGTTTGGTGATATAATTTAAAATATGTTGTATTAAAACAGAACGTTTATTACGCACATTTAAGAACATCTCTTCGTGTTTAAAAATAGTTTTGTTAAATACAACTTTAGAATATAAAACTATTTCAACAATAACATCTTCACGTTTTTTGTCGAATACAACGGACAGTTAGGGAATTGAGTTGAAATAGCATCTTTTTTAAGCCTAGGATATTTTAAACTTACAGTTATAGTTTCACCGGTCTTTGAATCTGTAGCTGTTGAAAAATAAATAATATCTTCTTTTATTTACAAAGTGTAACTTACAAACAAAACATACAAAACAGCCGACGCCATGTTAGGTTAGGATACCTCGTTTTTATCATTTCCGAAAAGATTTTATCGCTTATACAACACTAGAAAAACATTACAGGTGCCACCAACAAAGTACGGAAATATAATTTGAATAAACCAATTCAAAACGCAGAGACGGTCTAAACGTGTAAACGCGTTTATGGCTGATCGACGGCCTAGTCTAAAATACGTCACAGCCTGCTGACATCAAAGCTGTGTAGCCTTGTGTTTTCGGTAGTAACGACCTGACTCGCTGGGAGGTAATACAGTTTTGAATTTCTTGAAAAATGTACTATACATTTGATGTCAATGCTAACCCAAAATGGTATCAAAGCATTTACGACTATTAGGAAGAATCGCTTCGCAAAATTTCCTTTAGAGGCTTCAAAAAGCTTGGCAAAGAGGAACTTATAACACTAGATTAATAAACGTGACGATTTGTTTGTTGTACGTTGTTTAGATAATGTCATAAATCACTGCTCAAATTAGAAAATGGTTGAAATGAGAAATACGATTTATAGACGTTCCACAGCCGCTACTATACAAGGCTTGCAACCACAGAATGGGAGGAGTCGATCTGAGCGATCAATCGGTGAATACATACCGTATAGGAATTCGTGGCAATGATGGTGGCTTTTTATCATTACATGCTGTCTCACTACAAGTGCGTGGAAAGTGTACTTGCTAGTATCTGGCAAAAAATTAGTCAGTTGGAGTTCACACGGTACATCGTAAAGCGTTTACTCCGAGCTAAAACTACAAGAAAAAGTTCTCGACATTCCTCGGTACTCGGTACTCAGGGAATCGCGAAACCATAAGGTTGTGTTGTTTATCATGCACAAATAAGATGCTTCTGCAAGAAATGCAACAATACCTTGTACGTGGCGAAAAATTGATTTGAGACATACCATTCACAAGGAATTCACATCCTCCCAATGTACTCACACTTTTTGAGCTGGGTCCGCACATTTTGAGTTTTTGGAAAAAAATGCCAATTTTCTTTGGAGTAAATTTTAACATGACAATAAATTTGCAGTTTTTATGAAAATAATTAATTAATATTGTTGTACGAATATTCATTCAAATTCAGAAAGGCATTAGAATTTTGCATTCGATTTATTTTTGGTACCACAATCAGTTAAAATAAATGCCTCAACACCCTGCATAACCATTCACCCAAAAGATCTCAATCCTTCTAGTTTTTAAATTTAGTTTATAAGAAAGAAAGTCCCAGAATTTCTTGAATCTCATTCATAAACACTTGCCTAGAATATTCCTGGCTTCTACGATGTGTTCCAAGCGATTTTCTTTCGAATTCAACTGCGTTGCCTTCAAAAACATCAGCCTAGCCAACACCATGCAATAATTTATGCCATCTTTGCTTCTTTCGCTCTGATAGTCATTATGTTTCTTAATATATTTCCTGCACACGTGGAAATTCTTCATGCCCAAGGCAGTCTTCGCGAGATTCATGTCCAACTGGAATTTCACCTTATCCAAGCGCTGCCTTACGTCCGCAGAATTGAATTTTGTCTGGAGAATCGACAAGCATTGGGTCTTATAGATGGTTCTAGTTTCGCTAGAGACTATAGACGATAAGCTCTCGTTATAGACCTTCAGCCAGTTCTTACACATATTATTGAGGATGTTGTTCTGATTGGATCTGCTGAAATGATTGAATTTGGTAACGAAATTGTAAATTTCGAGGGAATTCTGTATCTTCAACAATTTTTTCATCTTCAACGAAGTGAGCAACGGACTTAGATTCAACCAACTGCTAAGAAATAACTCGATGTTGTTGGTTAGGAAATACATGACCTTATCGAAGTCTCCGGTTAAGAGGTATAAGAAGCCGATCTCTTCCGAGAAATTTTGCTTGATGTACATCAATTTGTTGGTATCGGCTAACGCGCTGTTTATATCCGATATAAAAGAGTTCCTTACATCGTCCGAACTTAAGCTGTTCCTTAATTGCGCGATCATGAACCAAGGTAGCAGCTTCTGCTGATGCCAATCTTCGTCCCATAAATTATCCCAATACTGATCTTCGGATACTGACATCTTGACTGATTCGCTCAGCGCTCCCCAATCTGAGAGTTCAGCGTAGCATTTGTAACACGATTCGTAGTAGAAGCCGCGATTTTCCACCGACTCTTCTTTCTGAATCACGTTCACGTAGAGGTTCTGAGCCTCCCTCCAATGACATTGGCTTTCCTCGATGATGGCTTCGGTAACGTTCTCGTCTGAATGCAGTTTATGGAAGAATACAGCGCGAACTAGGTCCCATTCTTCGAGTTCCTTGTAGATGCTAAAATTTTTCAATTGTGTATTTTTTGTACAACTAACAGTTGTTCTTATTACCGGAAGCGATGCCAATGTTCTTATCTAAAATACTGTATATCTTTACATTTTTGGAAAGGTAATGAAGGAATTCCAATTTTCCCGTTGCGCATATAGTCTAAAATAAAGGTTTGGTTACAATGGATGTTGTTCGTAAATGATTCTATGACTCTTTTGTATCTAAAATTAAAAGGGAAGTGAAGGATTTGGTTTTGTCTCCAAAAGCATTGCTTATTTTGGATAATACCCCTGGACGTCCGGATGTAGAAGAGCTATCTAGTGACGATAAAAGTACTCAAGCAAATGTTTCTACCAACAAACTGTTCCACTCTTATTTTATCGCTTTATCGCTTATCCCCACTGGCGTTTATCAAATCTAAAGATGTTCAAGATATGTATACCGTATTTTCGAAGAATTTGAAGAGATAATTTCATCATTAACAATGGACCAAACAAGCACTAAGGAAGAACATGAGGAAGAAAGGGTTCCAGAGAAAAGTGCACCGCATAAAGAGCCCTGAAGTGTTTTCATCAGTGCATCAAATGAAGTACAGAAAATAACACACCAAATCGTCAACTATTATTTCTACAAAGAATTAGACATCAGGCGGTTGCTGTTCATACAGGGTGACACACGGGAGTCGGATGTTTTTGGAACGGGCAGTCCTCAGTTTGTGGGGAAGTGGGCAATGTCCCGCACCTATTATTCTCTTCCTCATTCAATGCTGTTTCAGTTGCAATGGATGCCTGGACAACGCTGGCAACATCATGTTTTGGGCGATGTGCTTTGGCTCTCCCAGTCACCTGACCTATCGCCTTGTGATTTTTATCTGTGGGGGTATCTCGACTATGCGTCGACAGGTCCCGTACATTCAGTGATTTAAAGATTGCTATTCATCAAGAAATTTCGGAAACCAATGAAGAGATTTTCACAAGTGTATTCGAGAACTAGGCTGGAGAACTGTGTTCAAGAGGATGGGCGTCATCTTAGAGATATCATTTTTTAAGCCCAATAATTTCCTTAGATGGCATTGTTTGAGCTTTTGTTCTGTATTACTAATCCATATCTCACTTTAATTCATTAGAATTGAGATGTGACAGATTGAAGGTGTTTGTGATTACGTTGGTTATTAACGAGCTTCTTGCAAGCGTTGGGCACCATAGGAGACAATTTGGCGCTTTCTCATAATCAACTTTATACAAAAACAAGAGCAGACTATCAAAACAAGTTAAAGTACGAGGATGGTATGAGCAGCACCCGTGTTTGGAGACAGACGGCGTTTACTAGTGTGAGAACAATGGTGGCCATCTTAGCTGTCCAATTGCCCACTGCGACCATGGCTTCAAATTATTACGTGTGCTCTTGCACACAGTAGGTCTACATGCCAACGTTGTTATACGTACTAACGATCCGCATTCAATCGATCGGATTCCACTCAATCCCCTCCTCGCTCTCTCACCGTACATATATAGATATAGGTAATTTCACGTTTTCCCGAGGTGTGTATGTGTGAGACCAACAAGCTTTTTTGAAACTGATATAATAATGAAAAAATTCCATCAGCCTCAGGTATTTTTGCGAAATTCATTTTTTATGCGCGTCGCTATACAAATTTTAACAAACAAGCAGCCTAAGATGTTAAACTTCGTCAGTCTCACAAATGAGGTAAACTCAATACTCCGCTCGGATCAGTCAGCAGGTCAAGGACGCAGAAATAACTCTCACTCATCCCCTCTTATGCGCAAGTGGGTGGTGTATCTATCAGTAGGTAGCGCGACTCTCGCTCGCTACTAGCTCCGCCAACCGAAACGGTATGTGGTGGGGTATGGTGGTAGTCGAAAACCTAAAAAGGCCGTTTTCTATTAATCAGTCATTTGTTCTGATTTAAGTGAGGATGATTACGAATTCTAAAAACCTGCAGATTGTGCTACCCCTTAACTTTTCACTCAGCCGGAGCTTGATGATTTGATCAATGACTTGTGGGACTTACCAAGGAGAATGCTGAACTCTTGGAATTTAGACTAAAAGAAAAAAAGCTACTGGCTGCTGGAAAATCTTTTCATCAGTACAGATTCAGAGATCGTGAATTTACTATTTCAAACAAGAAGGTAACTTGGCCTACTGTAGTGATGTTCCTGGTTTGGTTAAAAAGTTTGGAATTGAGAACAAAGCTGATGAATGGAGGTTTTTTGATTCTTCAAAGAGCAGACTGAAGGCTGTACTCCTGCACAATGGAAACATATATGCCTCTCTGCCTTTTGGACATTCTGTACACCTCAAAGAAAATTACGATAATTTGAAAGAGATGTTGAACAAAATTAAATATATAGAAATATACTGGATAGTTCGTGGTGATCTGAAAGTTTTGGTCATGTTGCTTGGTATACAGGGAGGAAATACAAAGCATCCATGTTTTATTTGTGAATAGGATAGCGGAGCAAAGAGTGAACACTAGACTAGAAAAGTATGGCCAACCCCACAAACGTTGGAGTCGGGGGGAAAAAAGCCTTAGTCGATCCCAGAAAAGTTTGAATTTAGTTATGAAACATTTTGCCAAAGCTCTACTCAAGGGTGATGATTAATTTAAATACCTCCGCATAAAGTTTCCTCATTTAACAGAGGCAAAGCTAAAAAAGAAATTTTTATGGGTCCTGATATACGAAAACTGTTTGATGAGGAATTTCAATCTACAATGTCTGTTGATGAAAAAGAAACGTGGAATGCTTTCAAAAAGGTGACAACTTCTTTAGCTTCTTTCCACGTTTTTGCTCTTTGTGACAACTGCTCGGTCCCAGGACTCTTTTGGTCTTCTTCTTTTCTCTTTCAATGGTTTAATCTCCCATATTCGTTTTCTTGTCCATTCTCTGCAAGTGTCCCCACCATCCAAGGTTGTCTTTTTTCAATTAAATTTATTATTGATTCAATGTTCAGATCTTTTGTCATTTCGTATTTTATCTTTTTTAGTGACGCCTTTTACTCTTCCTAAATATTTCATTTCCATCGTTTGGACTTTACTCTTTTTTTGTTTGGTAAGGACCCAAGCTTTACATCCATATGTAAGAATCGGTCGATATATCGTTTTGAAGACACCTATTTAGAAATAAATTTATTGAACGCAAAACAATTGCATTGTCTTCCTTAACACAGGTACTTTACCATTCTCGTATAACATATTTAGAATCGTTTGAATTGTCTTTCCGCTATATTTCCGAAAACGTAAAAATATACATAGGAAAATTGGCACCACTTTCGGTGACAATTGAATTGTCGATAACACCAAAGATTATTTCATAAAAAATAAAACTGGACCTATTGTTTCTGTATCTTAATCTAATGCTTACTCAGCCAACTTGATCGCACAATTCGCTGCCCCACTGTTCGAAACTCCCCGGCTCCTCTTATTTTGAGATGGTCCTTCATCGTCTTCATAACCGGCCATCAAATATTCTTCCAATAGTAAAGCACCGCTCCATAGCATGCCGGAGTTAAAGGCAACTTTTGCGACAACATTAGGAAGTAATCGAAATTTGGATTTGTATTTCAACGCTAAATCCAAGAGGGCGCCGATGACATTCGCATCGTATAGAATGGAATTCTCGAATATGTCGATGACGCCCTCTATGATTTTTTCAATAAAGTCGCCTTCGTCCTGAATCTCTTTATCTGTTATGGATTCGAAGAGAATGGTGAAAAAAATTTTCGCTATGCGGTTATCATGCTGGAAGAAAAAAGAATTGAATCTAGCAGTTTCAGTATGATCTAGTTTTTTTTTTATCCTATCTATCTGACATCCAAAACAAACTAAGAAATTTTTCATTTCATTTGGATATACTTTTTGTATAAAATAGAACTTAAAGGTTATGATGTGGAGTCGCTTATAACTGCAGTAGTGATCGGCTAAACGAACCCAAACTACCAGTTGTTGCGTACCAAAACCGAGGGTCCCGTTATATTTGCCACAAAAATATCATTAAAAATACCTTTTGTTGCGAACCCGCTCATGACCAACTTTCGTATAATACGAACCAATTTTAGAGTCTTAACAGAAATAGTTTCTCTTTAAAGCGAACTTGTGAATACGTGATCCACGAAATAAAAAGTGGAAAAACCCAAAGTATCGTCTGTCATGAACATAATCTCTCTAAATCTACTGTAGGAACCACTTGGAAAAATAAAACTAAAATTAAAGAGTACTATTCTCTTGGTTTCCAGGTTGGAACCGCGTCGTTGTCGTAGCTTTAGCCGACATTTCGTCCACACTCATATGTAACATCTTCAGGGCCGTAACTGCACACTGACTAAAATTAAAGATGTTTTTGAGCATAACAGTGTAACACAAAAAAAGAACAAGTAAAGACAATATCGATAATGCATAAGCGGTTCAGTTTTACAATTAAAAGCTATAGAACTAGGAAAAAGGTTAAATGGTGAACAGTCTATTTGTAGTCGAAGCTGGGACTAAAAGATTTAAAAGAAGGTGTGATATTCATAGTTGCAAAATTGTTGGAGAAGCCACTGAAAAAATTGCAGACTTTTAATCAGTAATTAATGTAATATTAAAATATATGTATGCAGTATTTTTCAAGATTTGTACTCTTATGTAAATAAATATCGTTTGAATGATGTAGTTATCACTAATTTTTTATTTTGTCCAATGTGTTCCATCCGTTTTTTTTTAACTGAATTTTTCGGTCTACTACCGCAGTGGACCGCTGAGGAACGGCTCCTCATATCCGGACATGACTGTATTTATAATTGCATCACTATTCAATACTTCAAACAAAATAAAACATCTCACTTACCTTCACTAATATCTTCAAAGGTGTTATTAGATCACAAATCGTCAACTTTATATCTGGAAAATCGCCTATTCTATAGCTCCTGTATATACTAACTTCTTCCCTTTTCTGCTTTATGGAATCTTTGCGTTCCCTCTCTATCTTACTACTTTCTCCCAATTTTCTCAATGCAAGGTTCCTAACTGACTGAGTCTTATCGCTGTGGAAGCGAATCTTCCTCACCTTAACCGGCCAGGGTTTTTTGAATAGCTTCTCGTCAGGATCGTCGACTTCCTCTACATCATCCTCTACATCCATAGAAATGATATCACGTCTCTCATTTTCAAACAGGTTAGGATCTTGCGTCGGTTCGAATTCCATATCGTAATTGGTTGCCCTAAACACTATGCCGTCAGCTTCCAAAGTCGCAGTGGAGATGGGAGGATCGAAATCTGTGGATTGGCTCCTATAGGTTTGGGCGAAGAGAGGCGCCAATGTAGAGTGGCGTTCTCGCCAATTGTCCTTGATGTGGTAATTGGTGTAAGTGCAATCGGCAAGGTCAAATTCGAAGATGGCTTTGGAGAAAATTAATATTAAACGTCAAGTACGAAAATGGATGATTCAAATTAACGGGCCGTTATTGCTGTCTTCGTTATTATTGGTCCTAGCACTAGCAAATCACTTAAGCTGCAGCTGGTTAATATGCAGTTAATAGAAAAACAATTGAATAACGCATTTCTATAAAAAAGTTAAAATTTCCGATTTTTTAAATAGGGTGTCCTCTATATTTTTCAAAATTTTGACATCATTTAATCTCTCACATAAAAATTGCATAGGTTACTATTCAAAAATTAAAATTTAGAATGTTACAGCGGTTTTTAGTTTTATAATTTAACTGATTTTGTAGGACCAATTTGGATCACCCTGTATAATAGACATAGAAACGTCGTTGTTTGACGTTTTCATCAACAATTGAATAAAGTAAAGAAGATATGCCGCTGATGTTTAGAAAAATTGACAATTTTACACATTATTGACAATTAAGCCTGTTTTACGCGTCGCGATTTATTGGCCAATTAATTGAACAAGTTCTTGACCAAGAAATCGATAGAAATATACCCTTTTACATTCTACAATAAATTGAACAAGTTTTTAGTGATCGTGAATACTCGTTTAGTTTCATTAATAGTTGAACAGGGGAATTATTAAATAGGAAATTTTCATCTGCATGTAAAAATAGATTAGCAATCTGCTTTTGTTCAATGTTTTGGTAGTTTTGGCATAGGCACAGATATAGGTTTGGTTACTTCAGTTTCGGTTAGTTAATTCAAATTATCCCCATAAATTTTCGAAATTTATCCGCACTTTAAAAAGGCTAAAAAAAATTCGTCGGTATTGGGTTGGTATTAAAACAGTAAAGTTAGTGAAAAATCCTGGCAAAAATAGAGCATGTTCTATTCGATTCAATTAATCGTACGATAAATTGTTCAAGAAATCGTACCGATTTTTGCTGTTTTACACGGCACCATAAAATCAAGATCAACTTGTTCAATTAATTGGCCAATAAATCGCGGCTTTAAGTAAGCAAAAATAACATTTCTTTGGAATTGCTTGTCTTTGCTGGACTATAATTTGGCATTTACCATATAAATAAGATTATAAAAAATTTTGAACAGGAAAAACTTGACTTACCTTCTTGATAATCATCACGTAGCACCAATTCGCTCAAAAGGAAATTAACGTAGTAACCCAGATAGCTATTTTCAATACTAGTTTTGTACATATCCTTTAGTAAAAAGAGGAATTTCTCACTGGTGTTAACCGGAAGGATCTTAGCCCAGAATTCCTTCAATTTTTCTTCGATTTCAATATTATGATCAACTAAACCTTGCAATAGGACATCTTTACAGAGAGCCATAATATCTTCATGACTTTTGAACCGTTCATCACTAAAGATTTCCATGAAAATCTCATAGGTTATGCCTCTACAAACGTTACTCTCGCTACTAAGGAATCTGGCGATCTTCTCGAGGAGAACCATGAATTTCTCCTTTTTCATGACCAATTTCGCTCTAGGATTAGAACTAAAGTAAATAACAGATAAGGTTTTCTTAATTATTTCCAATCCTAATATTTTCATGTGATTACAATCCTCAGAAATCAAATTTCCCAATTCGATTATAGGAAATTCTGAACTTTCATGCAAAGCTTCTATACGATCCAAAAATAGCTTCAAACAAATCGCTTTATATTGGCCGCGATGTTTGGCGAAATCGTAGATCAAAGTCGTGAAGAACGAATCGCAAAATTCAGGATAATGCTTGGCAATAGCTTGCAAACAAACCAAATCTTTATCGTCCGGCTTTTTATTCCTCTTCTTGAAACTCTTCACGAGGCAGTCGGTGAATTTCTTCAAAGTACTCTCCGTTTCGTGTTTTTTCGAGTAAGACAAAGCGGTACCGATAGCTTCAGCGCACGATCGGTAAACATTTCTCGTGTCCTGCGATAAGATTTCGATCAATTTGGTCACGAAGATCTTGATATCGGTCCAGGGAGGAAGGTCGTTAGCCAGAAAGATCGAACAGACATGGATGATCGGGAGGACTTTCTTAGATTTGGCTAGGTCTCTTAGTTGAAGTAATAAATAGTCTTTGGGTACGGTGATGTGATTTTTCCATTGTTCGACGAAGAATTTGATAAGATCGATGTGATATTTCATCACATCGGAACGGTCTGTGTTGATGTTTTTGATAAGGAAATACGCCAGTTCTGATACGCTGTTATTAGTTTCGATAATTTCCATGCCATCAGCCCAGGATACTAGCATGACGATCTGTGAAAAAAACCAATAGGTATCAATCTTGTTAAATGTACACTAGTATTCTACTCTAATGTCAGTAATCTCGTAGCTCTCTCTCTCTCTCAGTTAAAACATGCCAAATGCAGTGTAAAGATGTTCTTATAATTTAGTTTGAAAATTGAATCTTAATTTTAGCGGCTTTATTGATATAAGTTTTTCAAAGATTACTAAAAAAACACATTTTTAACGTTTCGACAATTTTCTATCAGCTTCAGAAATGTACAAGAAACACCATTTTTTTTAATAATAAAATTTTACATGTTACATTGTTTGATTTTATAATATTAAAATGCTATCCTAAAGGCAAATGTTAACCTGAGTCGTCGGGGTAGGATAGGACAAGCTGCTTTATATGCAAGTGGTATTTGGGCCGGTAGTTTTAACGTAGAACAAAAATCGTCGGTGGCTATGGCGAACATTTAGTACAAACTCAATCAGCTAAGGAAATTGGAATTAATCTCAATGACTGTTTCTGTCCAAAGACACAACTTGTTAGAGCAGTCTCAATCAGAGAAGTACTAATTACGTCATATGTGCAGAAGCCTCTCTTTAGTCAGGCGAGTCGATTATTACAAAGGTTCGACAAACGAGTGCAACGTCAGAAGCGTATCGCGCAAAAGTAGGTACGCGAGATACAGTATTATTAAAGATAATATATTTTTACCTTTTATTGACGTCTTGATGTACACTGCGACAAAATACTACTGCCCCGGTAAGCCGCGTAAAACTGCAACATAAGCAACGCTTTCATTGACGATTCACTTAGCCTTCGACGTTGGTCTGAAAACGTTTTCGTGTATTTCGAAAATGATCGTTCTACATCTAGTAAAGTAGGATTTGCGTAATTCAGATATTCCTTTATCTCTTCTGTGCACTCTTTATTTTCAGTAATAGACCGAACCTTTTGTAAATCGGGATTTTTATTTAAAACTGCACGAAATTTTTGAGCAACGTCTAGTCCTATAGGATCCGTCAAGCTTTCTAGAGCGGTATTTAATGAGTCTCGTAAAGATAAGTGATTGTTTTGTAACAGCGATATGGCTTGTACAGGTTGGAGCAGAGCAACTTGCTTATATAGAAATTCAATTTAAAAAAAAGTAATGCAGATATATATTTAATTCTTTAAACAGCATCAAGTACAATATTTAAATTTTATTTTTCCCAGTTTTAAAGATGATATCAGGTAGATGGCGTCCATTATTCTCAATACACCGCGTTAATCGAACTCGGAAGTTTCGTTCAACTCTTTCCAGCATATCGACGGGTATGTTGGCGACAGTTGGACGAATGTTGTTCTTCAGGTGAGCCAAGGTCCTAAGACGATCATTGTAAACAAGTGATTTTAGGCAGCCCCATAAAAAATAGTCGCAGGGGGCTAAATCAAGCGACCGTGCTGGCCAGTGCAGATCGCCCCTCAAAGAGATGAGGCGTTCTGGGAAGTGTTGCCGCAAAACAGTCATTGACACGCGCGCTGTGCGTACCGTGGCACCGTCCTGCTGAAACCATACATCTCCCACATCCATCTCGTTGAGTGTTGGCAGGAAAAACTCCTGAATCATGTGGACATAACGGCGACCGTTAGAAAAGTATGTCTCGACAGCGAACGCGCGCTCCACCTTCGTCCACTCCATGATGCTAACTAAACCAAGCGGAGCAACAACTTTACACCCCTCCCCCCTCGAATGTGCCTACCCACACCCTCCACGGAGCAACCATCGCTTCAGGGCGCCAAATTCAAATAAGCAAGTTGCTCTGCTCCATCCTGTACAGCTGCAGAATAGTTTATGGAATTTGATCTATTTGTAATTGAACGTTGAAAAAAAGTTGCTGGCTCTCTCGAATCGCTGCAGCTTCATTTGATTTAAATTTTAAAATCACATCCTTCACATTTGCGAAATATTTATGATAATAAAATATTGCCTGGAGCCATGTTCCCCATCGAGTTATTACAGGCTGAGGTGGTAGTGGAAGTTTCGGACCTAATTGTTTGAAAACGCTGATATGTTTGGGAGATTTCATAAACACTTTTTTGGTAGATGCTATTAAATTATTCACCATCGGATACTTCTTTGGAATGGTTTCTACAACGACATGATACGCGTGTAGTAGACATGTTATGTGAAGAAGAGCCGGAAAGCATATGATCAACATCCTACCAACTTTCAGCATCGTTGCATACCGTTCACTTCCACGTCTATCGAATGTCTAAACTCTCCAATGGCTTCGCATCGACCTAAATCCCCTCTCGACGCTTCTGCCGTAGCACGCATTTGTCGAACCTTAATTATTACTCATCAAGGGGTGAACCGTACTTCAGTAGCTTACCGTTACTGTTTCCACGGAGGTTAGAGGTTAGAGAAATTGTTTGGAGTTTTACTTTTCTGTATTCCTTTTTGTTATATGAATTACTGTATTTTTCAAAACATTTGAGAGCTTTCAATGTTTGTACAGATAAAAACGTTACACAATTTATCGTTTAATTTTTTTGTTGGATTCTTCAGCACTCCATTTCGTTCAAAATATCTCCGATAACGACAAAGTTTGTTCGCAGAGATAATGATAACGTAATGTGTACTTCTCTAATTGGGATTGCTCTAATATCACTACGGAAAAATTCTTAAAATCAAGGTATCTAAACAGCGTGTAACATAAAGTTGGAGGTGTACTTGTACTGCATATCTCAACAAAAGTAGAAGGTGCAATTTTATGAGGTCATGCCACTGAATGGACGAGTATGGGTTACGTGAGATCAACGGATCGGAAAGCAAAGAGTATGATTTCACACCTGCCCAAGGACATGCAACCAGGAACAAGTGTAAATGTTAAACAAATTTCCATATACAAAAATATTGCATTTAATCATATAAAAAGAAAAAAAAAGGGGGCCCAGCCAAATGGGGCTATAGATGTGTTACTAATATATTATTTGTTTAATCAACATTATAAGCTGTAGTGCATTCTATCTCCTTGACTTTCTGTCAATAAGAGCGCACTCTTAAAAAAACATTTCTATGTAATTTCGTGCTTTACAAAAAAAATTATTACCAACAAATAAATTTAGGTTAGATTAATGCAGTACTAAGACTTTAGAGATATATCCCTAAGGCATGAAATCGTTTCAAATACCTTAAAAAACTATTAACAAATATTTATATTCTCTACTACTGCCGAAACAAAACGCAAAATCCAAGTATATATAGGGTTATTCAAAAGTAAGTTCCCAATTTGAAAGGGTTCTATTTTTATTTATCTAGTTTGTACATATTAACAATTTGGTTCCATTTAGATATTATTATAGCGTAGAAGGAACATCCCAAAAAGTTTTCCAATGATTTTTGGACTGGCCATGTATTCTTATCATACAAGGTGTTTCAGAAGAAACTATAAATATTTTAAAAGATGATAGTAATGGGTATTTTAAATAAAAAAGTTCCTATAGACACGTCTCCAATTCTCATTGGGTACTGAGATACACCATACATCAGTGATAAATTAAGAAGTGCGATTAAAAACGCAAAAACTAAGAACGATAGAACTTAAATGACTTACCACATCGGTTATAAAATAATTAATATTATCTCCAAGAACGCCATCTACAATAGCTTTCATGATCGGCGCAAATAACGCGCTTGCGTACGGTTTAAACAAATCTTGCTTGTTTTCCACGGCTTTGATCAAAAACAGTTTGACATTTTTCGGGGTATTTTCGTCTTCCAAATCTTTCTTGAGAAACTCGATAAAAGCCGGCACTCCAGAGTCAGGTACGCTGTAGATTTGCTCGTCGTGCAAATGTTGGAATAAACCGCAAAGCATGCGCATGCACTCGTGGGAGTTCAGTTCTACGTCATCGATGTCTATCTGCATTTCAACGCGGTTATCACCTAGAAGATTTAGGAAAGATAAAATAGGGCATATTTACGCAGACTACTAAATTAAATAGTAAGAATTTAGATAAAGATGGCAAACTGTAGATTTCTCGTTACATTTTAATGTTTTTAGGAAAATGCAAATCAAGTTTTAGCACAAAATGTGATGCAAAAGATAAACTTATGGAACTAGCCATTGTATTTTGTTAATATCAACAAATTTTGTTTATTAATACAGTGCGACCTCGATAATCCGAATCTTCAGTAAATCGGATTCTTCGCTAATCCGGCCAAGGATTTCAATTGCATTGTGTACTTTATAATCCGGATTTGATGTAATCGTTTAGCTGTTTTTTGTTACATAGTATGTACATACGTGTTATCTTGTGCTACATAAGTATATGTACATACATACATATAAACATTTTTTTTACATATATGTACATTAGAATGCTTCCTAAAAAAGAACACTACGTTGTCAATAAAACAAAAATCCGATATGTATAATAGAAAGACTAGTCCGTGGTGAAAGTGGAAAAGTGTTGGCAAATGAATACAGGGTAGGAACATCAACAATTTCGGATATAAAAAAGAACAAAGACAAAATCAAAAGGTATGATATATTTTAAAGACCATTGTGAACTTTTACTATGTAGTGTTCCCGATTATAAAAGGCTACACTAAAGAAGTAATAAATTATTGCATTGAATAGTTCCACATAAATTAGCTGATTAAAGAAATACTGTTGTGATATTTTTCTCGATTATTCTCTAATTTCAGATAAATTTTCAGAACTAAAATCTGTGACATTGATTGGAATGACAAATACTGCCGTTTTGATTGTTTAATGCACATGCGCACAGAATAAACGCGGGAAATTTTAAAAGTATCGAGTAAAAGGATAAAATATTACATCCAAACACTTTTAGGACAATTTATTATTATTGAAACAAAATCTGCATACCTCCCGCAGTAGAAGTAACACTTTCCTCTTGACTCCTCAAGATCGTCCGCGAAAAATCATATTTAACAATGTCTTCACTCACAGTGCTATGCAATATATTCTGTGATTCTATGTATTTCAAGGATTGGGTGACACCCTGTCCTCTTTTAGCACGATAATTGCTTCTTATGGAGACCAAATTTGTCCTTTTCTTGGGTATCTTTTCGAAATCCATTGAAAATGTGTAATCTTTCCTCTCATCAACGATATTTCTCCAGAGCATATTACAACCGTTTGCTTCCCGTTTGAAGAGCAAATTATACCAATCGGGCTTCTTTTGCATATTACACACGACGCTGATTAAAGCATTGTAGCATTCGCATTTTGATATTCGATCCCAGTTTCGAAACGTATCATCTTCAATGGTTGTAGTATCCTTTAAGAATTGAGACGTTGTCATCATTACATTCTTTACTAATTGTTTGGGATCTTTGGTGTCTGGATAAGCACTTTTAGTTATCGTGCAAGTCACTTCGTTGCTTTCACTTTCGTCTACAACAATTCTACTGAATAATATCCCGATCAACATGAAAGCTATGCTCTTCTCAGATGCCTCTACATGATTTGTACAATTTTTTTTCATTCGGCAAAGGATATGTGCTATATTCTCTACGAAGAATGCCTCGAATACCTCATAATCACTGTATCTTAAGAGATTAATCAAGATATCTTTTGTTAGTTTGTAATACACATCCAAAGTGTACTTTGAATAATCCATTGGATATATTAACCGCAGCAATTCTAATTGTAGCTTTATATTTGTGTTCGTCATGAATATCTTGCAGTATTGGTCGATGTTGAAGTCATCTGCTGGTTGAAGAAGGATGAAAATCTTTGAAGCAAAGTTGAATATGTATTTGGATTTCGCTAGGATTGCAGCTTGAAATGATTTATTAATAAAGAGCGTTGCTGCAACTAGTTGGTCTTGCGGAAGGTTCATGAAGATGTTTTCTTCGATACTTGTTAATCGGTCTCTGCAAAAATTCACTAAATCAAGAACGAACCCTAAACAAAAATAAACAAAATAGGATACTTACGATATATTCTCAACAAAATCTTCCCCTTTATTTTTCAAAAACAATGGCAATGATGTAATACAACTATTCAGATATTCAAACTTTTTATGAGGCAACAAATCGAACGTGGAAGAAATCAAATCGTCCATCACCTGCATAATCCAAGAGTAAGCCTGTAGCATATTCTCCAAGTCGATTTGGGCAGTATCGTCTAGTAAATGCGACATGTTTTCCAATAATCGTAGACCTTTAACCTTTCCGTCAATGTTGGTATCGTAACATTCTTGAAACGAGATCCAATTTGTTAGTATCTTTTCAATTATACAGGTGATTGTTTCTTTGTTGTACGATTTTCTATTGTTTGATAAAAATTCTACGATTTCTTTGATGAAATGAAGGCAGTTTGGATTGCCATTCGTGACTAGAGTTCTTAAAAATTCTTCCAAATTATTTATGAGGGATTCAACAATTGTAGATTTGAAAGTATCGAAGATGTATCGACCAAATTCGATCTCTTCCTTTTGTTGAGATGCTTTAATCAAGGCTGTGTTGGATAGAGCATTGATTAGAGTTACAATTTCACCATTCTTTATTGTCAAATCAATTCTTAATTGACAATATTGTTTAGCCATACTCTGCAGATTCACTGCGATTCTATTAGAATCGATTATTTTACTGAAGATATCTTGTAAACCATTCGTTAGATAGTTTCCCAATGAAATCTTCTCAGATAAAGCACTATTTTTCAACAACAATAAGCCTTTTAGTATTTGTCGCTGTTTGAAGGGCACTACGGTGTCTAAATTACAATTTTCCAATGGATTTTCCTCTAAATATTTCTGTACTGATGAAGCAAACCTTTCGATAAGATTTCCCTTCATTATACTTAAGAGATAATTGACTTCTTGCGCATGAATTTCCTCCAAAAGCAAATTATTATTCTCAAAAATAATTTTTGTGAACAAATTCCAATACTCTGGTCTAATCAAAGTTCCTGTTCTTAAGGAGTAAATCAGATACTTCTTTAGGATACTGCGCTTTAACGTGTTGAAGCGTTCTTTATCTATAGAACTGAATTTCTGCGTGTTATACGGATAGATAGCGCTGTGGAAAATTTCTAAATGCTCTTCTAATTTGTTTGAGCCCTCTAAAATATCGATTCCTAATTGTTCAAAGAATATAGACGCGTCTAACAAACAGTGGAATTCTGACATCCATTTAAACAACGTTTCGATATTCGCGCCGTCCATCTCCAGAGTAGTATTACGAAAATACAGCTCCTGCATCCAATTTGTTCCGTGTTTTGATTGGTAATACTTTATAAATCCCTCAAGGGGACCTTCTCCGCATAAAGGAGCGATATTCTTGAATAAATCAAAACATTTCTCTCTACAATGTTTATTTGTCGAGCCTGTTTGTTTAAGTAGGAAGGAAGCGACATCTGTGAGCGAGCAATCGTCAAAATTCGGTGGTAATCTTCTACTTCTATCTTTCTCGTTGAAAATATGACTTTTTTCCACGAATCCTCTTTGAAGATGGTTCAAACTGGCGTGTACTTGAGATAAACAATCGTATTCATCATATTCATCGATCAGGTTCAAATTCACGATGAAATAATATAACAATTCCATCCAGTACGCTTGGAATATGAAAGCTTCTTCTCGAAGCACGGTGTAGATGTTGTTAAAGATTAGAGCCGCCGCGAATCTTTTTGAAGGATCCGAATGCGAGCTAAAGAACCTTAGTTTCCTTAGGATTACATGAATATTGGTTGGATCTCTAGCTATTCCGTGTGCAGTCGATTGCTTGATAGACCAATCAACGAATTCTTTAATGCAAAGGCAAGAGAAATCTCTGACTGCAGAATCGTTAGTTTGAGTAACACCATCCTGTAATATTTAAAAAATAAAGTCTGGAGTTCTTCAAGGTCCCACTTTAAGGCCTCGATACTTTATGACGTTATACAACTCACCAAAACAGCTTCTATAACAATCGCGGTATGGGAGCAAGCCATCATCAATATCGATGAATACCAATGCATCAGTTGCAACATTAAAGGGCGCAGGATCTTCTGCACTGTCATGTCAGCGTCGCAACCCAAAGACAGAAGAGCATTGACGAGTTTTTTTAAAACGCCGTTGAGGTCTTGCTTTGGTTTATCGGACATTTCTTTAGCTAGAAGAAGAGCAAAGATCTTTGAACGAAGTTGTACGTAGATAGGGCAGAGCGAATCCAAAAAGAGAAGTACATCAGATGTCATATGCGTAAAGGGACTATCTTCGTTGGGCGACTCTATTATTACGCGGCATTTGGAAAATAGGGGTGGAATGATATCAGCTGAAACCTCGGTAGCGTGCCAAGCTTTGTTTAGGTTACAGCTCGTTATCTTGGATAGATTTCAGTCGTTTTGTTATTCTAGGCTATCATCCCATTTTTTATTAAGAAGATTCTCTTTTTCAAAACATTTGAAAGGAGTATATTACTACAGTTTATAAAACAAGAAGCGGAAGACGATAAACAACTAACGATGACGACGTATATACTTCTCTATTTGGGTTCGCTCTATCTTTTTTGTAATATTATTTTAATTATTTGCAATTTACTAATTGACGGGTACACAATTAAAGCCAACATTTTCCATTTTTTGATTAAAAAGTACTTTCTTATAATAATATGACAAAAATTAATTTCAAAACTAACATTCTCCTACTATAACCACGTGACATGAATTTGAATCCAATATTACCAAATATTATAGCAACTTCTTAATAAAATTGTACGTAGATGATTTCAAATTTTTTTGACACGTATAATTCTTAAAACTTACTTTTTCCCAGAAATATCAACACAATTGCGTGCAACACCTCACAGGCATTAATTCTCAACTTCCTCTCACTGCAATAAAGAGCTAACTCCACAATCCTCAAGATAAACTTCTCCAAATACAAGTCAACATGGAAATTATTCATGAACATCAATTTAACTTTTAAATGCATCTGCTTGCTGTAGAATAGTGTATCACCAATTATGTCATTATTTTCAACGAAGGATCTGCACATATCATTACTTAAACCTCCTATGAAAGCCAAGATTCTTTTTTGCACTTTGAACAGGTCGCCTTCGCTGATAGCCACGATTTTCCTACGACTTACCACACGTTGGGTCTTCTTTGCTTGTACTTCTTTGGCATCGAATTTCTCACTGATAGATTTGCTGCAGAGAAAAGTATCGAGATGTGGTAATACTTCACGAAGAAAAGGATCGAAGTCTTCCTGTTTAATCTCCTGGTACCACCATTCTAAGGCGTCCATGCCAATTTCTACAAATTCTAAATTGCTTCTACCAAGGGTGAATAAGGAAACCATTATGGGAGCTACGTTCATCAAAATATTTGATATAATCGAGATTGGTGTCGAGAGTATGACTTTTATACAAGAAATTTTAAGATCGTCTTTGTATAATTTAATCTTTGAAATGATATTAGTCACAGAATCCCTAATAGTGTCATAGCATAACTTAATATCTTCCCTCTCCAAGCGTTCTTGATCGAAATAATTTAAATTATTACAGATTTGGAGACCAGCAGCTAATAGCTTATAAAATCCGCTCACTAGCGGGTGTTGTTTGGATTTCACCATTGCTGTATTTAAGAATTTCTGTACCCACTTCTTGAATAAGACTTTATTAGCCAATTTCAGGATATCCACATACAAATCGACCACGTTCACAAAGATATTGAAATCATTCACTTTTACTGCTTCCAAAGTCATTTTAGGATCTGAAAATGTTGAGTATACATCAGTTAAACGTGTATTTAAATTCAATTTCTCCAAGAGATACAATAAGTTGGTCATGAACTCATCAAAAATTTCCATTTGAATTTCACTTCCATAATCATCATCTCCACTCAGAAAAGAGTACGTTTCCTTCGGTTTATTTACAAAATTCTGCCAGAATGACATGTAATTCTTGTACGTTGTTATATTCTGATTATAATCAACATCGGCAGTAACCACAGCATGCGAACAACTGTAGATTACACCTTCCCGGATAACAGTCTGGAGATACCTTTTCGACATAGATTTCTGGCAAGTTCTAACGTGGTAATAAGCTTTCATCATGGGGATTACGACCATGTTGTGATGATGATTCGCTAGCTGAGGAAATAATTTTATAACCAGTACTGCTGCTTGTTGTAATATTCCTAATTCGTATTCGGTAATCATATCGATTTGCTGGATGATAGTCGAAAGTGCCTGGATATATTCTGGTAGGTAATCAAGGTCACCACCTTGAGTGTTGAAATTGATCAAATATGTCTGTTCGATTTTGTTAATGAAATCATAGACTGCTGAGTTTGTTTGAGTCTCCAATAGAAATACTTTGGAAGTAGAAACAAAGTAACCAAACCCACGAATTGCTAAACGAAGTCTATATCCATGTAAATTTGATCGAAATATGTCTTCGATGAAATGGGTCCAAAATTTCTGTAAATATTATCATTATGAAAGAGTGAGTCTGATATACAAGGTTTCTAAAAATATATTGTGAATTCTTTGGACAGCCCATTAAAATGAAAATTAAATATTATAACATACAATGGGTTTAATATATACCAACTTTAGGAAATTATTTTTCTTCTGAAAAATTTGAAAAAGAAATGCAAAGAAAAGATTACTTTACCGCATAGGCTAATATCGTGCATGGCGATACATCACCTACACAGCGTGACGTCATCGAAGAGCCGCTGAGACCTTGTTATATCGGCGGTAACTGTTAAGTACGTAAAAAATGTCATTGTGCGTCATCTAGATTTCGATAAATCGGGGCCTGAAAACCATAAGGTTCCAAGCGACAATTTGTACAAAATTTGTGTTTTCGTGGAAACCTGTTCTATTAAACATGCTGCATCTGCTGGTTTAAAAGCATTATTCATATATCGAAAGATGGCTCCACGATCAGTAAAGAAATATAGTTTCAAGTACATGAGATCTTTTAAGGTTGGAACCATAAGGTTTCAAGTGCCGGGTGAAATTGAACGTGGTGCTTATTGTGATGTCTTCTGTTTCTGAAAAAGAATCCTGGGAAGATTTCTGTAGCTCCGGCTCAGAATATGTCTCAGAAGGTACCCATACACATAAAAGGTAAGTTTAAGTAATTAATTAAAAAAGTTTAAATTACATTTAACTCAAAACATAACCTAACTCCTGCAGGCGTGTACTATATTTCTATGTTTCAAGTGATTTCGACGTAGAAACTACCAATAAAAATGTTTTAAGTTATTTAAATATTTATTTTTTTTATTATATTCTGAAATTGGAGAATCATTCAAAGCTGTGGCGAGAAGAAATGAAGGAATATTAAGGGAACTAAATCAGAATAATATTAACAGTGATCTAAAAGCGTAAGTTATTTCTATAAAAATATGATAAAACTTGGTGTTGAGGGCCTGAACAATTATTCTTAATTGATAATAGTTATAAATTTTCTTATTGTTATAGGAATAGGACGTATCGTATAGTGGAATATAGTGACTCGTCAAGTGTCGAATCAGAGTCTGAAAAGACACCCATGAAACAGGTAATGAGGACTAGAAAGCGCTAAAGAAACCCCGAAACGTGGAAAAAAATGCAAAGAAAAGAAAATTACCAGAGAGGAAAACAATACGTTAATGCCAAGGGAATAACTGTTCTTGCTAAGGTAATCGATGTAAGTAAAGATTGCATCCAATGTCGTTTCCATTGCAAAGAAAACTTTAATGATGAAATACGGTTAGATATAAAGAATAGCTTTTACACCCTAGATCAAAATGGAAAGTATGGCTTTATATTAAACATGACAAAGAGAGTTCTTATTAAGAGAAAACGAAGTACTGAATCTAATTATGTCATTTTCGTTTGGGTACTACCTTGAAAAAAAAAATAAAAAATTTCGCGTGTGTAAAGCATTTTTTCTCTGTGCATTAGTCAAAAACCTATTTATAATGTACATATAAAAAAAAGTGATTCGGGAACCCTTCAACCTGATACAAGAGGTGAATGTACAAAAGACCGTATTTCAAATAAAGATAAAGACATAATAAGGCAGCATATACGGTCTTTTCCTTGTGTGGAAGCTCACTATTGCAGAAAAGATTCCAAAATGAAATATCTTGAAGCCTCACTTAATGTTAAAAAAATTTATGATTTATATATAGAGACGTGCAACGAACAACAGATACCCCCTCAAAAATTGTCTTTGTATAGGCATATCTTTAATTTTGGGTTTAATTTGGAGTTTCTTCAACCAAAAACGGATAGATGTGATGTCTGTGAAGAATATAGATTAGTTAAAAAGGAGAAGAGATTAGGAGAAGAAATGGAAGTAGCATACCAGTCTCACGTTTCAAAGAAAATAATAATGCGTCAAGAGCGTGAAAATGACATTAAAAACCAAAGATCTAGCTGTGCTATCATTTGTTTTGACTTGGAAAACGTAATTAATTTGCCTAAATGCGACGTGTCAGTTTTATTTTATAAACAAAAATTAAATGTTTATAATTTAATGGCCCACAACTCAATTGGAAAAGAAGTTTATTGCGCAGTATGGCCTGAAACAATTTGTGGACGATCAAGAAATGATTTGTCTAGTGCTTTAATACAAATTTTAGACAGAATTGCTTCCAAACATCCCGAAATTTAAAGTAGAATATAAAATAAATAATCACAGTACTGAGTTTTCCGCAGTTAACGTTAACACCAAGCCTACCAGTAGAGGCAAACAATACCACGTTGCCCAAAATAATTCATCCAGTGCCAAACTTGTAATAGCCCCGGCCCATAATTTGGAAAATAAATCGTTTACTAAGACGAAAATTGAGCACGTAGAATGTTCCTACAGATGGATGCCGCTCGAGGATCAGCAATATATGAAATGCTTAATTTCTGAATTAATAAAATAAGTTTCCTACTTTGTTTGTTATTGATTTTATTTGAGTTTTGGAACTAAATTAATGTTTAATTTCTGAATTAAAGGATTGGTTTGTTCTTAGCCAAGTTTATGAATAAAATTATTTTTGAAATATAAATTATTGTTTTCATTGACTTAAAACTAGTTGAAGAAATAGCTTGTTTGCAAAAAACAAAACATGAAAAATATTTTTATACTGTAATAGTATAATATAGTTCCATAAGGTTCCAAGTGCAGAGCCGCAGGGTTTCAAGTACAGTTACAATGCTTCAAAAAATCTATAAAATTGGCATTTATGATTTAAACAGGACATTGTTTTAGGGGGTTTTGTGTTCTCAGATACCTAACCGAAAATGTAAAATACATTTAAGAAATATGACTTTTAACAAAATAAATTTATTTAACATCAAATCTTAAAATTCATCTGCTGAAAAATTTTATGAATGTTGCTTGGAACCCTATGGTTCTCAGTCCTCGAAATACACTTATTAGCTAGACTACTACTACTGTGATTGGTGCAGAAGTAAGGCAAGTGCGCTTATATCCTTTTGCCTCCAATATTATTATTTTAAGAGGAAACAAGAGGGAACAACGGCCTCAGCTGTAATGACGATGAGCGACACGCCCGCTTATGATGTTAGTGTACCTATTGGTTAGCCACAGAAACTGTGAAACTCAAATTTGTTAGCGACGCATAACGTAAATGTAGTTTTCTCTAAGGAAATGCGCAGTAAATAATTTATATAGCATTTAAGAAGTATGTGTAAAGGGTACATAAGGGTACAGGATCACAAAACAATATAAAATTTAATAGGTATGCTTCTGTTTTGCATATTTTTTTTGTTTATGTCCTATTTTCTAGTTGTTTTGTATTAAATGTTTCACTTTTCAATAAAAAAACTGTCCTGTTTCAATCATCCGAATTATTTACTAATCCGGATCACCGCGGTTTTAATTAGTCCGGATTATCGACGTCGCATTATGCCAATGTGTGACATGAATTATACTTAAAATGCTAATTTACAAATATTACCTACTATCATAACCAAAAATAAAGCTAATATAGCTCATGGTATCGGTGGTACTCCGGTTTGTGTCGCTACGTTCTAGGACGGCATGACTGTCTCTTGGCGCTAAGTGGTGCCAGAAGATATTTTCAGTGCTGTTTTAGAGATTGGTGGCATAAACTGAGAGGCAAACGCAATGCAGACAGCAGAAAGGGGTGCTCGTAACCACGCCGATGACCCCGAGTAGGCAGAAACAAGTCCGTGTGTTAGTGTTTTTTTCTCTGCTCGCACTGTTTTTGACGGGAATGATTCCACCAATACCATGAGCTATATTAGCAACCAAAAATAATGCTAATATAATTTTTGGTTTTTCTTACTAAGCATTTTTTCATGTGCATATTATAACAGTTTATTTATAGACTTACCATGAATAAATTTCTATTTTCATTAGTAACGATATCGAGACTCTTCGATAAGGTTTTATAAAACTCATCTAAAGCAAAATACGCTGCCTTAGCATTCTCGGGACCCATCTCTAACCAATTATTAAGTGTATTGTACCAAAATTCGGCATCCTTGTACATTTGCTGCTTGAATAATACTATATGGTCTACATGTTTTTGAAGTAGATTTATCCCCTCTAAACACAAATCAAATAAATAATCGTTACGACATAACAAAAAATACTTACCTCTATGACTTGATTTCCGATAATTATTAACTGAC
Organism: Dynastes maya; assembly: GCA_029619315.2. Lineage (NCBI taxonomy): Eukaryota > Metazoa > Arthropoda > Insecta > Coleoptera > Scarabaeidae > Dynastes > Dynastes maya. The sequence continues at coordinate 5,411,859 of JAROYE020000004.1, forward strand.
ATTCTATTTTTGATACATTGATAAATATCGGCCACTTCAACGTCAGGAAAAACTGCTAAAAATTCTGACAAAAAGAAAAAGCAATCTTTTACGGGGTTATCCGAATTGTTGTTGATATTAACTTTTAACTTCAATACAATCGAATTATACAAATTATCGCGTTCCTTTATTATATACGGATACCTTTTGATCATTGTTCCCATAACTTTAATTGTCATCGCTAACACTGAAACCAAATAAACCAAATACGGTTCTACGAATCGCTGCATCTTTTAAAGAATTCTTACCTTCTCCAGATGCCGATTCATAGCAGTGGTACAATTTATCAAATTGTTCTTGCTTCGATGGATATTCATCCGGAAAATAATCGGTCTTCTCAATAATCAAGAGGAAAACAGTCAGAGACCTCCGTTTTTCATGTGCGTTTGCATTACACGTTAATATAATTTTTAAACAAACATTTCGAATTTTCGGAGTATACTTCTCAACTTTTTGTACTGAATTATTGAGTAATGTGTATATTATATCCAAACATATTTTTATAGCATCAGAAATTTTATCCCTGTATAATCTTTTATCAACAGTTTTATAGATAAAGCTCAATAATCCGTATACTTCATCGAATATGTTCAGTACATAATTATCTAAATTTTGAAAGAATTATCGCTAGTAATGTATGTAAATTATTTGAAAGTTTTCATACCTATAACAGATTCAGATAGTTCCTTCTCTAAGGCACTTGAAAGATCTTGCAGATACAGTTTAGCTTCACTGTAATTGTCTTTAGCAACATTCTCATGAAGTCTTCTAAAATTCTCGTCCATTATATAGCTCGATGCAACATTTAACTAACAATTAATATCACACTTATCTATATTGATAAAGACACGAACTAATAATAATTCAAGTTAGAACCTGTGTACCTACGCTGTGTACCGCGCTTATTTCAATCATGACTTCAATCACTTCTGAATTTAGGTGGGGATTGTGTGGTTTCATGGTTAAACGGTTAATTCCTTCAAAAAATAATCGTTTATTAGAAGTAAATTATTAGAAATTTTTAATAATCTATTAAATATGTAGACATTTTCAATGTATTTTTTGGAAAATGTATATAAATAAATATATTTGTCATTTAGAAACTTTAATTTCCATTCATTTTAAGGGTAACTGTAATTGAATAGAAAATTATAGATAAATAGAAATCTATAATTATGAAACGAATTATAATCATCATCAAATAGGAAATTGTAAATATATAGAAATCTTTAATCTTTCTAGAAAATAGTAAGTTATGAAAATTCAATGTATTCATTTTAGTATTTAAAGGCGCCTTGGGAAAACGAATGTCGGGAAAAGAATTCATGTAAAACGACGAGTTTTTCATTCACGTTTGCTGAAGTAAATAAACTACTTTAAGATATAAATTTGCAACTACGGAGCTTAGCCTATGTAATTTTCCCATACAGGCAGTAGATCTACTAATATTCAACGTCCAAGTGTATAGAAAATGGTGGAAGACCAAATCATTTAATTTAAAATTATTGAAAAAAATATGTAAATAAAGATAGGGGTGCTCTAGAATATTGAAAAAATTAAGAATTAGTCTTTTAAACTGTTAATATTATGCATTTAAAAGAACAAGAAACATCGTAAATGTGATACAATGAAGTTATTGAATTACAGAGATCTATATACTTGTAAAATATGAATGGTTGATAATAGTTCAGGGCCTTTTAAATAGATGGTGCTGTACATTATTCTATGATTATAATTTTAATTAAAAACGCACATAGTGAAAAGGAATTGAAAAAAATATATTTTAAATATATATATAACCTATGTAAACTTTAATGAAAGGGATACATATACATTTGTAGAATTAGTAGTTTGAATTTTAAATATCACCGCCAGATAATTTGGATATAAGGTTGGCAATAGTGGGAGAGAGGAAGAGGGTAGGCAGGATGGAGGCACCTTTATAAGGTGAAATTGTAGTGTTGTGTTTTGTTAACAAAAGTTAGAAGAAGAAGCGCGCATTTTAATTTTGAAAATAAAGATATTACACATTTGACTCGAGATAAAAAATGGAACAAATAATTCAAAAATATTGTTTTAATAAAGCGTAACCGTGAGCCATCTAAATTACAAACGCATAACTAATTAAAATGTTTAAATGTTAGGAACGTTGTTAATAAAATATATATTTTTAATTAATTAAACACTAAATTTATTTAAGGTTTAAACTAATACAAATACATTTTTTGACACATCCAAATTTATTTATAAGAACATCGATTACAAGCTAAATATTTTCATTGAGCCAACTTAAGACGGTAGGCATATTCTTCGTGGACCAATTAATATTCGATCTTATGGTGTCCAAAGCGATGGTGAAAGTATATCCAACTTGCTGGCCGAAAGCGTATAACTGAAATAAAAGATTTTCCCTTCAATATTTAGAAATGTAATTTCACAAAAATGATCTTACGTCATCGTATTCCGCTTGTGTTGAAAATTTGTTAGCAATACTATTCATAGCTGTATTTATTTGTGAGGTGGTCAAACTGCTGCAAAATGAAATTGAAATTTTTTAAATGTTGAAAAGGAATTTTGTTAGTAATGATTACCTCGACCTTACTCTGGTCCAATTACTCTTAATGTAATTGTAAAGGAAGTCCCTACCAAAGATACCTGAGTTGTAAATTGATGAGAGGGCGCTTCCGGGGTCAGTAGATATCAGCGCGCTGCTACCGTTTAATATGATATCCATAAATCTAAAAGGAATGGTTGTAATAGATTCAAATTTGATTTCAAATCAAATTTTATGAACCCATTAAGTACGTCAACATTCTCGCTGCAACCGAGGGAATCTAACAATCTTGTACGGACCAAAGATTCAGGTTCTCTAAGATATCTTAGGAAAACAAAGTCCCAATCGCTTTGTTTTCCAATTCTCAAAGCTGAACACGTTAAAGGCGTCTGCATATTGGGTAAAATCAATCTATCTTCATCCTGTTCCCATTCCCTTAATCTCTGAAGACCTACAATCCTACATTGTTCATTTCCGTATCTGTCAGTCCAGGCTAACAAATTAATTCGATTCAATTTGGTAATATGGCGATCATTTTCGCTTTCATCACAACCCACTGAAGTCATGGCGGCGTCAAGGAGATTCAAGATATAGCTCTGGAGGATCAAATATTAACTTTTAGTTAATTGCATTTGAAATAAACCAAAAAAAATACCCTAAAGTCATCGTACTCTGCTGTGCTCTGCATGTACCGATCCAGAAACCTTAAAATCTTCATGAACGGATATAAAGGAACGTATTCGGTCTCCCTTTGAACGTATCTGATCAAGCTCAATGGGATTTCGTAGCCAACAACTCCGTATTGCGCTAAAACGAAGGAATCGTCCAAGAGTTGCGCTCTGTTCAACTTGTGAATTTGGACGAACTTTTCGGTGTTCAAGAAGTCGCTAATGCGAATCCAATTTTCACGATCGTAATTGACACGGTAGTATCCTAAAAGGAACCTTAGAAAATAGCGAAAAATCTGGATTATTTGTTAGACTTACCGGTTTCTTGTATATTGACGAGAAGCCAATCGTTTGCATTTAAATCTGCCAAAGTGGTTGATAAATCTCTGATCGTTAGCCACAATTTTGGCGATCTATTTGAGAGATTTGGTGCCGAAGTGGTTCCATAGCTAATCGGTATGTACCAAATCGTTTGGTCGTTATTGTTTGGATTCGATGCAAGGAATCTTCGCTAAAATATGCTTATATGTAGAGCTTTTTCAAAATAAGCTGCGACATGAGCTTACTTGACTTAAAACAACAGAACCATCAGCATAATTCCTGGTCACCATGACCAGAGGATAGCCCGGATTCGAATCCCACGTACCCATAAACCCAGTCATATCTACATTATCTGGGAACGGATTAACATTTGCTTTGTCCAAAGCTTCTTGCCACGAAGAATACAAATCTGATGGTACAGCAGAGTCAAATTGCCTAAGTATGAGAATGACAACAACAATAATCCCATAATTAAAAGTTTGGTAAATTACATTTTTGTCAGATAAAGATTCAAACTTGTCGCAAATACTTCAGTAGACATAACTCCTTCTACCATTCTGATGACAGATCCAGACTTATGGTAGGCTATGGCATCGAATAGGGATTCTATATCATGTGGTGAACCGACTTCTTGATTCATAGGCCTTGTCGAAATGGTAGCATCTAGTGCTAGAGAAGGTTGAACAGTTTTGATTACCATCTGGTCCATAAGTTCCATATCTTCTTCAACCTAAGAGTCGAACATTGCTGGTAAAATGAAACTTCAAAGGTACCTATGTTTTTGGAACCTACTAGGGAAGCTCCGTAATATTCGAAATAGGTGGCAAAACCTTCGTTCAGCCAAATATATGACCACCATCTCGGACTAACCAAATTACCGAACCATTGATGACTGAATTCGTGAGAGATGATTGTGGCGATTTCTTCTTTGTAATTCGCATCGGTGATACGACTCGCGTACACTAAATGTTTTTCCCTAGAGAGGATGATATTATTAATGCAATAGAATCAAAGTTTAGCAATTTTTGTAAATATTTTAATCTTAAACATCAGGTGAGTTTTCGATCATTTCACATCTTCTAATTTCATAAAAATCTTGACTAATACATTAAAAACTTTACTTATATGTTACGAGACCCCAATTCTCCATAGCACCAGCTGTAAAATACTCATCTGGAAGTCCTACTTGATCCATTTTATCCAAACTGTACGGTACGTTGACAAAATCAGCTATAGCGTCCAAAATATCAACGCCGACCCGTAAAGCATAGTCAGCTCTTCTGTTCGTGATCTGAACTGGTCTCAGGAATACTCTATGGTTAAGAGCGGCCGCGTATTCAAAATCAGAGATCACGAAAGCGATCAGATAAGTAGACATTACAACAGTTCTAGCAAATCGATCTTGGAAGCGACCTTGACTTATTTCACTGCAAATTTTTTGAGAAACGCGTTTTATTTGAAAATAAAATATAAAGTTGTTCTGCACAGAGAAAAAAAAATTCTTGACCCAAACAGTCAACTAAATCGTAATTTTAAATGGCGGCAAAGACAATTTTTTTTTAATTGTAAGAAATATTTTTTTAGTGAAACATATGATCTTAAAACAAATAACCTGAACTTTGATTTGAAAATATATCTGTTTGATTTAATACACGTAATACGTTTGATTTAACAATACAGTTCTTTCTTTTAAAGAACTTCGTCAGTTTGAAACAAACATATTTTTCTTTACCATTTATTTGTCATCACCTTTTAATGGCGAACGTTCCCAAAATGGGAACATACAAGAAAATCAAATTTTTATTGAATTAATCATATTATTTACAAAAATTTTTTATATGTTTTAAAATATATGTAAACTTTTCTGATTGTTAGTTATAATAATTTTATGCAAATAATATGATTAATTCGATAAATTCATTCAGAGCAAATACCACATTCTATCGATGTCATCACAAATAACACATCTTTCTGTGTCTTCAGTCTGTATGTCATCCAATTCATCGTCATCACAAATGTTCATAATCTCTTCTTCATCACTGCTTGTGTCATCAAAAACTTGTCTTTTTAACATTTTATTTTTCTTTTTTAGGATAGTCTTAGTCTTACATTTACTTTCTAACAAATGTTTTCTTTTTTTTTACGTTTTTCTTCCATTTCTTGCAAGTCATCTTTATTTGGTGTGAAGGTAAGTATTTTTGATCTACTTTTGTTTTTGCCGTTTCGTATCGTCTTGCGTGAAGAAGTGGAAGCGACTGGATGCACTGTTTCTGCTGTTACATGCCCGCTCGTCGAAGGGGAATCTGTCAAATTTGAAAGTGAAAAATTGGAAGGAAAGGACACGACGGTCTGCTGTGACGTTGAAGGCATGTTTGGAGGCTCATGTTCATTATTGTTTTGAGACAACGATTTCTCTTCAGTAAAAGATTCTTCCATGTCTACTACGATGGGTGCATGATATGCTGCTGGAGCATATCAATCTTCATCACTAAACTTATTAGGGTTTAGGGGATATATGTCTGCACATTCAAAGCCCGATACAGCATTTGTCATAGTCGCAACTTTCATATATGCCTTGTTGAATAACTCACTGAGATCAAAAGGTGTTATTTTTTCTGCTTGGGTAAGAAAATAATCACAGTCTTTATTAAAGGCTTTCTTCAGATGACCGAAAAACGTGCGATCCAACGGTTGCATCCTATGGGAAGTATGGGGCGGCAGTGACAACAAATGTATCGCATTAAGTTTGCAGAAATCAAATATTTTTACCGATATATAACTTGAGTGATTGTCTAAAACTACTAAAATAGAATTTTTTTGAGTAGGTTTAGCCACTATTTTTAAATATTTAAGCCACTCGTAGAAGAGTTCTTCATTACTCCATCCCTTTGGCAAGCAACCATAAATAGCGCCTGCAGGACCATTTTTTTGTAGAGCAGATGCCATTCTCTGACGTGGAAATATAAACATAGGTGGAATATAACCACCAACAGCGTTGCAACAACATATCACCGTAACATTCTTCCACGTTCACCTAATGTCTTAGCACCAAACTGTTTGATTCCTTTTGATCCTAATCGCTTTGCAGGTTTTTGAACCGTAGTAATTCCACTTTCATCTACGTTGCAGACATTATTTGGTCCAAATTTATATTTTTCATACATTTTAATTAAATTAAAGCGGTAATCCTGTTGATACTTGTAGGTTCTGGCTTTCATAATGTTAGTCGCGGATGCCTCTTAAGAAATGACATATACTAATCTTTACCAGCAAGTTTTTTATTTCGATCAAATGGATATGCAGTTCCATTTGCTACAGCAAAATTGTATGCCAACTGGCGAAATTGAATTGTTGTTAAGTCATAAAAAAATTTCGCCTGCTTAAGGGCATGATTGAACAAGTTCAGTTCGAGTTCTTCAGAAAATATAGGCCTTCTTCCCAATCTTGGAACATTAGATCGGGTAGCCCCATCTCTCTTCTCTTTCATCTTTTTTCTAAGTGTTAACTCAGGAATGTTGAAGTTCTTTTCTGCTCTTCTTATTGTTAATCCGTTTTCTACTGCCAAAATTGCTTTTTTTCAATGTGTCAGGCGTCCACGAGGCTATTTCGGGTTTTCTATGATAATTGCGAGGCGTGTGCAGACAAAATCATACATATCCACTACTACGAGGTAATGATATGCACTTACACACCATTACCCCACTGTACAATTAACAACTTTGAAAATTGTAGAAATTTCAAAAATAAATTTAGCGATCTAAACCACGGCGCAAAAGAAAGAGCAAAGATCAGAGATACTGGCATGTTCAATTTATAACTTTAATCTCTGTTTATTGCTTACTTACCTCTTCTTGTTAACACCCGAAATTTTAGAAGAGAAGCGCGCTTTTTCGTTTTAAAGTTATGATGCGGTAGTTTTGGTCTTAGAATATTTTTCAATGTAAATATACCTTAAAATGCTAAATGGCAGCATAGGTATTTCTTTTTTAAGGTTCACAATTTAGCCGCCAGATCACTGCGCACAATTATCTACTACGTACCGTTCACCCACTTTCCCCTAGTACCGTAGATGCTTTCTTCTTTTTAGAAAGGAAAGCATCCATTTATGAGCACATAGGGTAACAATGTGTTAAAAATACACAATCTTTTGAAAAATTTTATTAACATTGTAGATAGACTAACAAAAGTACATAAAGAATAAGTATAATGCCGAAAATTAATTTCCACTTGGTAGTAACGTAGTGCTTTTATTTTTGTAAATAAACCCCAGATCCCTAAAATATCATTAACTTTTTCCATTATGTTAAGGTGATATCAAGGCCTTTCTAAAGATCTGCGTGGTCGCAAACAAAAATCTTACGTATTTCTTGGAGATTGTTCACATTTCCCAAGAACCTGTAAAGTGAATCTGGTCAGGTTAGGTTAGGTCTCGATGTCTCGAAGTTTTTACCTGATTGTAACAATATTAATGACATCAATTATGTATAGTGCACCGATAACTTTAAACAGACTGTAGTATGTCCAAATTGTTATAATATGTAACTACAAAAATACATAGCGACAAAAAAATTGTTAAAAGGTATGCACTTTTATATAGGTATCTATAAAAAGAATAATTATCCATATATACGTAATTTTATAATTGTACAAAGTTATTTCGATGAAGATGGCAACCACAACTTGTCTGTTGTGTGTACAGATACATGAAGATTAAAGTGATGCTTGTACTACTTTTGTTTGCAAAGAATGTTACGAAACTTACTACCTCGGTAATCTCGTAGGAGTCCTGACAATCGCGAACGAGTGACAGGAATAACTGTATGGTTAGGTGCTGGAAAGGTGCTAGGTATTATGACAAAAAGGGTAGGAGATAGAACAGCAGATACCTCAACGGACTTATGCATGCAAGCATGTCTTATCACTTGCCTTTACTGAAATACCTGTTATATCAAAAAAGGAAAAAGGAAACGGAAAAATCGAAGCATTGTTAAATGTGTGGTGAATTGAATCGCAATTTATTTAAACTGCTAACATTGGTGTTACTGGCCTTGAAAGTGATATCGGCGAGATTTTTATAATTTTCGCTAATCCACAATACAAACAGGAATTCTATCAACCTATGGCAAGTATTTGATTATTTTTTTATACAAAAATGTTAACGTTAGTTATCTATTGATAAAAATAAATAAGTCTATTATCCTACTTACCTTATTATTTTCTTCATTTACATTTCACCGTTTAGGAACTCACATAACCTAAACTAGGACTACGATTGCGTTTACGCAACGGAAATTGCCGACGACGCGCGAAGCGCACGATTCTAACATATATTTGTTTGACTCGACAAAATTATGTCAAATAAAAACATTTGTACATTCAAACAAATTCAATCTGTTGTTCTTAAAAAATTAAATAAATAATACCAAAGATATATATTTGTTTGATTCAAGAACCTGTTTTTCTCTGTGTAAATGGATCTTACTCAGTGGATATTTTCGGCATGTTAGAGATACTGTCATATTCAGCGGTTCTGATGATGGTGATATCGAACTGTGCTTTCAGTGCTGGTTCATCGAAGCAAGGAAAAGCTCTTCTAGCGTTTGTAGGTTCAAATTTAGTTGTGGCTAGTTTCCTGCGGGAATTATACAAATTATCAAAATAATAAAATTGATTTGTTAAAATTTTTACCTATCATTTCCTTCTTCGTCAGTGTATTTTGCCAAATAAAATCCATTATTTTGATCATTCAATATACCAGTGAAGGAATTGATGATCAACGTGTAAATGTTGCCTTGGCCTAGCGCTTCTTCAAAGGTAATACTATAAAATTGCCTATCATCATTGCTGGAAGATGTTCCAACAACAGGATTAATCACTTTTCCATCGGAATTCAATAAATTAATACTAGCAGTTTCAACGGTCAATTCATAAGTATGTAACACAACCACGTTGGTGGTTTCCAAAACGGAAACAGTTATTCGAATACTCCCATTAAACGTTGCTGCATCAAAATTAGGTTCCAATTCGATCTCGTAAAGCGATGGCCTTATATTGCCAGGCAAAAGGTAATCTGCAGCTACTGATCTTGGTTGCGCGATCTCCTGACGGGCTAGAGGAGATTGAGCATTGGCAATACTCAAAAATAGAACTATTATAACCGATAGTAATAACATTGCTGTTCGATTCTACGAAAAAGTCCAAACTTCTATGCTAATCCGCCGTTTGACTTAAATAGTACGGCCTAGATCGTTTTATCAGTTATGTAAATTTAGGGACGGTAAATGTTCATGTTTGGTAAAGCGTGCTAAATAATTTCGATAAAATCGACGTCTTAAAATAGATAAAGGCCATGAAGTGTCACGATAGTCCAATCAAGTTATCGCACAAAGTTTATTATACATTTACATTGTATATTTTACAATGAGTTATAAGTTATAACAGAAGAGATACGGCAAATAAATCAAAAAAACTGAAGCAAGAATTAACTATCACGATTTTGCGCGACAAAATCACATTCATGGTGGTGTTGTGATAGTTGTTAGGCGTGATATACATTTTAAAATTTTGCAATTCGTTTCTGATGGATCAATTGAAATGTATATTGAATGCTGTGCTGTTTGTGTTGAACTTTCTAGTAATTTTATGTATAATCATAACAGATTATTGTTCACATAAATTGGCGTGCGTAATAAATTTGTGTTACGAGAAATGTAGCAATATTGTTATTATGGGTGATATTAATATTGATGATAATAGGGATTCTCAATTCAAAGTATTATTGATGGATTTTATGAATAGTTATGACTTGTATTGTAAAAGTTTTGAATCGACAAGAGATAGTACTGTGTCTAAAATTGGCTATACGAGAGGGTACCCAAAAGAAATGGAACTCATTTAAAAAAATATATATATTTATTTAATTGTTTAACAAAAATCTTTCAATACCCTTCAAATTACTCTCCATTGGAGCTAATACACTTAACCAATCTTTTATCTATCGTTCAAAACATTTTTTAAATTCGTCTTCTGTGATACCCGACAGCGCCTCCATCGTTTTTTTCTTCACCTCAGCAACGTCGGTAAAACGCTTTCTTTTCATGTCTCTTTCCTTTCATGTTTCTTTTCGAGGAAATAAAAAAAATCGCAAGGGGCAAGGTCGGATGAATAGGGCGCAGGGGTCATGGCATTTTTGGTCAAAAATCGTCGCACAGAGAGGGCTGTGTGGGCAGGAGCGTTATCAAGGTGGAAAAACCAGTCGCCCGACTGCCACAAATCAGGTCTCTTCCGCCGCAAACTGTTGCACAATCTTTTCAAAACTTCCAGGTAGAAAGCCTGGTTAACTGTGTGATCCTGTGGAACAAACTCTGAATGGACGACCTCTCTCACATCGAAAAAAAAAATCAGCATTGTTTTGACATTTGATTTCACTTGACGAGCTTTTTGGGGGTGAGACGAACTTCAAGTCTTTCATTGGCTTGATTGTTGCTTCGTTTCGGGGTCATAATCGTAGCACCATGAGATGACCTTGGAAAAAAACTTTGGATCATTTCGGAACACTTCTTTCAAAGCACAGCATGCTTTCACTCGACCTTGTATTTGTTCAGCAGTCAGCAGTCGAGGCACGAATTTGGCAGCCACCCTTTTCATCCTCAAATCTTTCGTTAAAATTCGCTGAATTGAAGTCCAAGTTACTCCAGATAGCTTCACAACTTCTCCGATGGTCCGTCGTCGATCTTCCAGAATGATTTCGCGAATTTTTTCAACATTTTCATCGGTTTGGACCGTGGAAAGACAACCAAAACGGTGATTGTCATCAATCTCTAAGAAGTTTAATTTATTTCATTTTGTACTTTTGCTACACTTAAGATAATTTGTATGTATATGTGTCTATTTTGGTGTTTTACTGTTGGCACAATAAATATTATTATTATTATTATTATTATTATCATTATTAATTGACATTTCACCTCTTTTGAAACGAGAAAACCACTCAAACACTTGAGTTTTTCCAATAGTATCATCTTTGTAGGCCATTTTTAACATTCCAAGAGTTTCTGTGCCAGTTTTTCCGAGCAAGAAGCAAAACTTTGCGGTCGCGTGCTGTTCACGAGAATCGGCCATTGCAACAACGACGAGCACACAAAACAAGTGTCACTAAAAAATTCATGCAAGCCAAACGGAACCTTCTTTAACGACGACGCTTTAGCTTGCTGACACGGGAATGGTAGCTTTGAAAAAGAACGATTCTAAAGAAATTGGCAATTAACCACCTATTAGTTTAATTAGCATCTTTCGTAAAATTATAGAGAATGCTGTTCTCAACAGAATTGTCGATTTTTTCGATAAGCACGATATATTAACTTCGCGCCAGCACGGCTATTGCACTGGCCGGTCAACGGACACAATTGCTGTTGATTTTGTCGATTGTGTACACAGATATATTAACGAGACATATATGGTGGCGGCTATCTTCTTTCACATGGCTAGGGCGTTTGACTGTGCTGACGTAAATTTTGTTTTAAAAAAGCTTTGTGCTTTGGGTATACGCGGAAATACTCTAAACCGGATGGAGACTTATTTGCGGGATAGATCCTTGCTAGTGCGTTTGGGAGATGTTTACTCTGGTCATCATGGCGTCGACTGCGGCATGCCACAAGGCTCTGTGCTGGGGCCTTGATTATGGCGCCCGACGTATTGCAGGGCAAGTTTTATCTTTTACTACTAGGGCGCTATTTTCATATATGTGATAGAACTCGATGAGACGATTATTTTGATATATAGATGTGATGTATTTGTTTCGGCCATCGCCGAGTTATTTTAAGAAAATCGAAAATCTACTAAATTTTTAGGGGTAGTTTCACCCTCTTAAAGCAAGATTGGGCCGATAAGGAAAATACTTTCGAACATCCTTGGTTGTGGACTACCTGTTCACAATGTTTCCATTTTTTTCGGGCTCGGGATTTTCCCATGTCAGATGCATTGTTCAATTATACATCTTAACAATTATACATTAGAACAACAAACCTGATCACGTTTGAGACAATCTGGTTTCATTAAAGCCATTGTTAGAATACTTCTAACAATAATTTATTGTGTGTTCCGCAGTTTGACATCCAACAGAAACAATCTGGCATAACACTTTGTATATCTCTACGATCTTTAATTATTAATTGAGTTATACTAACAAATGGTGTAGAGTTTCTGATTACAATAAAGATCAAATCACATATACCTTCCAACATGTGTAAGTACTTCAAAGCACTTCTGTAACCTAGTGCCTTAGATAACTAGAAACGTAGCATAAATTTGTTTAATGGCGATATCAACTTAATAGAGATGGCTTATTCATTTTCAATGCTATTTTTAATAATTGCAGTGTATTTTTGGAAATAAGAGAAGGTGAAAGTTTATTTTGTGCTATGATATTAAAGAGATCCACTTATTTATTTTCAGATAAAGACGCAATTATTGACAAGTTAATAGATATCTTGATGGCGTGATATAGGTATATGTAGAAACCTTAATGGTCGTTAAGGATTTCATATTAACGCAAAATACGATACATAATAGTTACGCGTATGGTCAGAATCCATTTAAACAGAGCCACTAGTGTTACTTGATGGAGTTTCAAGTCTACTTAAAAAAACTATACAAACGAAAACAACTTGCACCTAAAATATCCAATATAAAACTAAAGGTTAAGAATTCCAAAAGAGAGATCTTAAGATATCAAAATAAATGTAATTGCTAACGTGCGTGGTGTAACTCTGGATCGACTTGAAGTATTGAAGGTCGAAACATATTGAATAACTTTAGAAATGTTACCTATAGGATTTACAACACACATATTAATAGACAACAACCGGTTGACAATTTTAAAATTCCCATGATCCTTAGTTAATTTTTCATATCATAATTGCATGGAATTAATTGAAGACCTTGATACGAGATATCAATACCGTTAACTTAAATGTTGCAATGCACACAGTGTCATTTTTCAAGCTACGGTAATGGAGGTTAGTATTCGAGGTGAAGCTCATTTGTCACTTTTTCAATATACCTGTTTTAAGCATTCAAAAAGACCAAGACCGTTGGATATCATCTATCCAGCGAGGAAAACCTTATGGATTCTAGGATTCTACACCAGCAAAGATATGAAGAAGCACCCACTACATCAAGTGAACCGTTTCATCGTAACCTTCGTCTTACTTTTGATCCCCATATTAACTTTCACGGAATTGGTTATCGATCAAGGGAATATTGTATATTTGGAGGTTCTGCACTATTTTCTGGTCCACATATTTATAATCATCAAACTTTCATTGTATCTAAATCGCCGCTCCAAATTAACAAACTTGGAAAACCTCTTGCAGAGTAAAGATTTGAACATGCATACTCGTAATCAGGACCATTTTATCTCCAATGCAATTAAGATTCAGCAGATTTTCGCGGGATCTTTAGGTGTTATGGGTTGGGTATTTACGTTGATCTTTGCTGTACTACCATTGGTCACCGAGCAAAGTTTGTTGGTACCTATTTGGATGCCAATAAATTTGGGAACTGGATTTTGGCACGCGTTTGAAATCTTGTATTATTTCTTTTTAGTCTGTATTTATACCTCGATAAACTCAATGGTCATCGGGTGTGTGGCGATTGCGACCGCGCAGTTTGAGATATTACGGCATAATTTGGAAAATGTTGTCATAAGACGAAAAAGTGAAAACTATGCTGTTCAAGAGAAGAGGATCGAGAAAAGGTTGATCGGTTGCGTTATCCACCACAACGCAATAATACAGTAAGTGCCCTTATCATTTAGAAACACAAAGAATTAATTGTTTTAGATTCGTTAAAAGAGTAGAGGAAATGTTTTCCTCGCTAATTTTCTACCAAGTTCTATTCAGCATCCTTGGAATCTGCTTGACTGCGATCCAGTTTACTTTGGTAAGTGTGGCAAATTGTAGCAATTTAAGACCTATCTTTGGAAATAAGTTTCGATCATATTTTGCAATATAAATCAATTCTATCCTCAAAGGTACAGATCAACAGCATAAAATTTGCATCCGAATGTGTCTACCTCATAGGAATGCTGTTTCAAATATTCTCTCCATGTTGGTTCGCTCAAGATATCATACTACAGGTTGAACCGAATTGTTTAGACCATTTAATTTTCAATTCTACAGGTCCAAATTTCAGAGTTCAGGAGTGGTACTATCGTGTTTCATGTCTGATTGGTACACCTGCTGTCCATCGAATAGGAAGATTTTCTTCGTAATCATGGAAAGGGCAAAAAAACCTATCGTCTTGAGGGCTGGACCTTTTCTCACCTTATCACTTAATACCTTTGTCATGGTATGTTTTTTGTTGTGATGTGAGGGTAAGTTAATTGTTTTAGAGTGTTGTTTTAGATACTCAGCAAGGGTTATTCATATTATGCAGTTTTGAGTAATTTGTATCAAAAATAGATACTGAAATCAATACTTCTAAGCACGTAGTCATAATTGTGTTACTTCGGAAAAGCACTATTTTTCTAAAAGAAGATTGATTGTATGTGAAAAGAACAGTACTCAAAGAATTATAGGATTTGTGGATATCACCTTTCTTTGAGTAAAAGTGTGTTAAGACGACATTTTGGTGTCTGCGTCGTTATGGCGTGAGCTGCTTCTGATTAACTACGTTTTGCAGAAACCTATTGTAGTTGTATGTTAAATAAATATTTATAGATAGCCAGAGTATTGACGTTGCTTTACAAGTTCAAATTTATTTCTTTGTAATATACAAATAAATAGAAAAAGCAAGGTATCATGGGTAACTAATTGAGATTATCAATATTTAATACACCACCAATGTACAATATCTGTTTTCTAAAAGCAATTACACAAAATTATACTTCGATTTATGAAAGTAATTATCTGAATGCAGGAGGAGATATAAAAATTAGCTATAGTTACTTTATTACACAATAGTTTCGTGAAAATTGTAATTTAAAATGAACGCAGACAAGAATACAGTTTAATTGTCTTTCCTAACTTGAGGTTAGGTACAGGTTCAGGACAAATATAGTCAATGCAAGAATTAGCGCCTTTATTTTTTGTAACATATTGGAATTAATTGTCAATTATTCCTTGTAAACCTGTCTTAATATGGCAAATAGGAATAACTATTACGTAATATCTGAAACAAAAAAGAGAAATTGTTAATACTTCCATTTGTGGTACTAAAAACCATGGAAGTGCTAACCATAACAAAAAAAGCTAAAGATATCCTGAAGAAATACCCCGCATTGGACACGACGGGTTTCTTTGCTCTTTCCATGATGATGAAGGGTAACTTCTTAGTCGATGTGGCGCAATTATACCATTTTGAAGTGTAACAGCTTCCAATTACTCCAGACATTTGGAAAATAATGGTAAATGTTCGATTTTGAAGACCTAAAGACTAAATTCACCTTTGTTATTAAATCTTCTGCGAACCAACAAGCGCCATAGATTTGAAACAACATCATCACGGGGTAGCCATAGGTTGGAGTAAATTTTACACTCCCAGAGGCCACGTTTGATCAAAATTAATGGAATTGATTTTGTTTTCTTGCCATTAACATAAGTCTTAAGTATCTTGGAATATTATCAGAATAAATTGAAATTCGGACAAACAGATACCCATTGCGCTGATCAGTATTTAGCAAAATAAACTGTCAGAAAGTATTGCTTCTGTTTCGGTAATGAATCTCAAAATTGAGATTTTTACTGACAATGTGTTACAATTTTAAAAGCATCTTTCTTTAAAAAAATAATCAATTAATTTAATCAAAAGATTTATAAGTTATCGCAAAAAGGTTTATATGCTTTTTGAGTTGGTAAATATTAGTTGAAGGAGGAAACATATTGAATATCTTCCGACGTGATAATATTTACAAAACACGTAGCAACAGATAACAACCGGTTGACAATTTTAAAATTCCCATAATGCTTAGTTAATTTTTTATAGCATAATTGTGTAGAACTTATTGAAGACCTTGAAACGAGATATCGATAGCGGTAAGTTAAAGGTTGCAATGCACCCAGTGTCATTTTCCAAGCCACAGTAATGGAGGTAAGTATCCGGAACGAAGATCATTTGTGACGTTCTTAATATATTTGCTTTAAGCATTCAAAACGACCAAGACCGTTGGATATCACCTATCCAGCGAGGAAAACCCTTTGGATCCTAGGATTTTACAGCGGCAAGGATATGAAGAAGCACTCACTACATCAAATAAACCGTTCTATCGTAGCCTTCGTCGTAGTTTTGTTCCCCATATTAACGTTGATGGAAATGGTTATCAATCTACAGAACGTTGCATTTTTGGAACTTCTACACTATCTTCTGGTTCACACATTTATAGTTATCAAACTTTTCCTGTTTTTAAATCGTCGGCCTAAATTAACAAATTTGGAAAACCTCTTACAGAGTAAAGATTTGAACGTGCATAGTCATAATCAGGATCATTTTATCTCCAAAGTAATAAAGATTCAGAAGATTTTCGTAGGATCTTTGGGAGTTATGGGTTGGATATTTACATTGCTCTGTGCTATACTACCATTGGTCACCAAGCAAGGTTTGTTGGTACCTATTTGGATGCCAATAAATTTGGGGATTGGTTTTTGGCATGCGTATGAGACCTTGTGCTATGTCTTTTTAATCTGTCTTTATTGCTCATTAGACTCAATGGTCATCGGATATGTGGCCATTGTGGCGGCTCAGTTTGAAATATTGAGAGATAATTTGGAAAATGTAGTCGTAAGACGAGAAAGTGAAAACTATGCTGATCAAGAGAAAAGGATTGAGAAGAGGTTGATTGGTTGCGTTATCCACCATAATGCTATAATACAGTAAGTACTTTAACCATTTAGAGGCTCGAAGGATTGAGAAAAGATTGTTTTAGGTTGACTAAAAACGTAGAAGAAGCGTTTTCTCTCCTGGTCTTCTCTCAGGTACTATTCAGCATCCTCGGAATCTGCTTGACTGGTATTCAGTTTACTTTGGTAAGAACGGAGAGTTGTGGCAATTTGATTCCCATGCTTGGAAATAAATTTGGACCATGTTTTGCTAAATATGTCAATTCTATTTCCAAAAGGTGCAGCTCGACAGCGTTAAATTTGCATCCGAGTGTATCTACTTCGTAGGAATGTTGATACAAATATTCTCCCCATGTTGGTTCGCTCAAGATATCATAATACAGGTTGGAACTAATTATTTAGGCTATTTAATTTTCAATTCTAGAGGTTAGATTTTTAGAGTTCAGGAGTTATACGATCATGTTTCATGTCGGACTGGTACACCTGCTGTCCATCGAATAGGAAGATTTTCTTCATAATCATGGAAAAGGCCAAGAAACCTATCGTCTTGAGGGCTGGACCTTTTCTCACGCTATCACTTAATACCTTTGTCATGGTATATTCTTTTCTTGTAGCATGATGAGGTTAATCTTTTAGGGTGTTGTTTTAGATACTCAGCAAGGGCTATTCATATTATACAGTTTTGAGTAATTTGTATCAAAAATAAATACTGAACAATATCTTCGTAGATACGTAGTCATTGTCAACAACTGTGTTACTTAGGAAAAGCACTATTTTTCTAAAATAAGATTGCTTGGAAAAAATACCAGTGCTCAAAGGACTAGAGTTTGAAGAATGGCCAGAAATCTGTGGATATTAGATTTCTTTACGTAAAAGTGTGCTAAGACGACATTTTGGTGTCTGCGTAGTTATGGTATGAGTCGCTTCTGGTAAATTTCATTGTGTAAAAACCTTTTATAGTAGTATATTAAATAAATATTTATAGAAGGTCTTGTCTTTCAATTAACTCTGCATTTACATTCTATAGAGTATTGACGTTGCTTTACAAGTTTAAATTTGTTCCCTCCTAACATATAAATAAATAGAAAAAAATAATGTATCGTGGATAACTAATTGAGATTATCAATATTTAATGCACCACAAATGTGCATTTTCTATTTTCTAAAAGCAATTACACAAAATTATACTTCGATTTACGAAAGTAATTATCTGAATGCAAGAGGAAAATATAAAAATTTGCTATAGTTACTCTATTTCACAGTGGTTTCGTGAAAATTGTAATTTAAAATGAACGCAGATAAATATACAGTTTAATTATCTTTCCTAACCTACGCTTAGGTACAGGTTTAGGACAAAGATAGCTAATGCAAGAAACATATTCGAATTAATTGTCATTTATTCCTTGTAAACTTGTCTTAATATGGCAAAATAAGAATAACTATTACGTAATATCTGAAATAAAAAAGATAAATAGTTAATATTTCCATTTGGAATACTAAAAACTATGGAAATGCTGGAACCACAACAAAAGAAGCTAAGGATAACGTGATGCATGGGACGCGACGTATTTCTTTCCTTTTTCCATGGTGATGAAGGGTAACTTCTTAGTCGATGTGGCATAATTATGCCATTCTGAAGTGTAACAGCCTCCAATTAGTCCAGACCTATGGAAAATAATGACAAATGCTCGATTTTGAAGACCAAATACTAAATTCATCTTTGTTATTAAATCTTCCGCGAACAACAAGCGAGATAGATTTGAAACAATATCACCACGAGGTAACTGCATGTTAGAGCAAACTTTACACTCACAGGGGCAACCTTTGATCGAAATTAATAGAAGTAATTAATAGAAGTCTTAAGTAAGTATCTTGGAATATTACCAGAATAAATTGAAAATTGGATAAACAGATACCCATCACGCTGATCAGTATTTGGCAAAATAAACGTTACCAAATTGACCAATGTGTCACGGTTTTAAAGGCTTCTTTCTTAAACAAATTAGTCAATGAATTTAATTGAAAGATTTATAAGTTATCAGCAAAAAATGTTATATGCTTTTTGGGAAGACAAACATTAGTTAAAGGTGGAAACATAATGAAGAGCTTTCGATGTGATAGTATTTACAAAACACGTAGCAATATACAACAACCGGTTGACAATTTTAAAATTCCCATAATGCTTGATTAATTTTTTATAGTGTAATTGCGTAGAACTTATTGAAGACCTTGAAACGAGATATCAATAACGGTAAGTTAAATGTTGCAATGCACACATGTCATTTCCGAAGCCACGGTAATGGAGGTAAGTATCCAGGGTGAAGGTCATTTATCACATCTTTAATATATTTGTTTTAAGTATTCACAAAGACCAAGACCGTTGGATATCATCCAGTCAGCGAGGAAAATCCTATGGATCTTAGGATTTTATAGCAGCAAAGATATGAAGAAACATACTTTATCAAGTGAAGTGTTTTATCGTAGTTCTCGTTATGGTTTTGATGCCTATATTAACTTTGACGGAAATGATTATCGATCAACAGGACATTATATATTTGGAGGTTCTGCACTATATTCCAGTTCACATATTTCTAATTATCAAACTTTCATTTTTTCTAAATTGCCGCACCGAATTGACAAGCCTGGAAAACCTCTTACAGAGTACAGAATTAAACATGCACAGTCATAATCAGGACCATTTTGTCACCAATGCAATGAAGATTCACCAGAATTTCGCGGGATCTTTGGCAGATATGGGTTGGACATTTACATTGATCCTTGCTATACTACCAGTGATTACCGAGCAAAATTTGGTGATACCTATTGGATGCTACTAGATTTGGGAACTGACAACCTCGAAGTTTTCTGGCTGATTTGGTTTCTGTTTCAACAACTTCCCAAAATTGTCTGCATTCATTACATGATGACACTCTCCATTTTTACCGTCAGATTTAAACATTAACGTACAGCTTGGTATATATATATATATACTATAATGTATCTCTGCCCTTTAGATATATTTTTAAACAAACCTTTTGTACTGTTATCACTAAGCCTGGCACAGAGCACTTCGCGCCAGGTTAGAAGTAGCGTTGCTCGGCCCACGATGCGACGTATGTATGTATGTAGACGAATCGGCATGAGCTACCTCAGGGAATGAAATAACTAGGCATACATACAGATTTTCGGGCAGATATGGTCGCGAAAGATTTGATTGCACATATTCTTGCAACGAACCTATTACTCGTACTTGTCCATAAACGTACACATCGAATGACATATTTTCGCCGTCATTAAATGTAATGTATGTGTATGTTACACATATTTATGTGTCTTGATAATGTGGCTCGTGGCCTGTTGAAAATTTGGAAACATCGTGAGACAAGTCGAGTGTACATACGTTTGAAATCTTGCACTATTTTATTGTAGTCCCTCTTTACACCTCGTTAGACTCAATGGTCATCGGATTTATGGCGATTGCCACCGCCCAGTTTAAAATATTGAGGAATAATTTGGAAAATGTTGTCATAAGACGAGAAAATGAAAGCTATGCTGTTCAAGAGGCTAGGATTGAGAAAAGTTGCACCATAATGCTGTAATAGAGTAAGTGTTCTTATCAATTAGAAACATGAATGACTGAACAAAATTTGTTTTAGATTCATTAAAGGGGTGGACGCAATATTTTTTGTCCTAATCTTCTATCAAGTGCTACTCAGCATCCTCGGAATATGCTTGACTGAGATTCAATTTACCTTGGTAAGAGCGGCAAGTTGTAGCAATTTAATTCCCGTCTTTGGAAATAAGTTTAGATCAAATTTTGCAATATAAGTCTTACTTACAATCAATTTTATTCCCAAAGGCACAGATCAACCGCATCAAATTTACATTCGAATATTTGTACCTCATAGGAATGATGTTTCAAAAATTCTCTCCATATTGGTTCGCTCAAGATATTACAATACAGGTTGGACCGAATAATTTAACCTATTTAATTTTCAATTCTAGAGGTTGGATTTTTAGAGTTCAGGAGTTATATAATCATGTTTCATGTCGGATTGGTACACCTGCTGTCCATCGAATAGGAAGATTTTCTTCATAAGGGCCAAAGAACCTATCGTCTTAAGGGCTGGACCTTTTCTCACTTTATCACTAAATACCTTTGTCATGGTATGTTTTCTTTTGTTGTGATATGAGGGTAGGATAATTAGTTTAGAGTGTTGTTTTAGATACTCAGCAAGAGCTATTCATATTATACAGTTTTGAGTAACTTATATAAAAAATAAATACTGAAGAATATCTTCATATTGTGTTACTTGGAAGAGCACTATTTTTCTAAAAGAAGATTGATTATATGTGAGAAAATGCAGCTCTTAAAGAATTAAAGTTTCAAAAATGACCAGAAATCTGTGGATATCACGTTTCTTTGAGTGAAAGTGTGCTAAGACAACATTTTGGTGGTTGCGTAGTTATGGTATGAGCTGCTTTTGATAAGTTTTATTGTGGAAAAACCCTTAGTAGTAATATATTTAATAAATATTTGTATATAGTCTTCTTCTTTCAATTAACTCTGCATTTAGATTCTGCAAAGTATTGACGTTGTTTCACAAGTTTAAATTTATTTCTTTGTAGTATACAAACAAATAGAAAAGACAATCAATATTTAATATGCCACCAATGTACATTGTCTATTTTCTAAAAGCAATTATACAAAATTATACTTCGATTTATAGAAGTAATTATCTGAATCCAAGAAGAAAATATAAAAATTAGCCATAGTTACTCCATTACACAATGGATTTATGAGAATAGTAATTTAAAATGAATGCAGGTAGATATATACTTCAATTATCTTTTTTAAATTGAAGTTAGGGACAAGCTCAGGACAAGCACAATTTATTAACAGTAACATATTCGAATTAATTGACATTTATTCCTTGTAAACTTGTCTTAAAATGGCAAAATAAGAGTAGCTATTGCGTAATATCTGGAACAAAAACAGAAATCGTTAACACTTCCATTTGTGGTACTAAAAACCATGGAAGTGCTAACCATAACAAATGTAGCCAAGGATAACGTGAAAAAATATCCCGCACGGAATATGACGGGCTTCTTTGATCTTTCCATGATGATGAAGAGTAACCTCTTAGTAGATGTGGTGCAATTGTACCATTCCGACGCGTAGCAGCTTCCAATAATGCCGACACTCTGGAAAATAATGGTATATGGTCGATTTTAAAGATCAACTACCTAAATTTACCTCCGTTATCAAATCTTCTACGAACCAACAAGTGAAATAAATTTGAAACAGCATCACCACCAGGTAACCGCAGGTTAGAGCAAACTTTACGCTCCCAGGGGCAACCTTTAATCAAAATTAATAGAGTCGATTTTGCTTTGCTTACCATTAACATAAATCGTAAATAAGTATCTTGGCATATTACCAGAATAAATTGAAATCCGGATAAGCAGATACCCAGCACGCTGAACAATATTTGGCAAAATAAACTGTACGAAAATATTGCTTCTGTTTCTGTAATGAACCTGAAAATTGAAGCTTTTACTGTCTTTACTTTTACTAGTTCTAAAGGCTTCTTTCTACAAAAATTTATTGAATGAATTTATTTAAGAGATTTACAAGATATTAATATAGTTTTTGTAGAGACCAAATGTGGTTCGGTGGATCTATCCTCTGTAGGATTAATAAGAAGTCTACTTGAATAGAAAATAGAAAGTTGATAATAAAAATAGATGCAGAACAAAATTTAGACTTAGGAAAATTTCTCATGGGATCACTTTTTCGAAAACATAGACACTAAGCAATCATCACCAATTGAAGCCAGTACAAAAAAGACGATCAGACTGCTACAAATAATCAAGTCAAAGTAAAGAATAAAATTCTAGAAAAGCACTTACTTGTACAACTAAACTTTCTACATATGATAGCATAACATCATTTACTACATTTCAAAGAAATTACGTCAGCTGCAATTGATTGCAAAGTAAAATAAAAACCTAAAAAGTAGGAAAGAATAACACAGGAATAGTACTCTTTGTTGAAATGAAGAAGGCCTTTGACACAATCTCTAAAACTTAGTTGAAGCACTGAATAATGTTGGCATTAAATCAAGAGAGAGAACTTGACAAATAGAAAACAAAACACTAAAGTAACAACAAAGAAAGTTAACTGCAGAATACAGAATCCCATAGGAAGGAAACCTATCGCCAATGCAATATGTAACTCACACCAAAATGAACAACGTCTACAACAAAATGTTAGCAAAGCAGAATATATGGTTTTAAAAAAAAAAAACACAAAGTCTCACAAATTTAGAAGATGGGGCACACATATGCACGACCTAATCAAGAAAAACGCAATCATCATGAGTCATGAATCATGACTCATGATTCATGACGTATCAGCAAAATAAAAACCATACTTGAGCATATTAAGAAATCTGTATGTCATACTGCATTTACCATTAAAAAATTAACTATTTAATAAACATATAGAGTCATACAACCAAAGGGACCTAAACAAACTATAGAGACAACAAAACGAGACAATGAAAATATACAGTGTGTTCATTAGAAAACTTCCCAGAGATTAATAAAATTATTAAAAAATGTAAAGGCGGGTCGATTTTTGTTTCGAGGGGGAACCATTTTAATTAATATATTATGATACTAAACTTACCCTCTTAAGGCCCCCCACCCCCAGCATAAAAATCTTAAATGGAATGATACCATTTGTGACACATCGTTGAAAAGGTATTTTCATTACGAATTCAGTAGTATGCCATTTGGTCAAGTTCTGGGGTTTATAACAGAAAAAATATCATGCTAAGCAAATATTGTAAAATTATAAATTTTTATTAAAAAAAAAATATTCAATATTAAGATTTTTATGTTGTGTGGGGGGGGGGACTTCAGGGGATAAGGTATATGGGTAAAAGAACGTCAATAACGGAGATATATGAAAGACTAGTAAAAACAAATTGAAAATAAACCTAAAACAAAGAAATACACACGCACAAAACAAGATGACATTCACATATAAGAACATGAAATATCGCCAGCAGTAAATACACACTGAATCATTAAAACAATATAAGTAACTTCTAAAAGAAAGTAAGAACATGAGCACCATGTTCCTTCAGAAATCCATTTAGAACAGAAATCATGGCAACGACTATGAGGATGAATGTGGCATTAAACTAAATAAAATGTAGAAAGAACTGAATATTCTCATCACTAACAAACACTTTTAAGCTGGAAAGATAGCACTTATTTCTTTCAAACTGTCAACAACGTATTTAAAAACAAAATACCTACTGCAAAATAGCAATATGATGAGCAATGCATTTCCTCAAACGCTCTTGAATCCTATATTCTTGTACCTCGAACTTTTCCGACGGATCTCGCTCAGTCACATGCTCCAAATTATCTCCCAAAGTCTGCAATTGTGCAGTCATATTGGCAATTAATCCTGTGATAACGCAGTCAATAGCTGGATAAACGCTAGCAGTTATCACGTAGCAAAAAACCTCGTAAATGTGCCAAATGGTTCTGTTTAACTTGACGGGGGTCCAAATCGGGATATTCAGAGACATTTTGTCCGCCGGTGGAAACAAAGCAAAAATCGACGTGAAACCTAAAGTACTAGACCAAAGTAATTTGAAGAAATTTGTTTGTTTACTCATCAAATTATAGACGAATTTATCTTGTCTCCTGGTGTAATCATTGAAAATATCGGTCTGTAGCCAGAATTCGAGCTTGCGAAGTCTTGGGAATCGACAAAGGAATATGAAAACCTTAACGACAATCCACAAGTGAAGAAATAGGTAATGAAGGGTCTCCAAAAGGGCTTGTAAATCATCTTTGACATCCAAAAATATTTTTATCAGTATCAAAGCTGGGAATGGTGTTATTAACGTTAGAGATATTAAACAAATCGCTTTGTGAAATATGTGTTTCTCCATGTCATCTCCGAAATAGAATCCAAAAAACCATAGCACTCTACGTGGGGATTTCGTAAAATCTAATGGTCTTGGCCTCTAAAAATATAAAGTATTATCTGGATTCTCTTCGGGTATCAAAAGAAAATTGAAAATTAATTTAAGATCACATAATCACGTCTTTTCCAAACTACTTTTCAAATAAACAAACTTACATCAATCATTTTCTTACTATTAAATACCAGTACACCAGTAACTCTGAAGCTTTTGTAATCTGTTTGGTGATCTATTGATCACATCTGCCTTTTTATACGAATACCACATAATAAATTATTAAAAATTTAAATCGGTTGTGAATATTTAATCCTGGCTGTGGAGTTATGGGAAAGCTTACTTCCATGCGAAAGCAATTATTTAATTGGTCTTCAGAACATATTACAGGGAAATTTTCTTTTCCCTATACAGGTAGTACATAATTATTAATTTTTTCCCTTTAATGATAAGGGTTAGATATAAAAGGAAAAAGTTCTTCGTCTGTAATTTTGTTTTATTAATGTAATTTATATATTTAGACTTTTCTTTTGTCTGCATGTAAATTGGTAATTTCCAAAAATACCTACCCTAGCTTATCCAAGAGGTAATAGTTCCAATTTTCCGAATTTTGATGCGCACAAATGCGTTATTTTTAGTCTAGATCTAAGAGTAAGATCAGAATGGACGTGTTCTTTGGGCTAAGTAGAACGAGTTGTTCTTCTTAAACTTATTATGGATGAGTATCAAAATTATTAACCAATAAAGAAATTTAAACCAATTTGGATAAAAGGTTTTATTAACATTTTGTATCGTAAAAACTGGATTAAACTCAAATATTCTTTAGTAAATAAATTACTAAGCATTTATAAAATATAATGCTTAAAACTGGAATAATACAAGAACAAAGCCAATTGTTTCATTTCTAGGGCCACACTACGTAAGAAGTTAAAAGGAAATTTTCAGT
Source organism: Dynastes maya (assembly GCA_029619315.2). Lineage (NCBI taxonomy): Eukaryota > Metazoa > Arthropoda > Insecta > Coleoptera > Scarabaeidae > Dynastes > Dynastes maya. The sequence continues at coordinate 5,438,227 of JAROYE020000004.1, forward strand.
TATATAATAGAAAACGATGGCAGCCGTTCAGATTGTTGGTAAGTGCAAGATTATAACATTCAATTACTTTACCATAGCGATACTGAAAATATCCTTTTATAACAGTGAAAGTAAAGACAGTGGGGTACACGCAGAGAAATCGTTTCTTGCATTAAGAAATTAGATTTCTATTTCAAGATATATATAAAAATGTATAATATAAGAAAATAATTTTCTTGAAATTTTATTTATATTAAATAAATATTTTTTGGGGGTTAGAGAATCAAAAAAATCCAAGACAGAAAAATATTTCTTCCAAGTAAATCATTCAGTTTTAAGTTAAGAAAATATTCATATTACATTAACCGGCATTTTTTGAAAAGGTTTATGAAACGTTATACGTTAAAGATTATATCACTGTATGTAAGTATAGCATCTGTATTCCAGTTTCTATCGCTAGTTTCTAGGACGGCATGGCTATATCTCTTGGCACTAGGTGGCATCAGGAAATACTTCAGTGCTGTTTTTGAAGATTAATGGCATAAATTGAGAGATGAACAGTAATGTGGGCAGGAGCAAAAAGCGTTAGTGCTTTTCTCTTCTCACATTGTTTTTGCCGGGAGTGATTCCATCGATACTATGAGCTATATATCAGCATTATCTTGGTTATTGTTTCTACGCACTTTTTTCATGTGTATTTCTACATTAAAGTTCACTTTTGTTCGAACATTACTCTGTAGATTACCTACCTTAGCCTTTTTAAAATTATAAACAATGAGAATAATTTACTGCATTATATATAATTATCCGATATTGGCAGTATAAAGTCATCTCAAACTAATCTAATGGAATCGCCAAAGAATCACAGCTTGATATATCTTTTCTCCAATAATGCTTATAGTATAACACATATATCTCAATTTACGTTTTGCTTATGGCTAAGGAATTATTGTTCTATTACTAAAGCGTGACAAACGGTTGCACCCGCAGAGACGCCTGTACAGGGGGGTGTATGTACGTATGTGGATGCAGAGTTCAGTAATGCGGTAGACATTGAGGAGTTGGGTTGTTCGGTTATTTATCGGATTCTCATTGTGTGTTTTCGAAAACATGGGACGTAAGCCTGGTGTACCTCTTGCATCGCATATGAAGAAATATATTTGGCGCTTCCCTGGTTTGGAATTTACAGGTTCGCATATTCGTTGCAAATTTTGCGGTATAGGGTTACTAGGTCGCACGACATCTGAATGTATAAGTCATATTAAAAGTAAACGTCATGTATTGAATTTAAGAAACAATATTCCGTACTGGCAATTTTTGTATGAATTTATTTTCATGTTGAGCACGTGCAACACCCAATAGATAATGAAAACTTTCGTCTTTTTTGGGATAAATATGTTCCATCATGGAAGCTACCAACAAAAAGACAATTGCGGTGCAATTTACAACATGTGTAAAGTACAGTAAAATACTGTATAAAAGACGAGTTGAGAAATCAAAAAATCTGGCTCACTATAGACGAAACTACTGATGTTCAGAAACACAGCGTGATTCATGTTGTGGCGCGTCCTTTAAAACGTAATGGTCCAGCAGCTTCCTTGTTGTTAGCCAGTAAAAGGATTGAAAGAACTAATACCGAAACCGTTGTAAACATAATAAAAAATATGTTAAGAGAATTTTGTATCGTAGGAGCCCAAATCACCATGTTAGCTTCTGACGGAATCGCAACAATGCTGAAAGCTGGTAAGATGTTAAAAGTATGCTTTCCGACTCTTCTTCACATAACATGCCTCATACACGCATGTCATCTCGTAGCAGAAACAATTTGAAGCAAGTATCCTAGGGTGAATGATTTAATATCATCTACCAAAAAAGTGTTTGTGAAATCTCCCAAACATATCCGCGTATTCAAGCAATTGTATCCGCAAATTCCGTTACCACCTCAACCTGTATTGTCGCGATGGGGAACATGGATCGAGGCAGTATCTTACTATCGCAAATATTATTTCCAAGTGAAAGATGTCATTTTCAAACTTAATTCTTCTAATTCTCAAGCGGTTCGCGAGAGTCAGCAACTTTTTTCCGATTCGAACGTTCAAAAAGAAATAGATGACATTTCCATAAACTATTCTAAAGTGACACAAACTATTTCGCAGTTAGAAGATACTCACTTATCTATACAAGACACGTTAAATAACATCAACAATTTAGCAGCCGCTCTAGAAAGCTTGACGGATCCTATAGAACTAGATCTTGCGCAAAAATTTCGTGCAGTTTTAAATAAAAATCCGGATTTAGAAAAGGTTCGATCTATATCTGGCATTCAAGACTGCACAGAAGAGATACAGAAGTATTGGAATTTAATTAGATGTTGAACGATCAACGAGAACGTTTTCAAACCGTCGTCGAGACCTGACCGAATCGACAATGGAAGCATTGCTTATGTTGTAGTACTACGCGGCGTACCATGGCAGTCGAACATTGCCGCAGTGGTCATCGATACGTCAATAAAAGGTAACAATCTATTATTTTTTTATTAATACTGTGTCCACTTTTGCGCGGTACGCCCAGGACGGTTCCACTAGTTTCTCGAACGTTATAAATAGTACACGTACACCGATCAACTGATAATAACCGAACGTCCACTCGATTACTTGTATGTACATAGTAAACACAGCTCCTTTCACGGCGCCTGTGCGGCTGCAACCGTTTGTCACGCTTTATTTATTACCAAAACGTTAGGGGTTTAAGAACTAAGACAGATTTAACCAAAAAATAGATGCTAATATAGCTCATGGTATTGGTGGAATCATTCCCGGCAAAAACAATGTAGCAGAGAAAATAGCTCTAACACATGGACATGTTTCTGGCTCCTCGGCGTGATCAGCATGGTTCTGAGCACAATCTTCTGCTGCTAATCACTGCGTTTGCCTCTCAGTTTATGTTGCTAATCTCCAAAATAGCACTGAATATGTCTTTCGGCGACACCTATCGCCAAGAAACACAGTCACGCCGTCCCAAAGGGTAGCAAGACAATGTGTAAGACAGATTTGTTTTATCAAAATGTTTGTTCTATTGATTTCGATATTATATGCTGGATTGAAACATGGTTAAATAAATTTATTGATAGTGCGGAATTATTTGAGAAAAACTATTTTGTTTATCGTCGTGATTGTTCGAGTGAGACATCAAACAATGGTGATGGTGATGGTAGTTTAATTGCAGTTTCTGGTTATTTTCGTACTCTATGTCGGAATGAGTGGTATACAAGCTGCGAAGATATATGGGTAACACTGTGGTTCTCCAATACCAAGCTTCATATTTGTTGTGTCTACTTACCATCGGACCTTTCCATTACAAAATACGAATCTTTCTTTGAAAATCTTTGTAATATTGTTAATGGTTAATTGTAGGGGATTTTAACTTACCTAATATCAAATAGGTTGCACAAGATAATTATTTAATACCAACGTCTTTAACTACTAATGCAAAGGAATCAGTATTCATAGACTCTTTATTACTTATAAATTTCAAGCAATATGGCAGTGTCTAATATCTATGGGAGACTGTTAGATAATATTTTAACATTATTCATTTTAGTATTATCAGACGCATCAATCTCAGATGTTTCTATATCTGATGATCTTATAATTGTGTGTTTTATTTAAATCCCGAAGTATTTTATCTTAGCGTATCCTTTTGGACAATAGCTGAACTAAAAAGGAAAGTAATTGAAGCAATCTGCATTATCGGCATCTCGCCCTATGTCTTCTTCCTTTTTGTTCTAAACAGCGCCATCTATAATTGCTCTTCATTACTTCTTAAATTAAAATCGAAATTTTTTTAATTTATTTGGAAACGTAAGGTAATAAACGATTGAAAATAAAACAAAACTAAATTTTTTACTCATGTTTTTATTTTCTTCAAATATCGACATCTAATATCTGCTCTTTAGGCGTTGGATAATAGAAATTAGAAGATTTATGTTTCTTCAAATAATCCCCACCAAATTCCTCATAGTCCTGTCTCGTTATTAACGTTTTCTTATATTCCTCGGTATGAGACCACACCTTTGCCCCGTACCAACTGGATAAGGTGCAGTTTGGTAAGACACTAACTGCACTAAACGATTTGAAAGGTCTTATTGATATAAGATCGGAATGTAAACGTTCTTGAAGTCCTGGTAAATTAGCTAATCCGCCTACTAAGACAATATTTGCCGCCAATCTGAGCTGATCTTCATCATTGAATAATGATAGAACGTAGCCAATTACTTCTGATAAGCCAGCTTCGGAACTACCGATCATGTAAGGTTTAAAGATAAGCTCTGGTGCTCTGTACCGTTCTACACCGATGTGTAATTGGTGAGCTTCACCTGGACCAAAAGCTTCGTCTTCTTCGCTTGGTTCATGCGTTCGAATGATTTCTTCGAGTTCTAAGAGCTTTTCATTTTCTGCTTCGCTATCTGAATCAGCACCTAACAGTTAAAAAAACCAAATATTATCTTAAAAGCCACAAATGTTAATCAAAGAACAAATTTTTCATTTTAAATTTTACAGAAATCTACAAAGAGACATCTAGCGGTTTAAAACGTAATTTGTTAATGTATTCCACGGAATACATGTTGAGAACCGCTGTTCTAACCTACATTTCAACTTGACGTGTGACACTTAACGGTTCCAAAACATTTTATTAGTAAATATCTTACCATCCCTACTAATAGTCTTGTAAATATCCCAATCCTCATCACGTAACCCAAAATCATCATTTCCTTTCTCCTTTCTAGCCAACTGAGATATAATCCTCATCCTTTCCTGCCCAGCAGCTGTTCTCCTCTTTGCCATGTCCTGTTTCTTTTGTTTTCGAGTAGCTTTTCTATTGAGAATCTCTTGCCTCTGTTCACAGAATGGATTAACCACAAAATCATTTAATTCAATTTAAAAATCAACAATATTTACCTTCTTTTTAGCGTTTTGTACGAAAGTTTGCAACGCCTTCTCAGTTTCGAAAACAAACTTGTTCACCTTCACTTGTTTTATTTGTGGTTCATCGATGATCTCTTCTCCGTTCATGGCCGCTGCTATTTTACGCTTGTTTTTCTCGATTCTTGACGTTAAGAAAGCAATATTCTTCTGGAGGTCTTCGTAGTTCTTGATTTGGTATTCAGTGAAGGCTTTCTCTTGTTCGTAATCATTCCAATCGTTCTCTTGAATTTCTAGGAGTTGTTGTAGTTTTTCTTCATCTTCTGCTAGACGTTCTTCACGTTTTCTAGCATTAATTTCGATTAATCTTCGTGCTAATTCTTTCTTTCGTTCTTTCTGCTGTTCAACTAAAAGAAATAACTTATCACAATAGCTATTAAAAAGTTCTTATTGAAATACCTGTTAAACCCGTTGTGCAAATGTTTGCTGTGAACGGCAACTGAATTCTTTTTGTGTTCCTCTCGTAATAATCAGGATCAAGCCATTTATTTAATTCATCACGATAATCTAACGTAACCAAACAGATCGTATGCAGGAGTTCTTCCGCTCTACTTAAAGTTATCGCGTTGGTATGTGCTGGATACTTTAACTGTAACATTCGATGCAAAAACGAGACTACATGGAATCCCCCCGTATTTATACGTCTGCTATTTCCAAATATTATCTCACCATCCAAGATAGGAATGATATGGATGGTGTGGTACCCTAAACTAATTATTAAAGCATCTTCCCTTGGTGGTTTGTCAGAGTAATTATATGAAAATAAACTATCGATTCCGTACGATACTCCCGGTACCGTATAACATTCAAATAACAACTCAGACATTACTAAAAACAATGGAATTAACAATTTAAACTATATAGATTAATTTACTTACATTGACGTGATGAATTCGGATTTAAGAATGCTTCCGTTATAACAATAGGATGCTGTACGATATTCTCAGTGTCAATTCCAAGGTGTAGAAATGTGTAATCAAGCAATCGTTCCTGAGCTTCAAAATGTGTTACAACATTACGATCAAACTGGGTCTTCAATTGAAAACGAACGGCTTCAATATTAACGATATCATTTCCAATTTGCAATTGAGGTATTTCCACAGCCTCCTTCTTCGATCTCTCTTTCCTTGGCTTGGCTAAAAGGTTCTTGAACAAGAGTATGGGAGCATCCTGCGTTGCCCAGCCAACACGACATTGATAAGAACCTAAAATCACATAGAGAAGTTCTTATTGTATATTGTTTATTGAAAGTAATAAATGGTATACCGTTATCAATTATTACAGGAACGTTATCGTCTTTTAGAGAAGCTGGGTATTCATGAATTATATCGGCTGTTGCTTTCAGATCTTGAAACGTAAGAATTTCCATGTTTATTTTTAATTTGTAATCATACTACAAACATTTTGATAATTTACAATTTAATAACATTACGATATTTGTAATTCTATGATTTTTTCGTATTTTACATCTTCAGATTAATTGAATAAAGTAGGTTATGTTAGGTTTGATTGATTGATAGTTCACTTTCAGGGACATCTAGTGGCATTCTCTGAAACTATGCAACCTAAATTTATAGAAATCTGTAATGAAGGAATGTCGGTAATAAAGAGTCCATGATGTTGTTATTAAGCTTTTAAATAATAGATGTCACTTAAAAATGTTTCTATTTTAATATTTCTGATATATTTAAAACTGTTTTGATATATTTTCATATTTTACAAGAAGTATAATACATTCTTTGATAATGAACTAAACTGATATTTTTCACCGAAGATATTAGCAAGAATTTGCAAGCGAACAAATTGCTTTAAAATTTTGTTTTAAAGGGACGTAAAGCTACTATCAATGTTAAGAGTATATTGCAGATTATATCATATAAAACGAAAACGAAAACCTAATCCTCTAACACGTTGGACAAGCTCATGCGAGCAATACTTGGACAATTCATAATTTCACATCCGAACGACAGCAAAAAAAAACTTCTCCGTACTTTAGGAATGTTGTTCCCTGCTATCTTAACATAGACGCGGTTGCAGAATTTATGTTCTGATATTCCTCCATGGCATACACACAACGTTGTTTACCTTACCGTCTGTCTTTGCGTTTACTGTGTATCTCTAAAGAAGTTAGTATTTTATATGATTTGGACGTATTTTGTAATTTATTCCCCAACCACGAGAGTAGGTAGAATCTACATTGGCGGCTTTGGGTCGTTGAATTTGTCAAAATGAGTTAGCTGCTTACATGCCTGTACATGTGTAAGGGAAATTACTTATGCATAGATGGTGTTACGCCCTGCTTCTAACTTGGTAATAAATTCTTCCGGAAACTTCGAATGGGGAGAAAATGCGACAGTGACAAAAGGCGTATGGTTCGTAAGAAACTTGTAGATTGTATGTCACTGACAGATTTCTTGTTTTGATATTGGCATGGACAGTTTATTGGTGTTATTGCACTATCGACAATGATTTTAGATTTTTCATCGACATTTTTGATGTGATATGCAAACTGAACTGTATTTTATACAGACAGTTTTGATTCTCCAGCAATTCAGAATGAAAAAGATTATATTGCGCTTGTGAAATAATAAATTATTATTAATATTTGGATACAAACATTCAGAACATACACACAGAGAAATGATTTCTCACAACGACCAGATCTCTCCGTCTTCGCCTGCGGAAATAAAAGAAGTACTCAGGAGTTTTCACTCAAAAAAGTCTCCAGGAATTGAGGACATCACGTTCCAGGCTCTGCGGAACTTACCGAAAAAGGCTGTTGCTGCGACAACCAAGATCATCAACGCCATTTCCTGTCACCATAGAAATGCTGAGGAAACCAGGACAGACCGCCTCAAGCCTGGATAACTACGTACTGATCAGCCTACTTCCGGCGATTGGGAAAGTAGCCGAAAGAATCATCCACACCAGACTCGCCGAGGAACTGGAAGATCGGCACATCATCCCAGACGCCCAGTTCGTCTTCAGGGGAGGCCACAGCACCATACTCCAACTCCTGCGACTTATCGAGCATGTCAAGGATGCATTCAATCGTCACGAATACACAGGGGCTGTATTCCTGGATGTATCCACATCATTCGACAACGTCTGGCATCAAGGTTTATTATACAAGATGCACCGAGCTGGTATATCGTTGGGATTACTACGCCTGATTCGATCGTTCCTGCACCAGTGAAAGTTTCGAGTCAAACTGGAAGCCCACAGATCGACTACAAGAACCATAACCGCAGGAGTACCACAGGGATCAGTTCTCTCGCCGCTCTTGTTCAACATCTACACCACGATGTCCCTATCAGGACTTTCAACCTCGCCATGTACGCAGACGACGTATGCGTCTTCATCCGTTCGCTGAACCCCCGGGTTGTTGAACGTCGCCTCGAAGAATCCCTAAATCAACTGGACACATGGTGCAGAACCTGGAGAATCGCTATCTACAAAGGAAAAAACACGGCCGTGCTTTTTTCGAGGAGCGGAAAGCGAAAGCTGAAACACGGGAACCCAGCAGAACTGCCATCCTGGGGAGCGTTGTCCCCTGACGCGCCGAGGTCAAGTATCTGGGGTTCATCATGGATGCTCGCCTAACATGGGGCTCGCATGTCCAATCTGTCATCGACCGCGCGCGACGCGTGTTGGTGGTCCTCTACGGAATGATGAATCGGCGAGGTAAGCTCGATCCTGCTTGCTGTGGTATTCTACTTATCTTTCTAAAAAATACAGTTTTTAAAAGTACACAACGCAATACAAGAACTTACCGAAGTAATTCAAAATGTTTGTGACACGATAACACGTCAACACCTCTTCAACGCAGCATTTAACAACATAAAACGACGTGTAAGGATTTGTATTGAGACCGAAGGAGATCACCTTGAGCATTTGCTATAAATGTTGCCAAATTCTTCTTTTACTTTTACTAAAAACTATATTTTTTATTCTGCTAGCTTTATCGTTCTTGGCGTAGCTTACCACATTAAGCATTTACTAATGCAATCCGCCAGCCTACTTGATTACGCTGCTTAAGGGGGTGAGTGTTTCATAGCCTTACAGATATTATAATTCTTGATTAGTTTTTTTATTATTATTCGCTTTATTACTTCTTTTTCGGTATTATAAATATTGGAGAAACCGCACGCTTATGGCGCGACGAATGATTATCTTACTCTAGTCATTATATGATTCAAGCAAGATTGTCAAATGTAGATGTAACCAACATAAAAAAATAATAAAAAAAAACCATGGCCTTCTCGATTACATTTTTTTGTAATCATATCGTATTTTTGCCTCAGGAGATTCTGCATATTTCACTAGTACTAAAACATACAACAAAAACAGCTGATGAATTCCTTAATCATATCCTTATTTTTATAATTTTAAACAGAATTTCTTAACCATAATCACTTTAAAAGTACTCATTTAAGTATTTGTTGTCGCAGCAACAGCGACAACCAACATCGTCAACGCCATGATCCGCCTACGCCATTTCCTGTCACCATAGAAATGCCGAGAAAACCAGGACAGACCGCCTCAAGCCTGGATAACTACAGACTGATCAGGCTACTTCCGGCGATTGGGAAAGTAGCCGAAAGGATCATCCACACCAGACTCGCCGAGGAACTGGAGGATCGGCACATCATCCCAGACGCCCAGTTCGCCTTCAGGGGAGGCCACAGCACCATGCTCCAAGTCCTGCGACTTATCGAGCATGTCAAGGATGCATTCAATCGTCACAAATACACAGGGATGTATCCAAATCATTCGACAACGTCTGGCATCAAGGTTTATTATACAAGATGCACTGAGCTGGTACATCGTTGGGATTACTACGCCTGATTCGATCGTTCCTGCACCAGCGAAAGTTTCGAGTCAAACTGGAAGCCCACAGATCGACTACAAGAACCATAACCACAGGAGTACCACAGGGATCAGTTCTCTCGCCGCTCTTGTTCAACATTTACACCACGATATCCCCATCAGGACTTTCAGCCTCGTCATGTACGCAGACGACGTATGCGTCTTCACTCGTTCGCTGAACCCCCGGGTCGCCTCGAAGAATCCCTAAATCAACTGGACACATGGTGTAGAACCTGGAGAATCGCTATCTACAAAGGAAAAAACACGGCCGTGCTTTTTTCGAGGAGCGGAAAGCGAAAGCTGAAACACGGGAATCCAGCAGAACTGACCATCGTGGGGAGCGTCGCCCCCTGGCGCGCCGAGGTCAAGTATCTGGGGGTCATCATGGATGCTCGCCTAACATGGGGCTCGCATGTCCAATCTGTCATCGACCGCGCGCGACGCGTGTTGGTGGTCCTCTACGGAATGATGAATCGGCGAGGTAAGCTCGATCCTGCTTGCTGTGGTATTCTACTTATCTTTCTAAAAAATACAGTTTTTAAAAGTACACAACGCAATACAAGAACTTACCGAAGTAATTCAAAATGTTTGTGACACGATAACACGTCAACACCTCTTCAACACAGCATTTAGCAACATAAAACGACGTGTAAGGATTTGTATTGAGGCCGAAGGAGATCACCTTGAACATTTGCTATAAATGTTGCCAAATTCTTCTTTTACTTTTACTAAAAACTATATTTTTTACTCTACTAGCTTTATCGTTCTTGGCGTAGCTTACCACATTAACCATTTACTAATGCAATCCGCCAGCCTACTTGATTACGCTGCTTAAGGGGGTGAGTGTTTCATAGCCTTACAGATATTATAATTCTTGATTACTTTTTTTATTATTATTCGCTTTATTACTTCTTTTTCGGTATTATAAATATTGGAGAAACCACACGCTTATGGCGCGACGAACGATTATCTTACTCTAGTCATTATATGATTCAAGCAAGATTGTCAAATGTAGATGTAACCAACATAAAAAAATAATAAAAAAACCATGGCCTTCTCAATTACATTTCTTTGTAATCATATCGTATTTTCACCTCAGGAGATTCTGCATATTTCACTACTACTAAAACATACAACAAAAACAGCTGATGAATTCCTTAAATATTTTCCTTATTTTTATAATTTTAAACAGAATTTCTTAATCATAATCACTTTAAAAGTACTCATTTAAGTATTTTTATACTTGTTATTCTTTACTGCTGATTCATCAGTAACTAATTTCAGAAAAGTATTGTACAAGACTTCCTTAGCATCAAAACTATTCAGGAAAACCCGTTAGATCACCTACATATTCCATCACTAACCAAAATACCGCCCATTATACACATATGTATCTGCAGATAACTACCTAATTAGTAATGCTAAACCTGTTCCACACATTGAATTTTTTTCCATATATCTGCCTTATGCACGCACAAGGTTTCTATATGTATATTTCGCGTAAATTTTTGTACTGATACCTAGCTGCAAAACGATTAAATTCACGTAGCGTTGAAGATACAAAAAGTTATATTTACTGGGAATATATTTACTTCTTTGTTGATAGTAGCCGAGATACAATTGCATACAATAATAAAACGCTTGAAGAAACAGGTTTGTTGTATTCAAAGCTTGTACATATATCGTATCAAGTTTGTACTAACTTCACAAACGTTGAATTTCTTCTGAAACACGATATTTTATTCCGTATACTAGGCTCTGGACGGTATACGCCTTTTATAAATAAGTCAATTAGCATATCAACAGTTCCATGTAAAAGGAATCCACACCTTCGCAGAGAGCGAATTGCTCTTATTTTCTGGTCAAAGCGTTCGTTGAGAGCTTCGAAATGAGCTCCTATTTGAATCCCCGTCCTGATATTAGAGGATCCCAAGAATTGGATTCAAAACATTAGTGTTGAATGTCTTTGTACTTTAACAGATGTCGGTTCCTTTTTCACTGTGCTGTATACACATCTTGAGGCAAACTATTCGTAATACCGCCTCGCCTTTTGACATTTGAAGGTACAGTTACATCGTTGGAGTGCGGACAGTTATTGTTATTGTGTTTAACTTATTGTGTATAGCCTCAAGTTTCAGATATGCATTTACATTGGTAAGCTTTAGCAATAAGTAATGTTTTGTTTCTCGACGTCTTTTAAAGGAAAACAATACCTTTTATTTGAGGTATTCCATTGTTTGATAATCAGAATAAATCTGGAAATACTATTAGTATACACTAAACCATCAAAACAAAATTTTATAAAGAATCAAACAATTGTAGAACAATTTATTGTGAATATACGATTGGCTACAACTTGCGCAAATTTCTATTACTCGATTGTGGTTAACGGGTTGTATTTCTATTAAGTGCATTATTGTTGTAAAAATTTAGTCAATGATCTGTTACAAAGGTTGCTACAATAGTGTACAAGTTTTAGTTACACACGTTGTAAAAAAAAATTCAAAGATTGTATTGCAATACAGTGCATAGAGAAAAAAGTTCTTGAATCAAACAAATATATATCTTTTTCTTTCATTCTTATTTGACATAATTTTGTTGGGTCACCATCAAGTTATGTGAGATGGTGGTTCGTAAGCGGTGAGATATAAATGAAGAAAATAATAGGTAAGTTGGATAATGGATTTATATTGGATTACTGACGTTACAATTGGATAACTGACGCTAACATTTCTGTATAAAAAATTAATAAGATAGTTGCCATAGATTGGTGACAATCAGAATTCCTGTTTGTACTATAGGAATTAGCGAAAATTACAAAAATCTAGCCGATATCGTTTTCAAGGCCAGTAACACCAACGTTAGCAGTTTAAATAAATTGCGATTCAATTCATCACACATTTAACAATGCTTCGATTTCTCTGTTTTTATATTTTGTAACTAATTGTTAGTATATTTCCTCCTTTTTTTATATAACCGGTATTTCGCCAAAGGCAAGTGATAAAACATGCTTGCATGCATAAGTTCGTTGAAGTATCTGCTGTTCTATCTCCTACCTTTTTTGTCATAATACCTAACACCCTTTTAACACCCAACCATCCCTGTTACTCCTTCGCGATTTTCAGGATTCCTACGAGATTGCCGAGGTAGTAAGTTTTGTAAAATTCTTTGCAAACAAAAGTAGTACAAGTATCGCTTTAATCTCTATGTATCTGTACACACAACATACTAGTTATTTTGTGATTATGTCACCTTCATGGAAATAATTACAAAATTATGTATATATATGGATAATTATTGTTTTTATAGATACCTATATAAAAGTGCATACCTTTTAACAATTTTTTTGTCGACGTATTTTTGTAGCTAAATATTATGACAATTTAGACGTACTACAGTTTGTTTTAAGTTATCGACGCACTATACCTGACTTTGATGTTATTAATATTGTTAAAATCAGGTTTGAGACATCGACACCTAACCTAACCTAACCAGATTCACTTTTACAGGTTCCTGGGAAATGTGAGTAATCTCGAAGTAACTTGTAAGATTTATGGTTCACCGTTTTTGTTTGCGACCACGTAGATCATCGGAAGGTCTTGATATCACCTTAACATCATGGAGGAAGTTAATGGTAATTTAGGGAGCTGGGGACATTTACAAGGCACCTCGTCGCTCCCAAATGGAGATTCATTTTCGGCATTATATTAATTCTTTATGTACTTTTGTTAGTTTATCCACAATGTTAATAAAGTTTTTCAAAAGATTGTATGTTTTAAACACATTGTTACCCTATGTGCTCATAAAAAAAGAAAGCATCTATCGTATTAACCCTTTCACTGGAGTAAGAATATCAAGAGAATAATATATTTGTCAAAATAACAGTATACTTTAAACCACAGAAATATGTTCTTAAGCAAATACATATTTATCTAACCTTTTAATGCCGAACATTCCCAAAATGGGAATATACTAAAAAATCGATTTTTTATTGAATTAATCATATTATTTGTATAACTAATAATCAGAAAAGTTTACATCTATGTCTTGTTATCTTAAATATTTACTTCGGAAGTATCAGCTGTCGCTTTAAAACATATAGGGTATTCAGTATAGCCACCCGATAGATATGAAATTCTCTCTGGCGGATAAAAGCTATTTTCGGAAGCCACAATTTCCCCCCAGGCCGACTGGCCTTGGGGCGGGGGTACTACAAAATTAATTTAAGTCCAGATAACAACAAACGTGGAAAAACGATGAAGTTATTCCTCTTTAGTTCATCTTCCTGTTTTCGTAACTCTTCAAAATTAATGTAAATGTTCTTTTTCTCTGTCTGTACAGATAAGTCATGATTTATGTTTATGAACTCACTTATTCTTTGTGGCAGTTTTATGTCAAAAATTGCCACAATATTGTCCTGCACGTCTCGAAATAAAGATGACGATTTATATGAAAAATGATACATTTATGTGAAACAATACAATAGAAACTTTTAAGTACTATCTGTGATAACAACATGTGATAATTAACAAAAATCTGTTTAAATTGTATATTCCATCAAGTGATTTATTTCCGTGTTATTTCGAAGATTCTTTAAAGGATTGTATTGCAGAACTATTTACTTTGTTTTCTTCATTTTTTATCTAGAATTTGGGCACTTTAACATCTTAATTTCCCTCTAAAGATCGTTCAAATCCGTTCAAGTAATTCCATCAGTTAGCAATAGTTCAACAATCTCGCAATTGGTTCTTGGATATCAACTGCGTAGGGGTAACCACATTACACACACAGTTTAAACTTGGCATTTCTTTCGCAATTAAGTACACGGAATATTGCAGAGGTCTTCGGCAAAACGACTGCTCCAACGCAGTGTTCAGTTTACGATACGCTCGTTCCATAACAGCAAGTCGGTGTTCTCACGTTTCTTGGTTCGGCAGTCGGCGAGTGGACACAAGACGGTTCGTAACATCCTCCACATCGTAGTAGTCGCGGCAAGCGCGTTTTCACTTTCTAAAACATGCGGTGGTAGCCGTCAGCTAGCGACTAACGTCATTGAAGCACCGTTTCGACATTAAAGTTACTTCAGCGAAAATATAGCGTAATACTGTTATGCCAGACTGCAAGACACTGATGCGATCGTCGCGATTATGACAAGGGATGAAACGGGGTGGAAATAATTGTTAAATGTAAAGGAAATAAAGAGGGTAGTAAAAAAGTAAAAGTAAAATGATGTGATGAAGAACAAATGTTGTGTAGAGTTTTCTTAAAGTGTGTGGTTATATGTACCAATATAGTGCTCTCTTTAATTTAGATCCTGAAAATTCCTCTTCGAAAGATAAAAAAATAACTTAAAAGATTGTGTTTTTACCCCCATAAAAATGGATTGGACAAAAGACACTTCATGGCTGTTATTAATAGCAATACTTTTCTGTGTATCTTTATCAGATGTTGGTACCCAAGGTAAGGAGACGATATCTCAATTCTAAATAGATTCCCACAAAAAAAAAATCGAATTTATTCAAAAATAAAATGGCAATATAACTATAATACCTTTTACTTCTGTTATATTATAAAATTTTCATTAATGTGCAACAATATAATCACTTCAAATCTGGAAATAATTTGATTAACTACTTAACAATTATCAGCAGAAATAAATTTCTTTTATTATAAACTCTATTATTATAGCATAAGTCAGTAGTGTCATAAAATATGATGAAACTATATATACCAGGGTGTTACGCAATTAACTATCCACACAATGAAAACCGACTTACACGGACACCTCTGCGCTAATCTGAGCTTTAATAAAAAGTAAACGAAGCAACTGTAAAACCCAATCGACTGCTTGCAAATATTGCTTCATCTATATACATAGAAATATTTTATTCAAACACTTTTACTAGGCTAATGAGAATTATGAAATATACGTACACGTAAAGAGAAAAAGAATAGACTAATTTGTGTTTTATTACCTATTACTGACAATTCTTTAAGACCATATTGAATTTAAACACTTAGATATGTGTTTGAATTTGATGCTTGGAATAGGGGGTTTCTTGTATTAGCTAGCGTTGATGTCTCCGTGTATTTTCACGAAATTTAACATATAGGTGGTGTAAGAAAATTGTGAGTATTAGGAATAAGTTTTTGGATGAATTTTGAATAAAAAGAACTTATTTAAATGTGTAGACTTGAATTGTTCTTGTAAAAGAAGCAATATTTCTTGTGACCATCAAAATATATATCGGTCAATCTTCTAATTTTAAAGCTAGAAATGGCTTGGGACCCATTTCGATTCGAATAAAGGCATTTTTCGTCTTAATCTAGAGTTATTAAAAGACAAAGTGCAGCTATACTTGAGTATAATAGCTATGGGAAATAGGATTACGATTATTAACCTAGTTTCAAAATAGATCTTACTCTACTAAGAAGAAAACCGTCATATATCTACAGCTTCTACATCAGATAAATAGAATTAGATGGACTTTTTTTTTAATTTATCCTGATGCAATTTACTATATATGTAGGTACACTATCGGCCATAATTACTTGCCCATCCAAAGAAATACTCGTGCTAACCGAAAAAGAACTTGTAGCTTTGCATTCAATGAAATACTTTTAAAACAAAGGAATTGATGGTCTTTATTCTATTATATTTGTTTCGTTGAAATGCCCACCTAGACTATCAGTAATTGCGGCACACACTTGCGGCATTCTTTCTAAAAATTTCGTCAGAGTAGCGGGTTATATTTTAAGCCACATTTCTTGTAGTTGTTTCCACAATGATTCATTGGAAGTTGGAGGATCTATTTTCACCTGCATATCGAGTTCCCCCCACTAAAGCTCTATGGGATTAGGATTTGGGCTTTGAGGGGGCCATTTCATTATTTTGATATTGCTTACGCGTTCCACAGATTTTAAATATTCGCGGCACAGTTTAGTGTGTTTCGGATCATTATCATGTTGGAATATCATCGATAGTCACCGATTATTCTTAGTCCAGATGGTATTGCATTTGTTTCCAAAATTTCTCGGTAGCGCTCTTTTCTTAAAATTCCATTTATTTTAATCCAGTCTCCCACGGATGGGACGACAAAACAACCCCAAACCATTGTTCGTTCTCCTTTCGACCTTCGGACGAACGTTCTTCTCTTGGAACCGAAGAGTTCAAATTTGGACTCAAATCGGTCTACAAAACATTTTTCCATTCATCAACTGTCCAATGTTGATGCTCTCTAGCTAACTATAGCCGTTTTATTTTATTTTGCTTGCGTAAGAATGGTTTACGCAACTCTATTCGGCCAAATAAACCACCCTCTCTTAACTTCCTCTTAACGGTGGTTAAACCAACTCGTTTTTCACGCTCAATATTTATTTCAGGTGTAATCTTTCGTCGATTTACTCGTCATAATTATTCGACGATCTTCCGCTGGTGTTGTTACTTTCCGTCATTCTGTTCGCTTTCTAATTGATAATGTGCCAGCCTCTTGATATTTTTTAACATTATAGTCAGCTGTTCGGTGACTTAATTTCAATTTTCTTGTGATACCTTTGTTACTTCGGCTAAGATTATGTAAAGCGACAATCATTATGCGGGTTTCTAAAGGCAACTGTCTTGTTTTCTGCATTTTAATACCAATTTTAGATAATTTTATTAACGATATTCACTATTTAAAAGAACAATAACCACTAAATCTAATCTTTACTTGCACTACATTAAATATTTATTAGTGAAGGATAATTGTATGACATTTCGGGTCTTTTTATGGCGCTATCTGTACCCTTAATTGTCGGATTAATAGGATTAAATCGATAACTAAGTATCAGAGAAGTCTTTTGTTGAATTATTTGATGTGATATCTTTGTTTTACTTGTGGGCAAATAATTATACCCCCTAAATAACAATAAATAAATAATTTTCTGAAATCCAAGCAAAAATGTAGATCGGCCGGTAGTGCATATATTTTAATATAAGGCATTTGGTTTTATATAATCAAGAAAGCATTCGACACACCTTAAGGCATTAAATAGAATAGAACTAGAGTATGGTTCATATTTATGAAAGGTCTATTATACATGAGTTTCAAGGATATAAAACTTAAAATGTTTTTTACTGAATGTATAGGCAGTAAGTTGTATATAGCTACGTTTAAATTTGAAATGTTCATTTTATGTATATGAACATAACGTACAATGTCAAATTCTTTCGTTCAAGACAATTAGTGGTATATGAAAGCAGTCTGAAAAGTTTCCGAAGTCTAACACAGAATCAAGCATTTTTTTGCCAAATTGAGTTTTATTTCTCAACATAGTCTTTCTGCAAGACTACACACTTTTCCCAGCGATGTTCCCTAATCTGCCTAAAAGCTAGCGAATTGCAAAGAATCCAGGAGCGCTATGTACGGAAAGGTATCAGAAATTTTTACCAGGAAGCCAAAAGAAAGAAAGAACCCTGTACAAAAGAGGCAAGGTTTTACAAGAGTAAAGAACGGCGTTTAGTAGGAGACAAGGGAGGGAAATTGTTGAATGATGAAACCCCTGGAGAAGAACACTAAAGAAAAACACTAAAAAATTGTAGTATGTTTTTGAAAGTGTGCTATATGCTGAGACCAATTTACAGTATCATTTAACACTAAACCCAAAATTTTAGGTGATGAATCAACACTGCAAATATTTTGATTAAATTAAATTTCAGTAATTGATTTTATTTTATTGCGAAAAATCAATAATTTTTTCCTTATTTATGATTAAATGATTACATCCATTCATCAATTGCTTTATAAATAGTCACAGTTTTACCTAACACGTCAGATACATTTTTTAAGTTTTCTGCATACTTAATGCTGATATCATCAACGTTATAATATGACTTGATGAGTTTGGATTAAATTTATGGGTAAATCGTAAATATACAACAAAAATAATGTTGGGGCCAGTACAGAATCTTGAGGTTCTCCAACATTAACGGCTAGATTGTGAGTCGTCAATACGAACACATTGTTTTCTGCCCTTTAGATAAAATTTAAACTAATCCAACTAGATGAAAAGCTTTGGATAAATCAATAAACATACCCATCCAATATTCATTGTTATCTAAGTTGCTGTAAATTCTTTTTAAGAAATTGAAAATTGTGTATCTGTAGATTTATTAGAACAGAAATTATGTTCATTAATGGAAAGATAATTAAAGATATTTAAGTATTTTATTCGTTTGTTATTCATAATCATAATGGACTCATATATTTTAGCAAAACTGGGTAATAAGTTAATGGGACGATAATTGCAAAATTCATTACGATCACCTTTTTTAAAATGAGATTTAACACTGGACAATTTCAGATTTGCAGGAAATATACCAGTTTCAAATAAAAAATTAATAAGATATGTTTTTACAATAAATATAGTAAGTAATTTGTTTTTCTTCGTGTACAAATCAAATGATCATTTCATTTGTTTATAGAACAGTTGTTATTCGACGCTCAGTAATAAAAAAAAGGCATAACTAAGTAGATAGAGTTATATATATGTAAAATGTCAAGGATATAATTAATCTAGTATGTGTGTATATTGTAGTTATACCTATTCTTTTACTTTCATAATTTAAAATTCAAACCGATCTGGTTCTTGTGGAATATTTTCCATTGTTGGGTGAATAAACCTATACTCCTCAACAATCTGATATAAAACGAAAAGAATATTAAGAGTTTTTTCAAACCTGTTGAAGCAGAAAACGGCGAAGCAGGTATTCGGCTTCGGGACTACTATATACTTTAACAAAACCCGCCAAATCTCGCGCAAGTATAACTTTATATAATTTGAAAAATTAGCTCACTTTTACCTAAAGTAGAATTTTGATTTAATCGATGAGAGCAATATTAATTATTTTGTAAAAAAAAATCCTGTTCCCTTTCAATACTAATATTATATAAGTAAAATACGAAAAACATGTAACTACTTGTGTTGGTTGTCACTTTTACTTTGATTTGACTTGTTCGTTTTGTATATATCAACTTGCAACATATGTATTATATAATATATTTTATGAGAAAATCTATTGCATATTCTTAAACGTAAAAGTCTTATATTCATTTTGCTTGCTTTAAGAATGTACATAATTGCAATAAAGTTACCGTACAACTTTAAGTTGAATATACAGGGTGTTTCAGGAGGAATAGTAAATATTTTAGGAGATGGTAGTATGGACTATTTTGAATAAAAATGTTTAAATAAACATGTGTCAAATTCTTAATGGTTACAGAGATATATGTAGCTGCCTGAATCTTACCCATAAAAATGACTTATTGATCGCACTTATTAATTATTTTAATGATATAAAACACACGAAAATTTTAGTTCAAAGTTAATTTTTAATAATAATAATAATAATAATAATAATAATAATAAAAAATCCTATCATCGACTTCAATACACATTCGTACTCCCTTAGTAATCTTCTGAAATCGTCTTGGCGTTCTTTTATGCGAGCATCGCCACTCATAATGCGAACGAGCAATTCGTCTTGTGTGTTTATTTTTTCTTCGTAAACGTCGTCTTTCATCCATCCCTATAAACAACTAACATCTAAAGTGCTAGGGTGTGGAGGTCTTGATGGCCAATGAATGTGACCATTTCGACCGATCCATCTTCCAGGGAATGTTAGATTTAGATGATGTGTCACCTCACAGCTAGAATATGCAGGGGCTCTGTCATGCTGGAAGAACGTACGCATCCTTGCAGATAAAAGAACCTCCTCTAATAATGGGCTCTAATATTAAATGGGCCCTATAAGACGATGCGGTAATATAGCGGGCCCGGCCAACTGATTATCTATCACACCACACCACGCATTTACAGAGAAGAGTTGTTGACAATTGCTTTCCAGAATAGCATGCGGATTTTTGTCGTACCATCGCACCAATGTGAGTTATTGACACCATCGTGAATGAAAGTAGCTTCATTAATGAAGAGTATTAATGAGATAACTCTGCGATTAGCAGTACTGACAAAGGTCCAATCGACTAGCTTCATCTGCTGCGTGATGGTATTGAATCGGTTGTAAGTTATAAGGATAGAAGCCGATCATACTTATTCATGTGAGTCGAAATTGTTCGTATGCTTGTGGCGAACTACGTTTTATCGACTGAATAATGCTTTCTAACTCATTCACATTTTCTACAGTTGCATATCCAGACGAAATATGAAGGTTGGATACTGCACCAGTCTCACGCAGTTTAGTGGGAACATCGGCAAACACTTTGGAATCTCTGGTGTTCTACAAAACCCGTAAACAAATACTGTATCGGCATATCCAGCATTTGCAAATACGCGCGGCATTGTCATAAACACTAGTAATATCAAACAGCGTCACGCATGCCAAACGCCCATTTCAGACTGAGGGTGAGGGTTTGTCAGCTATTTTAAACGCTGTATCTTTGTAACCATTAAAAAAAGGACACATGATTATATGAGCCTTTTTATTCCTCCTGTAACATCCTGTATTTTGTCTACAAGGTGAGGCAAAAGTTTGGTTCAACGGTAAAAAGCACTTTTCTCGATCAAAACTGAACAAAAACGATTTTTCTTTAACAGGTAGTTTATTCAATAAGTTCACAGTGGAATACAATTAAAGATTTGCAATACGATCGCTTGTGGTTGCGATGACAGCCTTGAGACGGTTAGGGTATGAAGATACAACGGTGAACTTTGGTCAGTAATGGCCCATGCCCTGGGAGGTGACTCCAAATTTGGATGAGGTGTACAAACCCGATGACCGTACCCATTGACAACTCGATCACGCCAAATAGCTGTTGGGATATCTGGAGCAAGATACGATCATTTTGGGAATTGACGGCCTGCTCAATAGTAAAGAGACTCTAATCAGTGAAGAGGGTGCGGAGATGTTCACTTGTGCGGGTGCACTCTTTTCACCCTAACACCTTTATTCTTCTTGGTGACCTGACGCCTTTTGGTCACCTTGTAGAACACTTTGAAGCCAGAAAGGACAATCCTGCTCAGGAAACGGGCGTTTATCTTAAGATCCTTGGCCATCTTTCGCATACTCCTCTGAGGGTTGTAGCGGATCTTGTCGCGGACACTTCTGACATTCTTGGGGATGGTAGATGTACGTGGACGACCTAATCTTGGCCTGTCTCCATTACTACTAACAAAAAAATTAAACTTCTTTGTAAAATTGTGAAGAAACCGAAAATTTAATAAAAATGTAGAAACAGTTTTGTATGCAACATTTAATTCTAAACAATTTTACACCCTACCGTGACCGTCTCGGTGGTCGAATGGTTAACATACTTGCCTTTCGATCCGAACGACGCGGGTTCATATCCCGGTCGAGACGGTTGTTTTTTAATTACGGATAAAAATCAAGGTATGCCTTCTTCTCGGGTAAACGGTAAACCCCGTGTCAATACGATTGGCACGTTAAAAATCCCTACCAAAGGTCGAAATACCTCTGGATTCGGCAAAATTCTAGTGGGATTGGCTATTGATCATAGTAATCGATGCCTAGAAGTGCGAGATGTATTCCGTAATCCGACGCTTCGCTCAAATACACAACAACAACAGCAACACCCTATCGTTTTTGTTGTAGAATGAAATCGCATAAAACTAAATTACATGTGCGCACCTGACTGTTAACACCCGGTATGTGTAACTATGGAAATAACAGTAGCATATATTTTTTATAATACGCGCTTTACTGACAATTAATTAAAATCTTCCTACAGAACTAAAAGTTTGGTTCAAAACGAGAAAGTGTAGCGTCTACTTGAATCACGTTCCAGCTATTGTTGTATATATGTCAACCGGTGAGATTTATTAGGAATTTTAGCTCTAGTAACTCGTCAGTTGAATGCATACATTAATTATATAGAAATGCTTCAGCTTTCACGTTAAATTGTATGCTCTCTTCTTGATTACTATAATAGAAGTACTCCTATCCTTTAGATTAATTGCATATTGTATTTTAAAACATGTGAAATATACGAGGTGAATAAAGTTCGCGATATTTGAAAATATAAACTATGTCCTCGACGCTTTAGGGCAACAAGAGGACTGGTCTATCTATGTATAAGCTTGACTAAGTAAACTTACATAACTATCCGAACATAACTTGTTCAAATACGCCTCCGTATTTACTTAACACACTTCTAGGTATTTGCAGCCGTAATTTTTTTGCATTTCGCAAGATCTCGCCCGTTCCAATAGCCCGTGAAACTATTTCCAATACAAAAATTTAATTATATAATAACGACATAGTACATACGTCGTTTTTGTCACAATACCGGTATACAAACCAGTAACGAGAAGCCAAGATATCAGTTTTTTGTTAGATAATTGTCAGACCATATTTTTTTGCATTTACTAACGATATATTTCTTGGAGTTCTTTCGAAAATGTACAGGAAAGAAACGTTTGTTCGGAATGTCTATGTTTGCTAAATGATTTGTTACGTAACAAGGCTGTGGTTTTAGAGAAACTGTCAAATGACAAATACGTCGATAATGCAGTTACCTGTAATTAAAAGAAGTGACATCAAAGTTATGCTTTATAAGTGGAACACCCTGCACGTTAGTATCATTGCTTTCATAAAAATCTGGGGCAACTCATATGAGGTCATTTTGACATTTTTCGAATCTTGTGACAATGACTTTAAAAATGACAATGTTTTGTATTTAATCTAAAAGTTATTTTTTATTGGGTTTATACGTTATATTCGTTGGCTTTTAGCAAAAAAAAATATATCAAAGATTATTTTTAAGTGTGAAAATTTTTATTGAAAACGTTTGTAGTTTTACAAATGTTGGTCATACTTTATTGGAGCACCATCATTTCAAATAATTTTGTGCATATAGACGTTTAGACATCGATAAAATGCAATTATGAATAAAATTTCCGTCATGACTTATTCCTTGCCATACATTTTCAATGGCATGCCATAAATCTTCAGGTGTTCGAGGACGAAGTTTTTTCTTATAAAGTTTTTTTAAGGATTAGTCCTCGATTTGTAGCCCTCAATTCTCTGATAAATGCCTTTTTTGAATTATTTGTTGATTGGAATGTTTCCCCGTCCGTAAAAATAATTTTTTCCAATAATCTCGATCTTTGTGGATATAATTTTAATTCAAGGAAATTAATAATCTGGCTTCGTTCTGGTTTGTTTTCGTTCTATACTAAGGAGCTGTTTATTAACACCAACTCTATATTTCAATTATGATTGCTTAGTGTCATGTTTAATGTTGATTGAGATCCCAGAAAGTTTGATAATATTCTCACATCCATTGCAGTTGAAAACAGATTTTCTCTTGAAATATGTAATAAAGGAGTATCTTGTGCAACAGTAGAGATTTTGCAATCACCAGTTCTAGCTTTTCTCCCCAACTTATTTCATTTTAATGTTTCTTTATAACAAACACTGTGTTTTTATTAAGATTAAATTGTTGCACAGTATTCATATAGACTCATCTTGAAATTTAACCAGGATTTAGGCTTTCAAAACCATATTACATTGATGGGGCATTATTTTGACATTAATAATCAAGAACC
This sequence comes from Dynastes maya, assembly GCA_029619315.2. Classification (NCBI taxonomy): domain Eukaryota; kingdom Metazoa; phylum Arthropoda; class Insecta; order Coleoptera; family Scarabaeidae; genus Dynastes; species Dynastes maya. The sequence continues at coordinate 5,462,619 of JAROYE020000004.1, forward strand.
GTTTTTCTTTCACAAAACAACTAAGTGATTATAAACTGAAATGATTTCCATGTGATTGGAAAGTGAACCAGTTCAACCGAAATTAAGGTGATTGGATGTTAGGAAGAGGAACACATATTTTATTTTAAGTAACCACAATGTAGTTCTTAGCAATTACACCGAAACTGAGTATTTGTAAATGAAACACTACTCAGCGTCAAAGTGATAATATGGTGATTTCGAGTTAATGAATATTTAAATAACGATTGACACTGACAGACAATTTGATATAACATTTTTTGATTGTCATATTTTAGGAAAAATAAATCACCAAGGAGTATGGCGGTCGTTAGGAACTAACACGTGGTTCTAAACTGTCGGGATGACGACCAGGTTTCAAAAAATCTCTTTTAAATTTTCACCAATATTTCGCTTTTATTTAAAGCTTCATCAGGGTCAATAAATGAGTTGATCGCTTCTCAAATGTACATCGTAAAAGAAAAAAATGTAGTTTGCAAGTTCGGTCTATCTACTCATGTTTTATGAAAGACATGTTTAAAATGGATAATGTCACAATAGTATCGCTTATCGCAGATTTTTATGCAAGCAATGGTACATATTTGATTTCTTCCGGAGAATTTGGGGTCAGTTTATATAGGAAATAACTATAGTATTTATGGTAAAAAGAACTAACTATGTATTTTATAATGGATTTAATTCGTTTGAATTTGTATCTAGTAGCGGTATCTCACAAGGATCCAATCTTGGTCCATTGATGTTCATTCTATACATAAACGACCTCTTAACATCCTTATCTTGCCATGTCCTCGCTTATGCCGACGATGTTAAACTGTTTTGTAATATTAACTGCCAACAAGATATCGAGAGTCTTCAGACGAGCATTAATATACTGACCGAGTGGTCAAAATCCAATACACTGACATTAAATTCTAGTAAATGTAATTTTATGTGCTTCACGAGAAAAACAAATCCATATATCTCCACTTATCAAATCAACGATATTTCCATCGACAAAATTACCAATCTTAAAGATCTAGGTGTTACTTTTGATCCAACTTTATCGTTTAACATACATATTGAACAAATTTGTTCATCTGCCTCTAAAATGATGGGTTTTCTTATGAGAACGTCCAAATACTTCAATGACGCACTAGTGCTAAAATCCCTTTATTTTGCATTTGTACTCTCGAAATTGGAGTATGCCTCTATTGTTTGGTATCCTTTCTATATGTCCCATCAAGCTCCAATTGAACGTGTTCAGCGTCGATTCCTCAAATTCTTGTCGTTCAAAGTTAATGGCGAATATCCGCCTTGGCATACTTCTTACAACACCCTTCTCGAATCGCATCAATTTCGTTCATTGTCATCCCGTCGTGATTACCATAGCGCCCGATTTTTACACAAATTATTAAATGATAGGATCGACTGTATGCAGCTGGTCTCCCACATAGGATTCAACGTACCTCGAATAGCATCTCGTTATGCTCCAACCTTTACTATGCCGACACCGAGGACCAATCTTCGTTTGCGGTCGCCAATCTATCACATGATTAGGAACGCTGAGAAGATATTTAGTGATATTTTCACCGGAGAGTTGGCGCCATGATACACGAAACATAATAGTTTTTTGTATAGTTATGTCATGTTTTTAAATCAATATGTATTGTGTTCACTATGTGTATATTTGTCCTGTAATTGGGTTTACCTGTTGGACAATAAACATTATTATTATTATTATTATTATTATTATTATTATAGTTTGAATAATATTTGATACTTTGCTTACCACTTCGTATATTAATCTGTAGGACCAGGAATATTTCCATTTGGAATAAAAGAACAGCTTGATAATAGATTATCTTTGACAAAATACTAAAGATTTTGTTTTTCGAGCGACATTTTAAATGTTATTTCAATGGAATATTCTGTATATTTTTTTCATTTTTGAATTGCTAAAAATAATTTACCTTATTTATGTTTTTGAGATATTTTGTATTTTCAACTTTGGGCGTTAAAAATTTATAACACAATCCCGTTATTATTTATCTATTATCTCTTTAAACACATAGCGAGTCGAGCTGTTTTAGCAGATTATGAAAATTTAATGTTTCTTCAATACTAGTAGATGATTTTTCGTAATATTACGGGTATTATTATTATAATTTGCAATAGGTTATGATGTCAAAATAATTCTAAACTATGGCACTAATGCATATCTATGATTTTTGTACGTAGCATGTGCTCTGAAATGTTAGCTTTGTTACTGTTTATAATCCATAATAGAAACGACTTTTTTAAATAAATAGCGAGTCGTGCTATAAGGTTATCCTGACTATATACATTAAAGTACCGTAGCACCTGTATATGCGAACGTGATGTTATGTTATTTATTATCGGTTCAAAAAAATGCATCTATACCAGGTGTCCCAGATTTAATGTTACAGGCGATATCTTCCTTATTTGCAGAGTTATAAGTAGAGTTTGTTAAAAAGGTGGTACCGGCAGTGGCACACCGCATAAAAGTAGGTACCAATATTGTATATTAATATTGGTGAAAAATAATATTGTTACCTTTTTCTGTCGCCTTGATGTCCGCTGTGGCAATTGGCAACCGCCCTGGTAAGCTGCGTAGAATTGCAACATCAGCAACGCTTCCATTGTTGATTCATTCAACCGTCGACGGTGTTGTGAATACGTTGTCGTACACTTCGAAAATGATCGTTCGACATCCGGTAAAGTAAGATTTGCAAATGTCAGATATTCCTTTTCCTCATCTGGGCACTCTTGATTTTCAATTATAGACCGAACCTTTTGTAAATCGGGAATTTTTCGTTAAAATTGCACCAAATTTTTGAGCAACATCGACTCCTATAGTGTTCGTCAAGTTTTCTAGAGCGGCTTGTAAATTGTTTATGCAATTTAATGCGTCTCGTGCAGATAAGTGAATGTTTTCTAATTGCTCAATAGTTTGTGCAACTTCAGAATAGTTCATGGAAATGTCATCTATTTGTTGTTGAACGTCCGAATTGAAAAAGGTTCCTGACTATCTCGAACTGCTGCAGAATCATTTGAATCAAGTTTCAAGATGACATATTTCAATTGTGAAAAATATTTCTGTTGGAAGATACTGCCTGGAGCCATGTTCCCCATCGTGTTATTACAGACTGAGGTGGTGGTGGTAATTTCGGATCGCTTTTACTCATACTCTACAGACTTGGCAGAATCTTCACGCAACTCGTGTACGTATCAGACAGAGATAGTTGCATACAACGTAATGCCAACGTTAGCGTGTTTCACTAATCCACCGCTTTGGGTCTGACTTCAATTCATAGTTACTATTATCGATATTTCGTAGCGGAGTCTCTTTATTCCGCATGCAAGTTACGGGTGTCGCAAGTTTCATCCACCAAGTCTGTATATTGATAATTTTCCATGTAACATATCGATTTAGAAGCGCGTCTTTATGCCGAGTATACACCACTCATCATACACGAGTACACACAAAAGGCTAAATATCACTATACTATACATTAACTCTGCTTAAAAGGATCATTTGGAACAGGTGACATCAAATTTGCTGATTCCCTTGATGCATTCAACAATGAAATGCTTGGGGCTAAAAATGGATACTAACTTAATAAGCTATCTCACCTAAATGATCTGAAAAACGAGCTTTATACGCAATTTTTAGGATTAAACAACTAACGACTCTTGCTGAAAAGCGAATGGCATATTTTGTAGTGTTTCACTCACATCTTAGTTACGGGTATAGTCATCTGGAACGAAACAGCACATTTTGACAGATTGCTTATTTTATTATCCAAAAATAAAAGCTATTAGAATATGACGTAATGTAAATTATAACGAATCATATCGCTTATAAATATACATGCTCAAAGAGCGTTGTTTACTTTAAATCAGGAGTACTTAACCTCTTAGCTTCACTGAGCCACATTGGAAGAAGGCGAGTTGTTTTAGGACACACAAAATATTCTTATCACTATAGGTTATTGATATTTCTTTCGTTTCACGCTCGCTTCTTGGGTCGCATTGATACTTATTTTGGGCCATGGGTTGGACACCCCTGCTTTAAATGAAGATAATCACGAAATTGCTACAACAATCAGAAAGCTCCTAAGAATTTTGTTCCTTTTAAGCTGTCTAAATTCTAATATTCTATCGGTTAGTGGGAATCTTTGTTGTATAATGAGCTTCCGGAAGAAATTAAAACATTGCACTAGAATACTTCCAAGTGTAGGGGCGAAGAAATTTCTTGTTGGTAGATAGTGTTATACATCCACTGAAGAATATTTAAGGTAATAAAGAGAATCAAGAATAAACGTCCCAAGAATCTCACAGTAGATATTCTTCTACTTGGCAAATCCTAACGAAAAAAGTGTTATTAACTCTCCAATCTGAAATCACCGATTCGAATGAAGCTTGGTAATTATGTAGATCTCATAAAACTGTAAGAAATCAGTTTATTTTTCAGCTGTTATTACCTTTAGTAACGGGTTGGAATCGAAAGCTTTTACCTTTTCTTCTATAACATCATGGAAGCTAAAAAAAATGATGTATCACCTACTCCAACAATATTTTGTGAAGCCGCTGTGGTATGCTTTCAAAATAAGTGACTTCTCAACAATTTAGTCACTTAAAATTGATTGTGTTAAATGTGTGCAACATTACATCAACTACACGCTCCACATAATGTAACTTCTGCATTACACTGCTCCCATATCTTACTCATGCACTAAAACCTCTATAATATGATAGATATTTGAATCAAATACGTCAAGCCCAGCATATAATCGATGTCAGATTAAAGATAAAATTTAGTATATCGTCATATCATAGGCTCGAACTCAGTCAGAACTGTGCAATGGGCGTATATGTATGTATGAAGTAAATAAGATACTATTCGCCTAAGGCGTGACCTTTCAATTTCTCGTTCACTTCGCGCTCACTTTTAAAATCGACCAAGGTTGTTCTTCGGACGTACGTAGTAGGTATTCTACAAGACAACAAGAGCTCCGTTATGTCGGAGCCGGTTTGCGATACACACCTTTGACTACTCGAGTCCCCTGCGAGCCTATTGTTGCTCGATGATCGAACGCCTTGCAAGTCATAGCTCGCGAGCTGCAGCGCATGTACGAGGTATGATCAAAATCTATCCGGATTGGGTTTATTAAAAGAAAAATATAAAACTTATAGGTCATATTATTTAGTCTTCTTCGAAGTAGTCCCCTTTCGAAGCCACACAGTGCTGTTTCCACTGCATGAAACAATTTTTTGAAGTCATCTTCGGAAATAGCGAACAGCTGCCTCGTCGCATTCTGTTGTATCTCCTGAACATCCTGAAATTTTCGTCCTTTCAAGTGGTATTTATTTTTTGGAAAGATAAAAAAAAATCGCAGCGTGCGAGATCTGGCGAATATGGTCGCTGTTGGACCTGTGAAATGTGGTGTTTAGCAAGAAACTGCTGCGCAAGCTGAGGCGAGTGTGCAGGCGCGTTGTCATTATGGATTTTCCACTCGCTACTCCCATGCAATGCCGGTCTTTTGCGACGTGCTGTGTCCCTCAAACGGCGCAAGGGTTGACAATAGTACTCCTTATTTATTGTTTGACCTGGTGGAGCGTATTCGTGGCGCACAATTCCCTATAATCGAAAGACACAGTCAGCATCGTCCTGACATTGCTGCGGCTTTGTCGCGCTTTTTTAGGTCTGGGTGAGTTTGGAGTTTTCCATTGTGAAGAAGCCAACTTTGCGGGGTGGGGGGCAGACTTTACGACCTCGCTGAATAAACATAATAAAGTTTAAGAAAGGAACTATGATTGTCACCTAAAACAAAATAAAGAACATAATAGAAGTAAAAACTGGACTTATCAATACAAAACAATAAAATACTGCTAAATCAATCTGTCTAAAATTTAGACAAAATGGATTGAATTCTCCAAACATTGTGGGCAAATAGCATTCCGACGGTAGGCGCAAAAATGATTTTTGCAACAAACACAAAAACTGGTTCCCTTGCGGTCGTTAGCTTTTGGACATATACAGCTATACTTTTTCATCCTGCTTTACTTTCCTTGCTTGTAACTGCAGCAGATGAAACGTTCACTCGGAAATGTTTTACAACTCTTTGTGTTGTTAAAATCAGTTCTTTTGGCAAAGTAGTTGTCACAATTCTTCGTTTCATTTCGTCCTCCGCTAAAGAAAATGCTGAACATTTCATGAAATCTTTTTGCATTTCCACCGTTGCTTTTGTATAATACGTGGGTAGATTGAAAAGTTTCCGGAATGACAATGAAAACAAAATAAATCGGGTTCAAGTTATATTTAGTTTTTCAATACAATCCCCTTGAAGCTTAATACACTTGGTCCAACGTTTCTCTAGCTTCTCGATTGCCTCCCGGAAGTGACTTTCTTCGAAGTTCCAAAAATAATCGTTTACAGCCTCTATCAGTTCTTCATTCCACCAAAATTTCTTTCCGCCCAGAAATGTTTTGATTTACGGGAATAGGCAGAAGTCCAACGGAGCCAAACCAGGCAAATACGGCGGATGCGGAAGGATTTCCAACTTCAATTCTGTCAATTTTTGCTGAGCGATTACACTTGAATGAGCGGGCGCATTGTCCTGGTAAAACAACGCTTTTTTCTAAATCATTCCCGGGCATTTTTTGGAATTGCTGCTTTCAGTTTGTCCAAAAGCGTTGTGTAATATTGGCCAGTAACAGTTTTTCCTTTTTCAAGATAATCAATTAGCAAACCTATTGCGTCCCAAAAAAACGATGCCATCACCTTTCCAGCCGAGTGAATGCTCTTTGCCTTCTTCAGAACCGATTCACCTCGTTCAATCCACTGTTTTGATTGCATTTTTGTTTCTGGTGTGTAGCGATGACACCAGGTCTCATCCATGGTCACGAATCGTCTCTTGAAATCCGTTGGATTCCTCGTAAACACTTCTAAACCGTCGGCTGAGGTTCGAACTCGAATGCGTTTTTGCTCTGAATTGAGCAAATGCGGCACCCATCTTGCAGAAAGCCTTTTTAAACACAATTCATTATGTAAAATATGAACTACTCGTTCATAAGAGATCCCCACGGCTTCCTCAGTTTCACGCACTTTTATTCGGCGATCTGCCTAAACCATGTAATGGATTTTATCCACAATTTCTGACGTGGTAGCCGTTTTCTGACGTCCTGAACGTGGTTCATCACTTGTATGCGTGCGACCACGCTTGAATTCCGAATCCCAAAAACTCACGGTGGAAAATGAAGGTGATGAATCCCCAAGAACGGCATCTAACCTTGATTTGATCTCGTTGCGGTTTTACCTTCCAAATAGAAAAAATTGGTGACCGCTCGAAAGGTACTTGACATCAATTATTGCCAAAACCAGACTATTTGACAGATCGATTTGACATTTGCAGTCAATTGATATGAAAGAGTTGCCAACACAGCGATATAAAGTATTTGGAAAAAGCAACCCTCTAGAAGCGGTTTCGGAAACTTGTCAATATTCTACGTACATAGGTATTGATTCCTGCTGCATCCAAAATGAAATAGAAAAATGGAAGTGGCGATCGCCTCGTTTTTCGAGTAGTCTTCAAGTTACAGAACAAATAGAGGACATCAACTCCACCTCTTAATTCATTATACAACAATACTACATTCGATTGTTGGGAACCTTCTTCAATTTCTTCAGTGTTGTGAAAGCTTGACAATAGATTAACATTTTTGTTTCTTTTTTGGAATGTACGAAATCAATTTTTTTTCTTTTCTGTACAGAAATTCGGTCGGCGCTTTCCGTGGTTTAGTTTCAATGAAACACTTCGGAATCTGCGGCCTATTTTTTCTGAGCGTATCTACCATCGTGAACTTTCAGTAAGTTTATCTGTTAATTCACATAATACTTCGACAGACAATTTTAAATGTGTAATATTTGCAGATAAAATAATTAGGTATTAACCTTGTGGTGTAGAGGTTAGTACGCCCATCCGGCAAACGGGAGATGTCAGGTTCGATCCCCTGCCGGGACGATATTTTTTCGTATTTAATTACGTCGGGAATTACAGATTTTCATAATTCACTGAAGCCAAAATATATTAATAATAGTTCTTCTTTAAAGAAATATAGATATCAACAACAGTTACAAAGAGAATTACACTAAAATATGACTATACTATTGCCTGTTAACATATCTTACCTTTTATTAACAAGGCATCAGACATTTAAATTAATGTTATATTTTACGACACGATTTCAAAATTCACGTGCAAGAAGGAATTTGTTAACTATGTGCTACTTCAACAGCTATAATAGTGATGTAAATAAGACAGTTGTTTGTTTAACAAGTTATGAATACATGTTAAGATTTCGTTTGTACGAATCTAACGCAACAAGTCTAAAAACTTTCTTCAGAACTTCGTCAACGTACTGTTTCTAAGTATCTTGTTTTATATACAACCTTGGTACATACATTAGACACTAATATGTTGACCTCATGGCACATACAGGGTGCTTCCGACTACAAATTTCATATTTTGCGAGGTAATCATATTTCTTAGGAAAATTTGCCAGATGTTGCGGGTCATGTAATTGTAAATTACTTGCATTTGTTACGTAGCATGTAACTTCATCTCATATGCCTGTAAGGTCCCTTAAACAGAGTGTTAGATCAGTAAATGCAATTAAGAAATACTCAAAGAGTCTTAATTTGCTAAAACGTATTTTTCTTAAGCAGTAATACCTAATTTTCTCTCAACAATGATTGATTACTTGCAAAAAAACTGCAATAAAAAAGTGTTGTGGTCAAGCGGAATAGTGTAAGAGGTGTTTCACACCTTTGGCAGAGAGAAGTAATTTCTAGTTCAGAATATTATTATTAATGCATATAGTGACCACCCAGAGGATTCTAGCTTGTAACGAAAGCAAGATTATAACGTCCTTTCCGTGGGGTGGTGTTTCACATTTGAAGGATTTCACATTTTTCAAAATCTGACACAAATGTTCGATGCGTGACAAACCATCAGTGTTCTAAGGCAGTTACTTTTATAGACATAATTTTATAGACACCAAAATATCTATAAAATTTTTAAATTTGCTCGTACGTTTAACTATAGAGATTCATGAATTTTTAAAACAATTGTTCTGAATTAATTAAATATTTTGTGTGGTGCGGAGTGTATCCATAGCTTGGTGTATAAATCTAAGTATATATCTCATTTATTTCTTCTAAAATTTAGTGGTAATATAATATATTGGGGGTAGATAAAAATAAATTACAATTATTATATGTTAACTTCTTTTAAAATCAAATTTTTCAACGGATAAATAGTTTATTCATTTCTCCTAGATGTTGTAAACAAATTACCACATCAACTTTCTACGCAGCCTATACGTCAGGAACTGGATGACTAGCTTCCGTATATTCCCAGCGATTATCTTTTGCTCCATCTGCCTTAAGTGTAGTAATTTCGCGTAACGTAGAAGCTCGACAGATTACCGAGAACAGGTTGAGGAAACAGGGTAAATAACTACCTACCATCAAAGAAAGGAGATAAAACAATGAAAGTGATGTAGTCCAGTTATGTAGAGAGAGTGAATTACGTGTAGAATATAGAATGTAAGCGTTTTATGTGAGTAAAAATGTAAGGTGTATGGCTTTAATTTCTTTAAGTCAACGCTCTGCATGAAGGGTAATGACACTCTTAAACAAGAAATGGCGATGACGTGCATGTATTTGCTAAAGAATATATCCACAAGCAATAAAGACAGCTTATACATGGTTTAAAGTAAGATCCACTGCTTAAAAGCGATATCCTAAGAAGATTTAAAGACACCTCAAGGATTTTTCAAAAACAAATTAATGAAAAAATAAAACTTGAATGAAGGAAGGTGAACTAGCGACGACAAGAACAGGATAAATTGATTACTGAGGTCGAAACTATGTAAACGATAAGTAGCAGCAGTATATTATTTATTTTGCAAAGTATCTTCAGGCGTAAGTTTTATGGTTCGCGAAATGTCAGAGTGCCCATAAATTTCAAAGGTGAATCTTTTTATTAGCTATTTAGTAAAACGTTGAATAGTAAACATATGAAGAGGTCTGCTAAATTATTTGATTCTTGCTTTATTGGTTAAATTTTATCACACTTCGAAGATGGTTTTATTGGGATTTTTTGGGAAAAGAATTACAACTTTATGCTTTAATAATGAAAATTACAAAAGACAATACGTAGATGTCTGAAGCATGCGTTTTGAACAGCGTTCTCATTACTTTTTATTATGATATAGCTTTTTTTAATTTATTCTATTGCTCTACGATTGGAATTGTTAAGTTTTATTTTGAGGTAGTGGCCTTAAAACCCATATTTTTTATTAGGAAGGGTCATATTGTTATATATGAGACACATTGTTATTTTACAAATATTGATTCAACTTGATATCTCTGGTTACTACATAAATGGAGGTAGAAAGACAAAGTACATATTTCGCACTTGTCCTATTCTTCCCTATGCGGTTTTGTAGGGGATTGTTTTATTTTCTATCTGCACACAGAGAAATGGTTTCTTGTATCAAGAGGTTAGAGTTTCTTGCAAAAATCAGTCTATTTAGAAAATATTTTTATTTCACTACAAAAATGTATAATATAAGAAAATAATGTTCCTGAAATTTTATTTGTATTAAATAAATATTTTCTTAGGGTTAGTAAATGAAGGACATCTAAGACAGACAAATTTTCAGATAAAAAAGTATTCATATTACATTAGCGGGTATCTTTTGAAAATGTTTATGAACGTTGTATGTTAAAGATTATATCTTATATAATAATATATAATATAATAATAATAATATTATAATAATAATATAATAATAATTAAAATAATTTAATATATAATAATATATAATTAATAATATATATTAATAATAATAATAATAATAATAATAAAATAATAATAATAATAATAATAATAATATAAAATAATAATAATAATATAATAATAATAATAATAATAATAATAATATAATAATAATAATAATAATAATAATAATAATAATAAAATAATAATATAATAATAATAATAATATATAATAATAATAATAATAATAATAAATAAAAATAATAATAATAATAATAATAAAAATAATATAATAAATAATAATAAAATAATAATAATAATAATAATAATAATAATATAATAATAATAATAATAATAATAATAATAATAATAATAATAATATAAATAATAATAATAATAATAATAATAATAATAATATAATAATAATAATAATAATATATAATAATAATAATAATAATAATAATAATAATAATATAATAATAATAATAATAATAATAATAATAATAATAATAATAATAATAATAATAATAATAATAATAATAATAATAATAATAATAATAATAATAATAATAATAATAATAATAATAATAATAATAATAATAATAATAATAATAATAATAATAATAATAATAATAATAATAATAATAATAATAATAATAATAATAATAATAATAATAATAATAATAATAATAATAATAATAATAATAATAATAATAATAATAATAATAATAATAATAATAATATAATAATAATAATATAATAATAATAATAATAATATATAATAATAATAATAATAATAATATAATAATAATAATAATAATAATATAATAATAATAATAATAATAATAATAATAATAATAATAATAATAATAATAATAATAATAATAATAATAATAATAATAATAATAATAAATAATAATAATAATAATAATAATAATAATAATAATAATAATAATAATAATAATAATAATAATAATAATAATAATAATAATAATAATAATAATAATAATAATAATAATAATAATAATAATAATAATAATAATAATAAATAATAATAATAATAATAATAATAATAATAATAATAATAATAATAATAATAAATAATATATAATAATATAATAATAATAATAATAATAATAATAATAATAATAATAATAATAATAATAATAATAATAATAATAATAATAATAATAATAATAATAATAATAATAATAATAATAATAATAATAATAATAATAATAATAATAATAATAATAATAATAATAATAATAATAATAATAATAATAATAATAATAATAATAATAATAATAATAATAATAATAATATAATAATAATAATAATAATAATAATAATAATAATAATAATAATAATAATAATAATAATAATAATAATAATAATAATAATAATAATAATAATAATAATATAATAATAATAATAATAATAATAATAATAATAATAATAATAATAATAATAATAATAATAATAATAATAATTAATAATAATAATAATAATAATAATAATAATAATAATAATAATAAATAATAATAATAATAATAATAATAATAATAATAATAATAATAATAATAATAATAATAATAATAATAATAATAATAATAATAATAATAAATAATAATAATAATAATAATAATAATAATAATAATAATAATAATAATAATAATAATAATAATAATAATAATATAATAATAATAATAATAATAATAATAATAATAATAAATAATAATAATAATAATAATAATAATAATAATAATAATAATAATAAATAATAATAATAATAATAATAATAATAATAATATAATAATAATAATAATAATAATAATAATAATAATAATAATAATAATAATAATAATAATAATAATAATAATAATAATAATAATAATAATAATAATAATAATAATATAATAATAATAATAATAATATAATAATAATAATAATAATAATAATAATAATAATAATAATAATAATAATAATAATAATAATAATAATAATAATAATAATAATAATAATAATAATAATAATAATAATAATATAATAATAATAATAATAATAATAATAATAATAATAATAATAATAATAATAATAATAATAATAATAATAATAATATAATAATAATAATAATAATAATAATAATAATAATAATAATAATAATAATAATAATAATAATAATAATAATAATAATAATAATAATAATAATAATAATAATAATAATAATAATAATAATAATAATAATAATAATTTTATTTGCCAATTGATCCAATAGGATATAGGCTTCGTCGGAAAATTACAAATATGATAAAATAAAACAGAACACACATGTAATTACAATAAATAAAAAAACCCATGAAAAATTGGTGTCCAGCAATCACAGGTGTACTAGACAAAGAATTCAGAGACACTATAAGTAGCAATTCTCAAGAAGACGTTCCTTTAAAAGGTTTTTGAAAATATGTATGTTTTGAGCCTTGATTTGTTGAGGTAAGTTGTTGTAAATTTTTATGCACATGTACCTCGGGCTTTTTTCGTACATTGTTGTTCTGTGATTCGGAATTGCTAATTCATTTGCATTTCGGGTTTTATATGTATTATTTATGTCGCCGTTACGTACAAACAATTCTTTGTACCTATGCGTAAATACAGCACATTCATATATGAAAAGACACGGCAAAGTCATGATGCCATAACGTCTAAACATTGGACGACATGAATCCATTCCATGCAATGAAAACATTGCCCTTATAATCCTTTTCTGCAGCACAAAACTGCGCAAAAAGTGAGAGGATTGACCCTAGAAAATTACACCGTATCTCAACCTAGACGCAACGTGTGCATGATAAAACATTAGTAAAGTTTCAGAGTTAACGATATACGCCAATCTACTGACTGCATATGCTAAAGAGCACAACTTAGCGCATTGTATGGGTAAGTATGGCATCTGTATTCCGGTTTCTGTCGCTACCTTCTGGGACGACATGACTATATCTCTTGACACTAGCTGGCGCCAGGGAATATTTCACTGCTGTTTTTGAAGATTAGTGGCATAAACTGAGAGATGAACAGCAATGTGGGCAGGAGCAATAAGCATTAGTGCTTTTTCTCTTCTCACATTGTTTTTGCCGGGAGTGATTCCATCAATACCATGAGATATATCAGCATCATTTTGGTTTATAATTTCTAGGCACTTCTACATTAAAGTTCACTTTTGTTTGAACATTATTCTGTAGATAACCTACCTTAGCCTTTTTACCTATATAATAGCAAATATAGACGACGCTTGTAATAGTTTTTATGATATTCTCTATACCATTATAGTACAGCATGTTCCATTAAAATCAAATACACAGCTTAAATATCCTGTAGGGTATCCAAGTGAACACATTTAAGAGTTAAGATTGAAAGAATATTATTTGCGTAAAATGCAAGAAATTTAGCTGTATGGATGATTTGAATAACTATAGTTACACAAACAAACAAGAATTAATTCTAAGGTTTTATTTAATAATTTTATACTACAATCAGAATCTGCTATGTCAAGTAATACTAAACAATTTTGGCGCTATGTTAATATTTAATCTATCTCTGAAGACAGATACTTTCCCCAATCTTTGGAAAATTGCAAGGTTGGTACCAGTGTATAAGAAGGGCAATAAGCAATTAATCGAAAACTATAGACCGGTTGCTATTTGTAAATAACTTTGCGAAGGTTTTTAAGAAATGCTTATATTCCCGTTTTTATCCTCAGATTAAGCTGTTTATCTCCATATATCAGCACGGATTTGACATTAACCGTTCTACTGTAACAAATCAGAATGAACAGGTAGATGTCATCTATACAGATTTAAGTAAAGCATTTGATCGCATTGACCATTCTATACTACTTATGAAACTAGATGCAATTGGTTTTTCTACGTCTTTAATTAATTTCTTCTCGTCATACCTTACGCAAAGGAAACATTATATAGTTCTCTCCGAACATGAATCTCAACATTTCTTCCCCGCTTCTGGAGTGCCTCAAGGAACAAATCTGTGTTCTCTTTTATTTACAATATACATAAACGACTATGTAACTTTCTTGACGCTCACAAGCTACTGTTCGCAGACGATTTAAAGGTGTATAGCGTTATCAATACCATTGATGACTGCATTCACTTGCAAAATCAATTAATCCTAACTTGATGTGTCAATAATAGATTAAGTCGATAAATGTGTGAACGTTAGTTACACACGTAAGATTCAGCTAATCCATCATGCCTACTGTATAGATAACGATAGATTACAAAGGTAATCATCCTTTAAAGATCTCGGCGTTATTTTTGACTGGAAGTTATCCTTCGGTGATCATATTGCTTCTATAACCAGCTCGCCACTAAGAACGATGGGTTTTATAGTTCGCATTATTAGACCCTTTACAACCATTGGACCTATATTGCTTCTCTACTTTGCTTTTGTTCGCTCCAAATTGGAATACGCCTCTATGGTTTGGTCACCTTTTTACAAGCAACATATATATTCTTTAGAACAAGTTCAACGGGGACTCTAAAATACTTCACTACAAAGAACATGGCGTATACCCTGCACAAGGGTATAGTCACATTGCTCTACTTACCTCGTACAGAATTGATCTACTAGATCTCCCTCGTAACAGAACTGATATAAAGTTCCTTTTTAACCTCCTTAACAATGACATTGACGCTCCGGAGTTATTAAATTGGATTGATTTTCTTGTTCCTCGACCATCTGGTAGATATCATAATACATTTTACTATTTCCAACCTAGAATTAATATAATGCTAAAATCTCCTCTAAGAAGGTTATGCAATTCTTACAATTTAATATCTGATCATTCCACTGATACCCATTTCTCCCCGTTGCCTACACTATTGAACAAATGCCTATTTTGTTTTGAGTAAGCTTTAGTAAGTTTTATAATTCCATGTTAGATTTTGTATTAGATTTAAGTTTATTGTCCTGTAATTGGATGTTATATCTGTTGGGCAGATTATCATTATCATTAAAGTTTTAAAATCACAAGCAATGAGAATAATTTACTGCATTTTGTACGGATATGTCGTACGGTTTTAAACAAGTTAAGTGCGTAATATACATTTCAAGAATTCTAGTAAATAAATGCTTTATTTTAAGATGAACCTATGGATTTATGAACAATGTCCCCTTTCTTGAATTAAGAAAACTATTTACTATCCTTAAGAAAATATCGTTTTATGTTATAACGGTAATTTATTTAAAATAAGAATCCCTTTCTTCAAATTTTCTGCAAGATTTTCTTGAATCAAGTTAATAAATGTAAAACAAAGAAATACAATTACTTCATTATAAGTATCTCGTTCTCTTAAGCGGAGAAAAAATCGCAAGAAAATATTTCTTTTGATTTAAAGCAATAATTGTATTGTGTTTAATTGAAACGGTAATTGTCTTGAATTGAGGGGGCCTTGATACAAGTAAGCGTTTCTCTGTCTGTTTAACTTTTCTGATCGATTGACAGCTTCTGATTGATATATCTGTATTACTTATCTTTTCATTTCAAAAGAAATTAGTAAAGTGCTTCAAATACCAATAAATTACCTAATCTTGGATAATTTTTTCACCTTACAGTGTTAAAAAAGGAGCAGAATTTTTTCCCCTGTTAGAGTGAACATTGTTTCATTTAAATCTTATTTTTTAATATGTTTAATAATTTAATAACATTAAATTTGATAAGAACTAATACTTTCGCGGATACAAATTTGTATATTGTGTGTATTGTTTGACTCTCTCTATTGTCTCTATTCTCCTTTCATTTCAAACATCCTAAATTCTTATTTGAAAAATTTCCTTTGGAAGCTATTTACTTTTCCGCTGAATCCATTAAATAACAATCAACAATTCAAAGAAAAGAATTCCATTCAAAAGTCAATAAAAAGACCATCTAAGATTCGAAACAATAACCATCAGCTGTAAAAAACGATGCGCCTTCTTGCGAAACAAAACAAACCGAAACAATGGACACAGAAATACCTACAACACTTCTTTTCAATTTACCACTACTATTATGCATTCACCTGCATAGAAAATCGAACAATACACATACATTAAGTTTGGAGGAAACTCGAGACGGTATTTTGGTGAATGTACGACCTACAGAGTACGCATTACTCGATAGATTTTGTTTACAAATGCTGTGTGACCGTCAGCTGATCTGACGCATAGTCTGTAGGTGTTCAACCGCGCAACAGACGACATCCGGCTTGTTCCAATTTACTCAAAAACGTTAAAAGCCAAGAGGTTATTTTCATGACGTAAGATGTATAAAGAAATGGGAAACAGTTGCTCTATCCACCTGCAATGTGTGTAATTTCGATGACTCACGCAAAAGTCAAGCGGATTCTTCGCTAATTCGTTTAGAATCTTGACATTCGGTTTGTGGTTATTTAGAGATGCTATAATAAATTCCTTTTAAGGTGCGAAGCAATGTACAGCTGAGTTCATCTATTGGTTGTATTGTAAATGTCGTTTGCAGCCATTTGGTGTTTTTTAAATGTCGCGGATGGGAATAAGTTGGTAGTTCCGGCAAGAAAGGTGCATTACGCTAAAAAATTTGAGAATATATCTTTTATTGCCGGAACTACTTACTTAAATCATCCTCGAAATTTAAAAAATGCTTGAATATCGAGCTGTCTTTAAATTCTTGCATTTGAAAGGCAATACACAAATTAAAGTCGAGATGAACGTGGTTTACGGAGACTCGGCTAAATTTAAACGTGATTGTACCAGGTTGATTGACGATAAACGTTCGGGAGCAGAGGCTGTGGGCATCTCGAAAGAGTCGGAGTTTTGACGTCGATTCTCTGAAGCCAAGGCACATTCAAA
Organism: Dynastes maya; assembly: GCA_029619315.2. Classification (NCBI taxonomy): domain Eukaryota; kingdom Metazoa; phylum Arthropoda; class Insecta; order Coleoptera; family Scarabaeidae; genus Dynastes; species Dynastes maya. The sequence goes on from JAROYE020000004.1 coordinate 5,480,366, forward strand.
ACATTGGACTGCAAAGGATGAAACGGGGGCATGCTACGCATTATTATTGTGGAAATATGGAGATTTCGCTCATTCCATTACACAGCGATGAATTTGGCCAATTGACACTGGAACATTCTGCTTTTTTCAGAACTGTATTGGAATCTGTAATTAATATTAAATAAGTTTTCTTCCAAACACACTGTTACGTCCTTCTGGTTTGAAGAATAATGCCACTTGTCATCTGCTTCAGCGTATCTTCCTTGTGAAGAGGGAGGACCAATTGCTTATGTTTTAACGTAAATAATGCTTATATATTTATTCCCTTACTCAGCTGTTCTCTAAATTAAACACAGTACGTAGGTATAAAAAATAAAGTTATTAAATAACCAGTTCCCTTTCTAACTTAAAAGAATAAAAACGTGTTATTTTTCATATATGAAAAGGTAAGTACATAAATATTGTAAAAGGTGTCTCAAAATACACGCACGATTTCAATTTTGCACGATTTGTGCGGTAAAGTGTTGCCAACGAAAAAAAAAGACAGCGCGACAGCTGACAGTTCAGGGTCACTACAAATAGAGCGCTACACGAAAGAACAACGCGTCTTCATTGTTGAGCAATATTTTAAAAATATTGAATGTTTGGCAGCTACAGTTCGCAGTTTTCGTACAAAGTATGGTCGGAATAGTGATTTAACTTCATGAACTGTGAAGAGATTAATTAAAAAATCCAAGGAGACTGGATCAATTAGTGATCTTAGACACTCTGGCCGTCCTTCAACAAGTCGTTCAATACAAAACATCGAAACAGTTCGTGAGAGTGTCGTTGAACAACAACAATTGGATGCTGATTTTTCGAACAAAATTATCTTCAACGATGAAGATCATTTTCATCTTGATGGTTTCGTTAATCGTCAAAATTGTCACATTTGGGGTTCCGAAAACCCACGAGTGATTGTTGAGAAATAAATGCATCCACAACGTGTCACTGTTTGGTGCGGATTTTGGGCTGGAGGCATCATCGGACCATTCTTCTTCGAAAATGCGGCTGGTCAGGCAATAACGGTTAATGGTACTCGCTATCGCAACATGATAATCCAGTTTTTTGTGCCTAAATAGCAAGATATGGATATGGACGACATGTGGTTTCAACAAGACGGTGCCACGTGCCCGAGAAACAATGCAATTACTGCATGAGTCATTTTCTGGTCGTGTAATTTCCCGTTTTGCTGATCAGAATTGGCCGCCCAGATCATGCGATTTGACGCCGTTGAACTTTTTCCTTTGGGTTTTTTGAAGCATAAGGTTTATGCCAACAAGCTCACGACCACCCACGCCTTGAAGGAGGGAATTGAGCGCTGTATCAACGAAATTCAGCCACATTTATGCAAAACGGTCATGGAACATTTCGGCAAAAGAGTGCGTATGTGCCAGCAAAACCGTGGGGGCCATTTACCTGATATGCAATTCCATATATAACCCTATACTGTACTTTATAAATCAATAAGAAATGTACAACTTTTGATTAAAAACCTGTTTTCTATCAAAACTACTTATTGCGTGAATTTTGGGACACCCTTTATATATTATTCTCTACCTAATTCGTGTACGCATTTATATGTATCGCAACGTTCATATGTGTAGTATGAGGGCCACCACTAAACCCTATCGGAGCCCGACCGTCTGGTGGGGCGACGGCAGCAAATAGCCGATGACTACAGCAAAAAAATTCCATACAACTCACGGCTACCCAGACGCTCTTGTTATTTCATGTATTTGTTTGATATACCTTTAGTAACTATTGCTCCTACTGCTGTCCCCCACAGAAATGAGAAAGACGGAAACCAAAAATTGTGCGAATGAATGAACTCTATGTTATGACTTATGACTAAGCGAAGGAACGACGGATGACAGTAGTGGTATTACGTTGATGAATTTGAAATATTTGCTTACATTATAAGAAATTAGATGAATTTTTACATTAAATGCGTACACATTAATGTTTTAATGAATATAAATATGAAATATGAATTTCTACAAAATAAGACAAATGAAACATTGGATTTTTAAGAAAATAAAACAAACACAATGTTGGATTTACAAATAAGACACTTAAAATGTTGAACTTATAAAATAAGGCAAAAAACAAAACGTAGAATCTACAAAATAAAAATAAAATGTTAAGTGTTTTTAACACACACTAAAGAATTTATTTTAAAAAAGTCTCGGTATATACATAGTTACTTATTCTACTGAAATCTTTCGTGAAAACATATTCTATAGAGAGTATTGTCTAAAATTCCATACTTTTATGAAGAAAGAATGTTTACGTGTTATTTTCGGTATTTGTTGATATTTTCCAATCTAAAATTTAACGCTAAGCTTTCTATGTCTTCTTAATGTAAAGGAATAGACCCAAACAATATAGACGTCAGAAAAACAGCAAAGGCCTCGACGTTGTTCCATTCTTAATACTTTCACTGACAATTTCGCCTCGGGTGAGTACGCTGTTATCGAAGGCGAACAGGTTGAAAGGGAAAAGCGACAATTCATCAAATTTTTTACGTGTTATACGTTCTGCTGTTACCTAATTTAAATATCCACATATTGATTTTATAATTCGCTAGCATTCCAATTAATCATATAGTATATAGTTATCGCTTGTAGTAGTATAAAGATATATTAATTTGGTTAGGTAATGCTTAAGAATTCACAGAAAATTATAAACTCAATTGGGAAATCTATTAGAACTTTTGAAACGGTTTGGTATAATGACAATTCAGCTTTTTATATTAATCAACAGTTTAACACATGCTATGGAATGTCCTATACAATGTGTAAAAAATTAAGCAGATTCTTGTTTTAGTTATCAACAGTTCTACTACGATTATCAGAGGGCACATTCGTCAAAATGTCAGTCACTTTATGGATTTGTAGAACGATGTAATGTAAGAGCAACGGTAACTATCTTAGCTGCCCAATTGCACATTGGCACTAAGCTCAACACTACCCCTCGCTATTTGCCTCAATAACCTAGAAATTATGCGATATAAAAAAAAGTTAAGACAGGATTTAAACTGTTTTACATGCTCATAACGATGGCGCAAATATTTTCCCTATAACTTCGATTTAAAAACCACAGCTTCATATATAAGTAAAATTCGAGAAACATCCATAAAAATGTCACCATTGTTATTGCACAATAAATAATTCTGTACGTCTCCTAATTTTGCACACACTTCGCTCATACTAGATAAAATAGATTTTGGAGTTTCACATTCGTCCACATCACTATTATCAGAGTTATGTTCTTCATCATTATTGCACAATTCTTCAACAATTTCTGTAATACTGAAGTTAAGGCTCTCTGTAGGCACATGACTATCAACAGAAGCATATTCATCTAAATCCACAATTTCGTTACGAACTGTAGGATAGAGTTGGGCAAAGGGTATTTCGTCTTCTTCATCAAACATTGTATCTTCTTGGATAACATCAGAGAATCCGGCCTTGGAAAAACATTTCTTAACCGTAGCAGGAGATACCTTTTTCCAAGCAGCCGTAATCCATTTAAGTGCATTGGCTAAATTTATGTCATTTTCAGAATTTTCAAAATCACGTTCACTGTCAATAAACGTTAGAAACCTTTTAATCAAAAAAATTTCGATAAATCAATTTGAAATTCTGAATTATTCCTTGATCCAAGGGCTGACAATGCGAAGTGGTGTTTGGCGGCAGGAAGTCTAGTTTAACATTTTTTAATGGAACTTTAGAATGTGACATGGCGTTACCCAAGAAAAGAAGCACTTTTCTATTTTGTTTTTTTATTTTATTGTGAAATTTATGCAGCCATCTTGTCATAATTTCCATCCATGCCTTTTTGTTAGAAACCCATTCTAAGGGTAATTTGTCAACATGATTACCCTTAAAACAGCGAGGATTCTTACTTTTTCCAATTATTAATGGATCTTCTTTCTCTCCTTCCATATTTGAACACAGTAAAATAGTCAAACGTTGTTTTGCTGCTTTCTTTCCTGCACAATTCTCATTTTTTAAAGCAAGTATCTTATTTGGCATGGTGCGGTAATAAAGACCTGTTTCGTCGGTATTAAAGACATCTCGAGGAGATCATTCAGGATTGGAAAATCAACGGTAACTTGGTTTTCCAATCCTCTATATCCTCCAAATTAACCTCTGCGGAAGATGCAACCTCACCTATGGTAACTCGCCCATTTGCTGTAACCATTTCTCGAGCTTGCTGAATGTTGTCGTCGGTGGTCGAGGTTGACGGCTGTCCAGCCCCCTCTTTTTGTGTTACGCTCGCGCGGCCATTTTGAAACATTTCGATCCACAAAAAAACGCTTTTACCAGATAAAGCACTGTCCTCGTATTGTGACAAAAGTCTCCGGTGAATTTCAGCACCTTTCACACACTCTGTCCACAAAAATCGGATCACTGCTCGTTCTTCCTCTTTGGTGCAAGCTAATAGCAGAGCTGACATGCTTATGCTGTTGTAGTTAGCAGACAAATGACGCGATCGTGGTTAAACACGTGACTACAGAGGCGCCAACTCAACGCATGCGCAAGCTGTCGCCACTACGATAACCTTCAAAGCTTGTTAAAGTGTAGATAATATTTGCAAAAGTGTAGATAATATTTGACTTACCCTCGTACTTTAGCATACCATTTATGAATTTTTTAACACAAATAGGAATACTTCTTGGCAAATGTAATATATATATATATAGCCTCTGTATTTTTTTAATAAATAAAAATTATTAAATTTTCAAAAAAATAAGAGGGTCGGGGGATGTTTTCCTAAACAAATATTTGTTATAAGGAAAATATTTACGCCATCGTTAAGAGCTTGTAAAACAGTTTAGTCTTAACTTTTTTTATATCTCTTATAGCTTCTGGGTTATTGAGTCCAATAGCGAAGGGTAGTGTTGAGTTTAGGGTGCTTTACACTCCGCCAATTTGCGATTGGGCAGCTAAGATGGTTACCGTTGCTCTTACACTACATCGGTCTATAAACCCACACAGTTTCATTTAAATCGGTGAGATGCACTTACCTGTGTTCCTTTGCTAGTTGAATGCTAATGTTTTTAATCTAAAAATAATTGTAATAAACACTCTTTCACCTCAATTATAAAGAGAATTACACCAGTATAATTTACAACACTGTATATATCACCTATATTTCATTGGAAACTGGTAACTTTCTGTCGACTTATAAGTCAACGAAGTAATCAGTTAAAAAAATTTCTCATATTGTTCCATACCGTAACGTACACACGCGTCGTCCAAATACGGTAGATGCTACAATTAGCACAATTTTCTATCCAATTCACTTTCACCTCATCGATGCAATGCGATCTCCTAATTAGATCCTTGCTAATGGAATCGTTTATCACATTTTTGCTCTTTAATATGCTTATACAGGTGCTTATTATCCTGTAAAACGTGCCACGTCGCCTTCTCAAGAAATTTTTGATCTTTTATTAATAATGGTAATTTCTCCTTAAAGTATGTATTCAAGTATATCGGGATCTATTGTGAAATGTGAAGAATGTAGGCTAATAGCTATCGAAACTAAATATTTGCTACCTTAGAATTAGATCTAGGTAGTAATGGTTATTCACCAACAGATGAAAATTTAATTCTTTTTTAGTGAAAGATCTGCGTTCAGCGTGTCGGAGTTCTGAGTTCGAGCTCCGGGCTCGCAACTCCTCTCAGAGTAACGTCTTCTGCAGTTCACCTTATTCCTCCAAATTTTGACGAATGTTTTTGAGGGGTAAACGCCTTAAGACGTATTACAAGCACATGCTTAATATTGTCATGGCCGAACAGTGCTTAATTATTACTATTAATGGCTGCAAGAACGTGTAAATTCTTGCAGACATTAGTATACATAACCATAAGAACACTGCATAAACTGGTAATTGTTAATATAGAATGTTTTAATTATATCAAAAGATTGTTGCAATTTTCTTTACAATTATCTTGTAAAATGTTCCATGGTGATTCTGTGTGAGTTTTATATGAACGGGGAAAGAAATAAATTTGGTATTTATTCACAAAATTCTGTATTGTATCTGTATCATGCTACCAGTTTAATGCTAAGCGCATCATCAGGCAAGAATTTGATAAAACAGTAAAGATTTTGTCAAAGAATGAAATTGGATGTTTTAAAATTTCTCCACTGGTCAATGAACAAGTTAAGTTGCAACTTCATTAAAATTATTGTAAAATTGGACTGCACACACACGTGAGTGATGGCCTCCTCATTCGATGAAAATCTCTGTTCTCTGAGCAGAAAAAGTTGCTGGGGACCAGAGTGTGAGGCGTTGCCTTGGCTTAATGGAACATAATTTTCTTTTTCATTAAATGCGGCCACTTTTCCGCAATTTCTGTCTTCAGCTTGTCAAGTGATGATGCGTAATATGCCTGTCTTATTATTTTTCCTTTTTCAATATGTGATTATCCCAAGAAACAATCGCCATCACTCTTCTTTGTTAGATGAGAATGTACCAATTAAATCAGATTTGCTTGACAAGTAATCTAATAGGTTCCCTTTGTATCTAAAATAACTTTCATTGCTGTTACTAAACATCAGTTTTGTGAAAAGGAAGATAACAAGTGAAAAGTGAAAAGTCCACAGCTTTTAAAGATCTAGCTTTGGAATTGAAATAAATGCAAATAAATACTTCCATTTGAGTTATTTTCTTCGATACAGTACCACTGAACATCCAATTAATTTAAATCATTTACCTGCACTTGTAGACGCGTATTCCATCTCCGTATTACTTGCCAGACCCATTTACAGACTGTTACGTTTTTCTTTATTTTAAACAGCACACAGAATTCTTAGTTAAAAGGTCGATCGCGAAATTCCGAGCCACACCTGGTTTACCAACAATGTACGTACTTTACAAGAACGCCATTGTCAGAGTCGAGTTCTTTCTGAATACGATCTTGAATTATTCATTGTCCACCTTTGATTACTTCTTCGGTGAATGTAGCGATAAATTGAAGCAGATATAAATATGTGAATACGCCTTTAATAACGGTTTTAAAAATTAGTTATCTATTTAATTGCATTCAAATTTTTTTATTTGTTTTACCAATACCATATATCATAAAAATGCAAATTGTATCAAAGATAAAATTATATTTACTTTGCTATAGTTGATTAATAGATAGTGGTACTCGGTATGGCCTTCCAAACTTTTTCTTTGCTAGTTGGGAGTGATTTTTGTAATTCTCTGTGGTGGCCACTCAATTAGGTCCTTTTACAGTGTGCTCAGGATAACTGTCCTATTCAAACACGAATCCTTCAAATTATTTCGCATCCTTTTGGGTACACCATATTCTTACAAAATGTTCAAATAAACGTTTTTTTTTTAACGTGCCATCGATTTTAAATAATGTGCCAATTCTACCAGATCCAAAGCAACTTCGAACCATAATATTTTATCTTTCATTCGTTCTTCAACTTGACAACTCAAAAGCAAATGTCGTTTGGATCCATACAGCTCAAATTTTGATTCATCGGATCACAGCATCGCCTTCCATTGGTTCCCTGTCTAGTTTTCATGGTATTCAGCCCACTTGAATTTTCCCTTTTAGGAGCAGTCGTTAAGTTGGATTTCCTAACGGCTATCCACCTTTTTAGACTTGTTTCCATCAAACAGTGTTTCACTGTAAATATGACCCACTGAAATCCTCTACGATTGCTAGTGCACTAAGATGACGATTTCATAGAAATGTTAATCTTAAATAACTGATCGTTGCCACTTGTAGAAGCTCGTGGTATCCCACTGCGTTTGCGACTTCATAATTCCTCTTCCTCTTCTTTTCGTTTCATTTTCTGACACACATAATGCTCAGAAGACGCTATTATATGAACAGACCCTTTTATCCCTTTAACAAAATTCAGTAGTTGAAATATTTTTGTTGAATTGATGTGTGCATAAAACAACAAAAAGAAAATGTTAACGGAAGCAAGTAGTTTTGTTATTAAGCCCTATACAGTGAGGTCCTAAAGTGTTGCCCCCCTCCCATGTCAAATGACAGAAGCTAGCGTTTTTAGGAAAAATTGGTCGTTTTTTATTTATTGTGAACTAACTTTCGTCGTTATCGGCAGTTCAATTGTATTTCTGGTTTCACCGGAAGTGACGTCAACTTCTTTATTTTAAATAGAACACCCTATATATTTTTATGTTTCCTAAAAGATAATCGAAAGGCGAATCCAACAATATCACATATGTTAAATTTTAACTAATATGACGATATGCAGCAATAGAGGTTTTGGCAATCTGTTTTTGTTGTTACGCAAAGTTGGCTAGGAAAGAGCGTCATTGTTTCTTGTTACGCTAGACTGATCTAAAAAGCTCGTTGCTAAGTAAAATAATCATAACAATTGCCAAACTGTCAAATCTCAATTCCAAAAGCGTAAATTATTCTTGTTGTTTACTATTATATCCTGCGATGGTCATAAGTTTCTTCTACGTATTGTTATATACAAGATGTTCTATTTAAAATAAGAAAATTAACATCACTTCCGGTGACACCGGAAATGCAATTGAACTACCGATAACGGCAAAAGTTAGTTCACAAAAAATAGAAATCGACCTATTTTTTCTAGAAACGCTAGCTTCTGTCATTCAAAGGTGTGCATGGGGGAATCACTTAAGGATCACTGTATATATGTTTGCGTGACAAATTTAACGTTGTTGGCAGTACTGGAATATTCTTATGATTGGCTAGCCATGATACAATTGTCTATAAATTGTAACTACATTGAAATTCATTTTTTGTTAAGCTAACGAAAAATTTGGTGTCATCAAAATGTATTACTAAAAAACAATTGTTATATCATCATGTGCAATTTGTTCTATCAACTAAAACCACTGTTCCGTTAAAAAGTCAAAATTAAATTTATGTTGCCGTAGCTGTATCGAAATTGATGAAATGACCAATATTGTTGTTCATGCGAGCAAAATGATCTCAATAAAAAAGTTTTATTTCGTTTTATTAATCTAGATTTTATCGCATTTCAGATGACTCTTCTGATATTTCTTTTTGTTCCAGAATCTAATTATTTCTTCTCCGATCCTTCGCAACCAAGATATCTACAATCATCATTTCAACAAAACAGAAACGACTACAGCGTACACGATGACATACGACCATTTCACCAATCCCAACCGAGCTTCCTACCAATCGATCCATACTTCCAAAGCGATTTACAAACCTCAGAACTGCCTCTACACCTCCAACAAACGCTACCACAGTATCGCCTCTCCGGATTATCTTTGACGACAAGTGAACCGTCGGGTTTTAGAATAGAACCCGAAACCGCGTTTCACGATCAAACTCACCACAGTGCTCAATTTCCCAACCAATACAATTTCAATCAGAATAGAGTAATACCGTCCACACATCGTCCGAATTACTCTCATCTCTTTCCGAGACCCTTCGGGACGCCGTCGAGGACGGAGAAGTTCTTGAGGGACGCGTCTTCTCAAGATACGCAAGATTACACCAATGGGGATTCATCGTCCGGATTTCGACCGTCTTTGGAGTTTTCTTTGAACAAAAATCGCCCAGCTACAACCAGTTTTGCGAAGTGGCCCGGTCATAAGGATAGAGGGGGATCAAAATTGAGCGATGCCGTTGAGAAATTGAGTCATAATTTGAGTGGACCTGGAAGAAATGGAAATAACGTAGTTTTGGGTAAGTTTCAATCTTCACATTTTTAACAGCATAGTCCTAAGAATCCTTTTTCCCAGGTAAAAATACAAGGAATGCCATCTTAAACCATAGAACTCGAACCTTTACACCTAACGAAGAAAAATCCTATAAATCCAAGCCTTTAGTAAAGGATTTCTACGTGAATAACAACGGCGATGTTCTCATAACAACGAAAAATCCTTTCAGTCCCAAACCTACTTCTACGACAGTACCACCTATTGTCACTCCGCGAAAAAACCCTTTCAAACCATCCTTCAAACTAAAAACTGAATCACCAACAACCAATTTGAAACCTTCAAGGAGTCCCTTCGTACCAAAGATGGCATTAACAGGTCCTGCTGATAAGTTAAGCTACTTGAAACCGTTCACAAATGAACCAATTGCGACTAAGGAATATCAGAAAGATGCTCAAGAAGTAGCAGACGTGGCCAAACCAGTTACAGTACCTCCTGATCAATTGTTTACCATTAGTACTGTTGGATACGACAAAGACGATGATATTGAAGATGAAGACGATGACTATTATATATCTTCCGCAGAAAATAGCACCCCTGTAAATTACGAATACATCGATGAGGATCTTGAGGAAGATGAAGAAACTCCCAGCGACGTAGCAAAAATAACAACAGAACCAGTACAAAATAAGACAATTGATGTAACTGAAAGCACAACAACTGAAAAACAAGTGATCGTGCAAGAAATCAGCACGGAAACAGTGGATCCTTCCATCACAACGATGGAACCTGAAAATTTGACGATTTTACCGACGATTACTAAGAAAGAAAATGCCACAAAAGAGGATGAGATTAGCGAAGAAGAGTATGAGTACTATGATTATGAAGATTCAGGTAAGTCTCCAATAATAGAGGATCATTAATATAACCGAAACCGATTTATAGATGAAAATTCTTCCAAAGAAGAAGAAGGCGATCAAGAATCTTCCAAAGAAACCACCTCAGACGTTCATCCAAGCCGAGAAACTAGTACAACAACAAGTAATAGCCCTCCCAATATCACAGATCCTACTGACGAAGATATAGAGACAACCACTGAAGAAGCTATCACCACCCTTCTAGAAACCACATCTCTTAAATCTGAAAACATTTCGATAAACACTACTTCCCTTCCTGAAGATAAAGAAGAGGATCTAGAAATATTAACGACGGAGGACGATGCAATCATTGAGACTACAACTTTTATCTCAACTACCACGAAAGCTACTGGAACCATTTCCAACGAATCGAACGTTGTGGCACCTCCAATTACTCCTGAAGTCGAGGAAATTATTACGGAACATCCTACAAGTGAAATGTTCACAACTATGCCTGCTATGACGTCACCTATTGTCGAAGAAGTAGATGAAATCATAACAAAATCTCCAACATTCGAGAAATCTAACGAACAAGATGGTAACTTTGATGATAATAGAATTAAATCCTATGATAGCTTTGAGGAATATGAAGACGAAGGTGGGAAAGAGATAACAGACAGCAACGAAATTGTTGGTATGGATAGAAAAGATCTCCCAGTGAATAAGAGTTTCGAGGTGGTTACCATGAAGCCGGCTAAAAGTGTCAAAGATGATAATTTTAAGGAGTTCATGGATAGTGCTGATATGGATAGTATTGATGATGGTCTTCTAACTACTAATTCTAACGAAGCTTCTGAGGTTGATGTGCATGTCGCTAGTATGGATGACAATAAAGGCAACAAGGACAAAAAGATTGTATCTGTGGTTTCTGTAGTGACAACAAAGAGCGTTGTCAATAACACTGTTATAGGTATGTATTTTACTTAATTATATTCTGTTTTTTGATTAGGAAGAGTAAAGTAGAAATCCATATTTACACAAGGTTAACCAATTTTAATAAAATAATAAGACGTCTGCCTTTTTCTAAAGGATTCCACAATCCCGAGCTTAATCCTTCGTAAAATGCCTGACGATTCTGAATATCATTATCTACCTGAACTTTTTCTTTTATGCGGCCCATTCAACCAGGTCTCATCAAGGTAGTATATCGGAAGGTTTTCTCTTTCACTTTCACGTTCTATAACACCTTTCTGATCTTTTTTCATGTACCTATAACAATCAGTTTTCATAATGTGTGACACCGTATTATGATGGTAGCAGCAGGAACATAGTTTAGCATTACTGATGATCACCTTTTTTGAAATAGTACACATTCTGTTTTAGTGGACACGGTTACACCAACACCTCTCATCACCGAACAGATGACCATCTCCAATAAAGACGAAAACACTACTGATTCTTGGATCATCATCGCTTCAGTACAGACAAGTCGCAGCGTTTCTGGTGCCAGATACCTTCCATCAGGAATAGTTGAACAAGAAGAGAAAACTACGTTGATCAGCGATATTAATAGAGAAAAGAAGTTGAACGAACCTGTGGAGGAAAGACCTGAAGATAATCAAACTACCATTGCCCAGTCCGTAAAGCCCAAGACTTCAACGGAAAGTCTAATCGATAAATTGGATAGGGTACAATCGGATTTGTCCAATAAATACTTGATAAGAGATTTCAATAATAATGGTAATAATTATATCATTTCCGAGGGTAAAGAGGAAGAAGAGAGTGTATTGGAAGGTTTGTATAAATACGAAAACTATTCTATTTAAATTGTGATAATTATTATTATTACAGTGGCTACTACCACTACCTCAACCACTACAGCAGCACCAACAACGGCTAGTACAATAAGAACAACATTAATCCCTGTGAAAATCAAAAAATTCCCAAGCGTAAGACCACCAACCACTCCACGACCAAGGAAGCTCCCGGAAAGCTTACGAAACAAGATATTCCAAAAGGTACCACCTTCAACAACTGAACAACCAAAAGAATCTAAGAATAAAGTTGTCGCCCAAGACGTTAGCGTGTTCTTACCTCCTGGATATAAACCTGAAAAAGAGAAGCCTGTGGATAGTTCTAGATTGTTGGAGGAATTGTTGAGTAAGGTGAAAATCCAGGATCCTTCAGCTTTATTACCGCCTGGTTACAAGGGGGCAATCATTCAGGATAACGTCACATCTCTACTTCCTCCTGGATACAAATTACCTATTAATGAATCTACAGAACAATCTGATATTAGTTCTTTACTTCCGTCTGGTTACCCTTCAGCAGTTAAAGCAGAACCAAAACCGATTACAACTGAGGCTTCGAATAAACTAAGTGGTCTATTTAAAAACGCAAGTCCTATTGATATTAATGCTTTCTTACCGAAAAATTATAAGTCAACAGAACCAACTTCCATCACTAAATCGTCTACTACGGAAAAGTCAAATAAGCTGGATGGTTTGTTTAAAAATTCTGGTCCTGTTGATATCAGCGCTTTCTTGCCTAAAGATTACAAGCCTTCTGGAGAAAATCTTGCGGCCAAGGATGCTTCTACACCTAAATCTAAGGCGCCGATGAATCATACAAGAGTTGCTAATAGCCCAGAAGGTAAAAGCAAAATAATTATCTTCTATTTGTACAGGAACATTCTACAATTTTTTTGTGTTTTGAATCTAATCTAGGAAAACCTAATAAAACCAAGAGTATTACCGATCTATTCGAAGAAGCAGAACCTGAAGACTTATCAAAATTCCTACCACCTGGCTTCAAACCGCGGTTCTCAACACTGAAACCTAAGACAACGTTAATGACAACCGCTTCAACAACTCCAGAAACAACACTTCCTCAATCCTCAAGCACTTCCAGTCCACCATCTTCAAACAATGGTTTCAAGATCATATTCCCCAGCAGGCCTGGTCAGAATAAGAAGACCATCAGATTGACGACGCCCAAGCCAACACATTCTCAAGAAGGACCTTCGGTCACGCCCCCCACGATACTCAAGTCATGGCCAACGAGGTTAGTAAAATATTCATTGAAGTTCTGATTTCGCTGATTTTCTTTTATTTGGATTTTTTTATGAAAACAGAGCTACTACCGAGTTTACCGGTTGGCCTACGCCATCGACAACCCCAATTTCTATCGAGAAATTGCTGGAAGCAGCAAAAACTGCTTCAACAACATCTGTTTCTGTTACCACCACGGTTACTACCACTACTACGAGTACCACAACTACCACAACGACGACACCTAAGCCCACGACGCCAGGCGTTTGCCAGGATGAATGTGATTTAGTTGGTACTATCAAGCTGGTTGGTGGGGCTAAATGGGTGCCGGAGTTGTTGGATAGGAATACTGAAGAATGGCAAATATTGGCAAATGAAGTGCAATCGCAAGTAAGTCAAATGCAACAATCAATATGCTGGTGTGGTGTATACTTTTTTAAAGAAAAAAACTAATTAATAATTTAAGATCGAAGCAAAATTTGATGTGTCCCTGAGATTTATGAGATTGGAATTTCTACATGCTCTGATATTTAACTGCAATTAAAAACCAATCGCTTGGATTGGAAGTCAAACCCATGTAATCGGGATTGAAAGGCGAGTATGCAATTTGACAAACCAGCGTCAGTTAGTCACATGTTTACGAACCCTAGAAGCTATATGTTGGGACGGTTAATGGCTTCTTCTAACTTCTAAAATCGAAAGAAACACTATTTGAACATGACAATTGTCAACGCATTATTCTTTAATTCTATTTCAATTGAAATTATAAAAATGTACCATATATATATCGTCAATATTCGTAGACAACTAAATTGGGATGGTGGAATATTTTATCAAGCAGTTATGGAAAACAAAATTGAACACTCACCTGTCACTCTTTATTGGTAATCCATTGTTAATATCTAAGCGAATAATAGTGTTAAATGTTTTAAAAGACAGTCAAGACTGGCCTTTATTGCCATTCCATACGCACGCGGTGCTCAGAGTTCCAGTCACTTAGAATTAGATTCCTTGAGGTCTAAAAAGTGGGGAATATGGCGTTGACGTAGTAGATCAAATGGCCCGAAAATATAGCGTGAAGGCACCATCAAGAAGATGGCCAGTCCATGTTTTTTTATAATATATTGGATCTTGCTGCAATCAATGCATTTGCTGCATACAAAGACATCACTGGCAAAAAAACAATAAAACGTGGCGACTTCGTTCTGCAATTGGCAGAAGAACACTCGCAACAATCCAATAACAACGAAGAAGATCCTCAGGAGGGAACGTCGAATCAAAAACGCAACAAGAACTTACAGGCTGGATCAAAGACAGATAAGCAATCTCCCAAAAGACGTACACGTCAAGAAAAGACATGTGAAAATAAGTCTTACGATAGATGTAAGAACTGTAACAAGAACATATGTGGAAAACGTGGATTTAAAGTATTTATTGCAAAAATTGTAACAATATTTAAAATATGTAACAATTGCATTCTACAAGAGTATGATTTCGACATCGAATACATTACAACAAGACAGAACTACATCGTCGACATATTTAGCAGAATGTATGAAACTCACAGCTCACTAGACCAGTCATTCACAATAAACACGCATACAGAATGCATTCAGCAGGCACCTGACATACAAAAGATTATAGGCAAACTTCAGCAAAATAAAAATTTAAGAAAATTATTTTCTTATATTATAGATTTTTATAGTTCTGAAATAAAAATATTTTCTTGAATAGAAATTGATTTTTGGAAGAAAATCTATTTTCTTGATGCAAGAAACCACTGCTCTGCGTGAATATGTACATAGATAATGTAAAAAATAATATTATGGAACGTGAAAATCAAAAGGTCGTAGAAGTGATAACAAAAATTATGTAAACAGCCATACAAATCAAAAACATTAAACTGCGAACAAAAACAAAATTTTTAATCAAATAAAATGGGTATACAAAGTGTACCTTTTAAGAAATCATGTATATAACCGAAATATAAATGACAAAATTACAATGAACAAAACATGAAAAGTGTGGATTTTGTGAAAGAAATAGAATCTCAGCTTGCAAGATCGATATTTCGAAGTACAGTTTAAAAAAACTTATTTAAAAAATCCAATAAAATTGTAATCTATATACATCAAATTCTACTAACCTAACTTACTAGCCAAATAACGTTACATAGGTATCTATAATTCAATTTTCAAAATATCGGAATGAGATGAATGAATAAAATATAATTATGTTTATATAAAAAAACATATAGAATTCAAGTTGATTATTTTTATAAAAACAGGTCAAACTAAACGTGTGGAGGGCATAAAGGGAAGTATCGCCAAAATAGTGGAAATACTTGTAATATCAATAATTCAAGGAAAATTGAACCAAATGTTCAATGTTCAATGCAAATTTTCACAATTTTTAAGTAGCAAATGTATTCATTAAGATGTGAATACCTTGTACTTCAGTTGATAATTTAAAGTTAGCGCATATTTTATACTCTCAAAATGGCGGATTGACAATACCTCCCTTTACAGAGTATACCTTAGCATACATAAGCAAATATAAGACACGTTTGGGTAACCGAGTCTTTAGTAACGATCAACTCTAAACTATATTTGCCAAATGTTTGGTAAGTAAAATCGCCAATCATAGTTTGCCAGGTGTGTTGGGCATATGCTCTGTTAATATCCAATTCAATATGTCTTACTATATCTGAACGGGTTTTGTACTCGGCGGTCGCATCCCCCACAATCTTAACCATACCTTGCTGCATGGATAGATTCATATTCCTACTCTGCGAAATCTAGAATAAAGCATATTGAAAGATGACTATTTGTAGTTATGTATCATTATATTATGCTATTTACCCTGACGCGTACATCGGCGGCAAAATAAGAGGACCAAAGAATGCCAAAAACCATTATCCCCAATAAAAGACGCTGGAACATTTTTCACGAAGCACTTTTGACAAAGATACAGTAGAAAGCGTAGTTTCGTTTATGAAATGTCCAGGTGAATTTGAATTATATATAGCAATCGGAAATCAAGGTAAATTGTATTATCGCACCAGGAAAAATAAAATCAAACCAAGTATATTTTTGGCAACCACAAACACTACAAATAGTGTGTTAATCAGAGAGTTATCGAATCATTTGTGGATTTAATTTGCACCACATGAATGGATTAATTTGGAAAATACGTACTAAGAACTCTCTGAGTCATTTAAACATGGATTGACCTTGAAAGCAAATTTTCAATAAAATACTTTTCTGAAACAGTTCACTAAAACCCTTACCACAACACTTAATTCGTACTGGACGCACGTTTCGATAGCCAAGCTATCATCATCAGCAGCAAGACTGAACTAACAAGCTAAGTGAAAAACTAACCTTATAAGGAAAATAAATTATGCAATATGTAAATTTAAAATCGTAAAATTTAATGAGCCGCTTCATTGCACAGGACTATAAATAGCCTAAAGGTAAATGAGCCGAATGACGTGAGTTAATAAATCCTAGATTACAATGAAGCGGTTCATTGCACATGGTTAAAATTAGAACTAAAAAGATTAAACATGATGTAACACAAGGATAAAGGCTGGAATTTAGTGGTCCTAAATCTGAATTCATTAAGTGAGTTTTGTTTTTTGTAAATTTCCATGCCTTCATAACAATTTAATTGAGAAGTACTCCTTACGTTTTTAATTAACTTTATATTATCAACATTATGGTTATTTTCAAGCATATGTAGGGCAACGCTAGATTTATCAAACCTTCTGAATTTGAGATGAGCCAAATGTTCTTTGTACCTAATTTTGATTGATCTTTTTGTCTGCCCAATATACACTTGATCACAATCTTTACATTAAATTTTGTAAATTCCTGATTTATCCATGTTATCCACTGGGTCTTTGGAATTTCCTAAAAGGTTTTTAAGGTTATTGCTCGAAGAGAAAACAATCTTGCGGTCAATCTTAGAAAAGATTTTTTGAAGACCCTTGGTGTAACATGGATAAAAGGGTAATTTAACATATTTCTTATTATTACGGCCGTCAATGCGTTCTAATGTGCTTACATTTCTAATTCTTAATCTATTCTTATGTTTCCTAATAGTATTATAGACGACATCTTCAGAGAATCCGTTAAAGTTAGAAATATTGATGATTTCTTTTAGTTCATTTTGATATCTATCTTTCGTTAAAGGAAAATTGAGTAACCGGTGCACCAAAAAGTTAATAGCCGAAAGTTTGTGTTCATATGAATGATTAGAATCCTGTAAGATGAATCTATTATTACTAGTAGGTTTCCTATATACGTCTATTTCTAACTTATTTTTATTTCTTATTACTAACATCTCGAGGAAAGGAATCCTGTTGTCTTTTTCTTCTTCGTGGGTAAATTTGATAGAGGGAAATTTTGAGTTAAGTTGTTCTATGAAATCCGTTATTGAACATTTACTGATGTCAAAGATGCAAAAAATGTCATCGACGTATCTGATCCAAAGCCGAGCGAAAGTATTCTTCAGGTCAGTTTCAAATTTACCCATAAAGAGGTTAGCCATAAACGGAGATAAGCTGTTACCCATTGCTGTTCCTTCCGTTTGTTGATAA
Organism: Dynastes maya; assembly: GCA_029619315.2. Classification (NCBI taxonomy): domain Eukaryota; kingdom Metazoa; phylum Arthropoda; class Insecta; order Coleoptera; family Scarabaeidae; genus Dynastes; species Dynastes maya. The sequence goes on from JAROYE020000004.1 coordinate 5,498,567, forward strand.
AAAGTGTTGTTAATTTGGAAAAAGTTTTGTTTCATGCAAAGTTTTGTCAAAGAAATGAAGCTAGTAACTTCCTCTCTATCCATTTGGTTATCTAACAAAAGTGTTTCTAAATATTCCAAAGTTAAATCAACTGGAACACTAGGGAACAATGAACTTACGTCAAACGAAACTAAAATTTCTTTGTCAGTAAGCTCAATGTCCTTAGTTTTTTCAATGAACTCGTAAGAATTTTTAATAGCCAAATCCGGAAATTGTACAGGTAACTGGTTCAATTTGTCAGATAACCACCTGGAAAGTAAGTAAGTTGGACTGTTGATATTCGAAACAATGGGTCTCATGCTTTTTCCGGGCTTGTGTATTTTAGGTAAACAATACATCCTAGGTAGTACTGGGTTTGATACCGTTAGTCTAAATCTTAAATTGTCGCTAATGACAGCCTTACATTCTAACATGGTCTTTTTGGTTTCTGTAATCATTTTAGACAAAGGATTTTTTGATAATTTTGAATAAGAACTTTGTGGCAAAGTGGTGTTGACTCGACTAAAATAATCTTCTTTGTCTAAGATGACTACAGTGTTACCCTTGTCGGATTTTAAATAAAAACAATTTTTGTTTTTTAGTCTTCTAGCAATGATTTGATCTTTTCGTGCAATGTCAGGTGCATTCCTTTGCATATTTTCCAAAATTTGACTTTTGCAAGCGGTACGAATAAAATTTTTTGTGTTATCATCAAAATTACTGATCGCGTTTTCTATGCCAACTATAATTTCTTCAACCGGAGGCTTATTAAATTTCAGGTTGTATTTCAAACCTTTGTTTAATAAGTCGATCTCTTCTTTGCTAAAAGACTCATGTGACTCGTTTCTAATTAATGCAGTTGGGTTAATTATCTCGGCAGGTTTCGGTTTGTTAGTGGTGACTAATTTGGAAAACTTTTTCTTGAGAACCTTTTCTTTATCTGAAACTTTCTTAGCAATAACGTCTTCAATCCTGTTGAGATAATTAATCCATTCAAAATATTCTAAAATACATAGGTTGTTACAAAGTTGTAAATGTAAACTATATGCTTCTAACTCTAGTTGACTAATTTTAAAAATACTGATACTTAATTTCTGAATTTAACCAACAACTTTTGGCCGAAGAAATAGCTCTATTAGCCGAACATGATTTACTCTTGCAGTTAATTTGAATGAAATTCGGAAAAACATTAAATTTTCTACAATCTTTCAGAAATTTAATATCAGCATTAACTAGACTAATCTTACTTCTTACCTTAAAGAAACGGTTGAGTAAACTAGACCGGGAAGCCATCACACTAAACGGATACTCTAAAACTGTGGCACTGGAACACTGAAACAGTTCACTAAAACCCTTACCACAACACTTAATTCGTACTGGACGCACGTTTCGATAGCCAAGCTATCATCATCAGCAGCAAGACTGAACTAACAAGCTAAGTGAAAAACTAACCTTATAAGGAAAATAAATTATGCAATATGTAAATTTAAAATCGTAAAAATAAAATACTTTTCTGTTGATTCTTCTTTAAAAAAAAATTGTTATAAGCGTACACTTCCTTTAGTAAGTACAATACCAAAAAATAAGTAATAAATCGAATAATAATAACAGAACCAATCAAGAATTATAATATCTGAAAAGTTATGAAACACTCACCCTCTTAAGCAGCGTTATTAAGTAGCTTAGCGAGCTGCATCGGAATCACCGAATATTAAAAGTAGAAGCACCATTATCAATATTATCACCCACTGGATAAGGGTCGTAAATAGTTGACAGCATTGGATATGTTTCCGCAGTTGTCTCGATGTCCGCCGTGTTGAAAAAAAATGTTTACATTTTGAAAAAGATTGTTCGACATCTGCGGATGTAATACATGTATGATCAAAACACTGTTTGAATTCACTTAATGAATTAGTCGATGCACCATCACAAATTTGTTTTAATGTGTTAAAATCGGAATCTCTCTTTAACACACTCTCGAAGTTTTCTAACACGCGATTATATCTTACTGTTTCAACGGAAGTATCTTGAAATTTTTTCCGGTTCTCCTTAATAGCTGCAACTTCGACATGATTGAATTGTAGAATAACAGCTTGTACTTGTTTGAAACATTCAGCAGAACAAAGAGCTGCCTGCAACCATGTTCTCCAATGCGTAAGAATCGTGGAAGACGCTTTGGAGGTTTGAGAAAATCTTTTTTGTACTTTCTATTAATGCATTTACCACGGGTGTATGTTTCTGTATTGGTAGGGCAGGGACAGTACAAGGAATGAGGAAAAGCAGGATCAATGGATGGTATACTATTTACGAAATAATCATTTATTTTGTTTGGATCAGCCAACTCAGATGGTATGTGGCTTCTCTTTTTCCGCATGTCCAAATGACTCAGACTTTTCCAAAGCGTTTTATTATTACTCGTACGAGATATGAAGTCGAAATACGCCCTCTTTTCAAGGATGAAGATTCGGTTTGTTAGATTTCGGAGTGATTTATAGTAATTCCAATCACTGACATTTTTGGATCTACGAAATTTAGTTTTGGCTCTGTTATGTAAGCTCATTGACAATTTTAAATTATCTGTAAGCCACGGAATATATTTTTTGCTGAACGTACGTGTTACAAGAGGAGCATGTTTATCAAATAGCTGTAAAATGTGGTAGTTAAAAAAGCGAACCTAATCTAACCGTAACATATAGTTAAAATCAATCTGATGTAAGTCTGCTTCGAATTCACATCTCGATATATTCTTAAAATCTCGAAATGTGCGAGTAGTAGGGGTACTTATGGGCCTATCAGACTTTATGCAACAGAAAACAAAATCATGGTCAGACATGTAACAACCAATCACACCACTCTCTACCACATCCTCATCTGCAGCAACCAGTATCTATATATTACTACTAATTACCTCAAAATATACGTCCTTCATCCCTTCGCCCACAAACTTTCGGTCAAGTATTGCAAGATAGGAACTGAGACAATCTTTAGAATACATACATTTTACCAACCTTGATTGCTAAGCAGTGCAATCACAACAATTGACAATTATCATTGCTGTTGGTGTGCGTGATATCAGGACCGACTTTTCGGAGAAAGAAAATTCAAGAAATTTACCGAAATGGTATTTCGACGTAACCAAGGTACATTTTTACGTTTAGACTTCAAAAATTACACCAATGCGTGAAAGGTTATACGCTGTTGGCCAGCTCATCTTAGAATTTTGTGTAGCATTGCCAAAGTGCACTTACCCGTTGATGGTTAACTGCCCCACCGTAGCACTAAAATATCCTTCCTTTTCTAGAAGTACCTTTTTCAACTTACATGTATTGTAACACAATGTACTAAACATATGAGAGATGTTGATAAAAAAAGTTTAAAGTGAATACTACTGTTAGGTTTGATCGGGTTTGATTTTGATTTTGTTTGGGGGTACAGTTACCTTAACTTACCTTAAATTTTATTTGCCTTTGTTTCTTTCTATAAAAAGGGATAAAATGTTTAAGCTTGGGCGTAATTCAGAAAACAACTTGAAAGTTCCCAAACTTATTAGAATAGGTTATTAAATGTCCCCCTTCAAAAGAAAATGGACGTGTCTTAGTGATTTTTGATAATTTTACTAATTAAAGAGTTACTCAAGGTGGGAAGTTTTCAAGTGAAAGCCCTGTATATTATACTTTAACTTAAGAAATATGGCAATATGCAACAATAAATGTTTCGGTAATCTGTTTTTGTTGTTACGCAAAGTTGGCTAGGAGAGAGCGCAAAATTATTTTTTGTGACGTCAGACTGATCTAAAGAGCTCGTTGCTAAGCAAGGTAATCATAACAATTGTAATTATGTATTATTATATCCTGCATTTGTCATACATTCTTTCTTCGTTCTCGTTATTATCTTCTCTCATTTTAACTTGTTTTGTGAATTGTTATTTCCTTGCTTTATCGAACTTTATTGCAATTAATTAATTATGGTAGGTTAAGGGAGGAGCTAGTGTTTTTAGAGAAACATGTTTTTTGTGACGCCAGCTTCATCCCAGGAGCTTGTTGCTAGAGAATGTAATCACAAGAATGTCAATTGCCAGTGTTGTTAGTGTGCTTGACATATTGATTGATTTTTCTAAGAAAGAAAATTGAAAGTTAAAGCTAAAAATCGACAACTTAAGTTCTTTCACACAGCTTATCTCACGTAAAAGATAAATATGAGATCACTAGGGTATATTTTTACATTTAGACTTTAAAAATTACACCAAATACGTGAAAATTTTGCATTATTGGCTAGCTCATCTAAGTGTTTGAATATTTTTTTTATAGAATATATCAATGTATTTCACGAAATTCTTTTAAAAGACAAGTTTATAGAAATTCTTCATTTTCGAATTGTTTTACACAGATTATTTTACCTAACACCGTAAATCAAATAACGTTTACTTGCTACTTACTTTCTTTATTCGGGTACATTATTTTTAAGTAAACATTAAATATGTTTTTGTTGTTGTTACATTAGTAACTTTGAAGCGAATCATAGAGATAGACCAAAAATAATATCTATTATCATCAACGTTAAAAACATTCCAATTTCGGTCATCGTAGATCGAACCAAAACTTAATGAGACATGCTTTACAACGTCGTCGCTATTTGGGAAATACGTTAATGCTTTTTTCATAATTCTCATGGCAACTTCTTGCATGGTATCGTTCATAGTTGCCGAATCTATGGTTAACTACAAGAAAAATAAAGAGAAAAGAAACATTTGAGACGAATAGCGTTTCTAATGTAATATAACAAGATATAAACTTACTGTAATATCAGTTTGACTTGTGTAAGGTGGCCAAATAAGAAGAAAGAGAAGAGAGATTGTATAAATTGAAGACATTTTCATGTGTAGGCTTTTTACCACTATACTGAATTGAGAGATGCAAAGCAGGTAGTTATAAAACGGAAATAATGCAGATAAAATGTTTTATCATGCCAAAAACATTTGCTTCATCGTTAGTGACTAATCGTTCAAACGTTCTACAATCGCTTGCAAGTTTCAATAGGTACATCTCACACACGAGATAATGTAATCATCGTTATTCGTTCATAAATGCTTCACTGTTATATATGAGAATGAGCAATTTCCATTTATCTTCTAAATAATGAACAAATAAAAGAAAGATATGTATGTATATATGAAGAGTGCAATATGCAAAAGGGGGTAGTGCCATTTTGTAAAATTTTCAGTAGATACAATAGTTACTCTATAAATTAGGGTTAAAATAGAGTATTTCTGAAATTTACTGGGAATAATAGAAAATACAGATATTTGGTGAAAACTTAGTGTCCCATTAACTTTTTATCAAAACGGCCTAAGTACCTAACATACCTTAACTTAACCTAACTTAAAAGTACTATTAGTTTTAAAGATTAAATAATATAACGATAACGAAAATGCTCAGTTTGCATGGTTAGTCATCTTTTCGATGACCTGTAGATAAAATTCTTCATTTTTTCCTTCAGAAATGGAATCATGTCCTACGCACTATTTTATTTCACAATAGACAGTTTCGCTTCCTTCGCCTTCCCTAGGCAAACTGACTCGCGGTCGCGCCGCTAGCCTTTTTATACTCCAATTACTGCCATCTCGAAGTAAGTGGAATACACCAGAACTTTCTCGAACCAACTGCGCTATCGGAAGTACTACTAGCGCCATCTGTTAGCGATAGAGGGTTCTACCACTACCTATTTCCACTTTTGACCACCAGATGTCGTCAAGTGTCACGGTCGCAACAATACACAATAGTAACTGAACTAGCAAGTTTTTGGCAAGCGTATGCTCGCTCAGGGCGCGTACTCGGCGACTACTCTAGAAATTATAGATAATGGCAGGAAAATTAAAACGGTTTTGGCCCTTGGAACTTACTGGAGTAATCAGTATGGCCCTAAGGCTGGAATGTTTGGAGACGCCTGGCCTACGGCAATAGTAGATTTGTTGATGGTTGTATTGTTATAAGAGTTCCATGGTAGTCTTTGATAGAACCTTGCACCGAGGTATTTCGTTTCTTGGATAAATGGAATCTACTCCTCCTAGCATAATTGGTTTTAAACCTCGAATTATTTTCTTTGCAAATACGACAATTTGTGTTTTTTGGCCATTGACTGTGAGCCTTTCTCGTTTACACCAGTTATCCACTGTATTTAAGGCACTTTGCGCTCTTTCTCGTATTGCTCCGGCAAATATGTCTCGTACTACTATTGCTAGGTCGTCAGCATATCCTAGGCAATGGATGCCTTCTTTGAACAATTTTGTTATTAGTCGCTGGACGATTGCTGGTCGTTGACACGGTTGACACGGGTTTTCAAATTTCAATTTCCAAATACTTCACATCCAAACTTTAAATTTTTTAAATTTCAAATTTCAAAGTAATATTCTGACGATAATGTGATATATATTTTTCTCAACGACGTCAATGACTAAATTGCCTTATGATGGCATTTGTCGAAAACGATCCCTAAAAGTAAAATAAAAAATCCACTTGGTATTGAGCTGAATCTATATTCATTTACCCTTCATACTATGAATACCAATTTGAGTAATTTCATCAATTTTATCTACTTATTTAATTTAGTAATGACCTATAGAATCTAATTGATATAATTTTCTTTTCAATATCCTGCTGAAAACTCTAAGAAATATTCAATCAAATAAAATTTAAATCATCACTCCAGCACAAAAAGACGTTTAATGTATCGGTCATTATAGAAGCAGGGGCATTTCACAAAAATATCAAATTATCTCAGTTATTTCAAGAACTAGATGGGTATATGGTATTTTAAAGGAAATTGACATCAATTGAAAAGTGGCATTCAAAAACCCAAAATATACAGGTGTTCCATTTGAAAAGCTAATTTGTATCGCATGCAGCGGAAACTAAACACCATGTACACTGGAATATAATTTTGTTTTGTGTAGAGCTTGTCTCTAAGAAAGATATCCTGTACAATAATTATCAGTGCATAAATTAAGTTATTTTTAAGATCTTTTTGTTTGTTCTTCAAAATCGTTTCTTCCTTATAGCAGGTGTTATATCTACAAATTATCTAATTTCTCACACTTTCTCTTTACAGCTGGAAAGAGTTTACAGCAAATCTGAGAAGCTAAACAAATGGTACAAGAAAATAAGGATCGACGGCTTCAGTCAAGGAAGCATACTGGTAGACTACGTCGTGGAACTGAACGACGTAGCAAAAGAAGTTACCACAACCGAAATGAAGAAGATATTCCACGATTCTTTAAGCGAAGTCTTCAGAACATCCAATAGGGAGCCTAAGTTCAAAGACCTAGGTGAGAAGATTCAGGAAAAAGTAACTTTGGGAAACCTGACAATTGATCCGGTATATACAGACTTTGTTGGTGAGTATAAGAGATCAATTAACGTATTTATAATCGAGAAAATTCATATTTATTCCTTTTTTTATATTTTGCAGTATTACCACACGTTTCACCAACAACAGGCTACGCCGAAGATGACGTCCTCCTACCTCAATGGGCTATTGCTGTTATAGTTATTGGTCTAGCGTCCTTATTGTTCGTTATTATTTTTGGGGTTACAGTCGTAAGTATTAAGTATAAATCCATTTAGAGAAGCTGACACTAATACAACACACTTTGAGCAGTGTTTCCAGGTCTTCTTATCAGTCAATAGCTAATTTCTACATCGAATGTTCCCAAAAATATGGCCAATGTTGTTTCTTGTACTCTATTTGATGTACTGGTAAAAATACTTCATGGGGTATACCTTTCTCATGTGGAACTCTTCGTCCTCCTCCTTATTACTTGTTGGATCCATTGTCAATGATTACATTATCTCTTCATCAGTAGTTAGAATCTATTCATCGCCTCCCACAAGCCATTGTGGAATTTCATTGTTGGTTATATCGATTTGAAAAACGTCGTTACAAATATTGGTAATCTCGCGGGGGATAAAGTTTCCTAAGAATCCTCATTGTCATCATTTGTTTTGAGCAATTCGTCCACGTTGGGCCGCGGTTTTTTCCATCACTGTTAAATAAGTCGCGATGGTACAACACACCAAAGGTCTTTAAGAGATAATATCGCTGACTGACAGGAAATCAAAATTCTTTAAAAGAGACAGTACATCTTCAGACATGATAGACATCAGTAAAATTTTGCGATAAAGCTGTTTCATCTTTTGAATCACATGTTAATCCATTGGCCGAATAAGGGGAGTACACTTTGGAGGTGGAAACATTGCTTCAATGCTTTTGTCTTCAATATCCAAAACATCAATTGATTTCTTAATCCGAATGTATGATTTTTTATTGTTCGTTCAAACTTCAATGCAGACTTTGAAATGCTACAAGAAGCCAATGAAAGTGTACTTTGACGTGACTTACTTCAATTTCCAGTTAGTTAATCGGCAAAAGAACAACAAAAAGAGGGCACCCATACCACTTACGGACGACATGATCCACGAATTGAACAAAAATCATATGGGAGGTGTTGACAATTATGGTGCTGAGGACGTGTACAACATGGATGACGTCTGGGATGATAGGGCGTTTGAAACGAAGCCAAAGAAGGTAAACATTGTGGAATTTTCTACCTCCAAATTAGTTATTTTAAATTCTTTAACAATTCATAGAGATCTGCTGACTCAATTCACGACAACAGCATGTCTAACCTGTACGACAGCTGGCGTTCTGAATGGAAGGGGTACTACGGAAATAATTATTATGGAAACAACATAGGACACAGCCACAATGGCTACGGCAGACGAAGGCCAGACTACGATACGAATTTTTGAGAATAAATAAATTATTACCTAAATTAATTAATTAATCGTTTAATTAGATATTCGAATAATTGTACGATACAATAAACACTAATTAAGTCCCATAGAAACTGTACCATAAGTAAATAAACGTATTTTATAAGTAACAATTATCTTGTTTAATTCTAATTTCACAATTCATCTAAATTAATTCGCGTATACAGAGTGCTTGGTTCACCGACGTACATATGTCTAAAAAGAGGTAATAGGTGAGTCTTTTTGGAACTTGTTTAACCGAAAATACCATTATACAAAGTGTCATGGTTTTTGAGACAAAGCCAACTTAGTGATTTAACTACACTAGACGATTTTTGAGACTACGAATTATAATTAGATACTATTGCAAGTTTTTAACTCCTTGTAACTTTTTATTATATAATAATATGTTATTGTGAAAATCACGTAACCTCTCTTGTGTCCTCGGTTATAAATCGGTCGCCCGTAGGCGCGAGAGAGACGAGAAAGAGGCTCAGAAGGGAGCAAACTGTACGAGACTTGCGAAAAAGAGCGATCGAGATGGACGCGCGCGATCCACGTAGATCGAAAAAAGGCTGCTCTTCCTATAAAATAGGCGCATTTTCCTTCGAAACGGGGATCTTCAAGATTATTAAGCTGCCTTCAGTAAGTCGACGCGGTAGTAGAAAAAACACGTCGACGCATGTTTGGGCGAAACACGAATTAAAAAATGTACTCAGCTTCGTTTTTGTGGTATTATTCATAAATTCAAACTGTTACTTGTTTAACTTTATATTTATTTAATATCTTTTTAATTGTACTAGCAAGTTATAAAGGTTTGTTCTACTTTTTTAAAACAAAAAGAATAAAATACGCATAAATAACTAAAACCGTTTTTATTTTAAACAAAAAAGCAAAACTAAATTATCACAGGTTTTTCTATATAATAATAATAGTAATAATCATAGTTATAATACAATAAAAACAATTAACATTGTACAAACGAAAAAATTTCAAAATATAATCAATAACATCTCTCTAACAATTACTTTGACCACAATCTTACACGGACTAACAGCATCCAAAATAAATAAATAAAACTAAAAATAAAAATGTTAATATAACATAAAAATTAAAACAATTTATACAAATTCACCGTTTCTAGTAATCATCTTACACATAAAATAGAAAACAAACAGAAATATTAACATTACAGAATAAGAATCTATTTTTTTCCTCTCTGCTTAAAACAAAATAGAATAAAATAAAACGTTTCACCTAAAATTAATATTTAAGTATAGTGGATAAATTTGACCAATTACCATTTATCATTTGTTTATTATTATATAATTTTTTGGTATACAACTACTTGATTGGCAAGATTTTACGACGTCTAAAAATATTGGCATTATGTTACTTCGTTTGGAATTTGGGGAGTTTAGGAATGGGAAGTGTATAAATATGTGGGGCGAGGGATGATTTACGTAAACTAAGTCACTTTATTTTGGTTAGAATTTTAACAACGGTATATGATTTTTGTATTATCCTAATTAAAAGAAACACCAGGAGTAAACTAACTCTACAAAATGTTTTTCCTCTTCGCTAAAAAAAGTACAAATATATAAGTGCTTGTGAGCAACGTTGCATCAAAAACCGATTCCAAAAGAGTTATTTTTAGATATAAATCTCGCAGACTGGGGTAGGTTTTTGATAAGTCAACGCTTGCGTACACGTAGTAACCTATATTAGGCATACACTACTTTGTATTTCAATTTGAAACCACAATATGTCTAGACGTAACTCTAAACATTTCATTTTAGCGAGTTTTGGCAAGCTAATCTTTAATTTGTCCCAATTAAGAATCGTTCTTTTGTCGAAATGTATTCTTCTGTTGCTCTGATAGACTTCTTCTGAAAGGACCTAACCAATACATAGCCTGGAACTATATCTCATGGTTTTTTTATTGTTTCTCCCCGATGGCAACTATATGATTTTTTTTTCTCACATTTTAATCGAAGTTGATTAGGATGATGGCTAAATACAATATTTAGAATAGTTTTCTTTTCCGTATTCCATAGAGTGCTAAGAATCAACACACAAAAATATTGTTATGTTTCCTGTCAGAAATGTATAAATAAATATTATGACGTCACGGATGTTTTCACGGTCACTTAACAGTTTAACGCCCACCGCTAATTATATATCGGGTGGTGAGTTGACCGACGCAGCATAACAATTATAATGGTAGATCTGGAATATCCAATTATTTGCTTCCCTAATTATTTTACAGGAAAAATGCATTTAGGTTTTTTGTAGAGAAAAAAATCCTACATCCATACATGCCATTGTTTTTTTGTTTTTAAAATACCGAAACCGAAAAATCCGGAAAATGTAAATGTCAGTTTTAGAAAAATCATTGATGCCATGGAATTATGAAATCAAACAAACGTGCTTGCATTTGTCATTCCTGTTTAACGTTTGTAATTTACGATAGTCAATATTAAATTCTGTTCTTTGCCACATGTATTCAACGGTTGAAAAGATTGAAATGGTAAAATGGTATTATATGGGCAATAATGCGCGTCAAGTATGTGCGTTGTTTAGCGTGCAATATCCCTATCGGCCAATCCCAAGCAGTACGACGATTGAGAGAATAGTACACAAATTTGAAGCTGCAGGCACAGTGTTAAATAATTGTAAGTGTACTAATAATGTTCCAAACTTACATGAAAATGAAGAAAATGAAAACACTTTGTATGTTTTGGCGGCAGTGGCTGAAAATCCCAACGTGTTTACGGCAAATCGCAAACAACGTCGGCTTGCATTACTCCCGAGTCCTGAAAATTTTAAAAACGCACTCTTATAAATATTAATTTCACCAAGAGTTGCGTGAAGGTGATGCGGAGAGGAGGAGTGCATTCTGCTTCCAAATGGAAAAATGCAACGAAGACAGGGACTTTATAAAAAACATTCTTTTTACGGATGAAGCGACATTGGGCCAAATGTGCAAAATTGCAGAATATGGGCACGCGAGAATCCACGCAACGTTCTACAAACCAGAACCAAATGTCCCCAAAAGATTAATGTTTGGGTTTGGTTATTAGGTCATCACATTATAGGACCGTTTTTCTTGCTTGAAAACTTAACAGGAAAACGCTTCTTACAACTCTTGCAAGAAGAAATAGCTCCGGCAGTGATTGAAGTTACTAGGGAAGAGCAAGAGATTTGGTTTCAGATGGATGGTTGTCGTGCACACAACAGCCGTGATGTGCATTACCGGTCCAAATTATGCAATTAACTGGCCTGCCAGGTCCGCCGATCTTTCACCTAACGACTCTTTTCTTTGGAGACATTTAAAATCAAAAATTTATTGTGGACAAACATTTCAGAATTTGGAACAATCAAAGAATCGAATTCAAGCCGAATGTGACAAAAGATCTAGGTATCAACTGGCAAATGTTAGACGACAGTTTTATCACAGGCTAGGCCATTGTCTAGTAGTTGATGGTGATTTGTTCGAACATTTGTTGTAATCTGTGTTTTTTGTTTTGTTGTAATATTATGTGTTCCTATTGTTAAAATGAATAAAATTATCGTTTCTGTTATATTTTTCATGGTTTTATTATACGTCGAATTTAATGACGGAGGTGGCAGGAAATCACAGCGCGCTTGTTTAATTTTATAATGCCAAAGGTATCACTGATTTTTCTAGAAGTGACATTTTTAATTTTCCAGTTTTTCCGATCTCAGAATTCTAAACATTAAAAAGCAATATTAAAAAGGGATATTGCTTATCGTAAATTAAAAACATCAAACAGGAATGCCAAATGCAAGCACGTTTGTTTGATTTCATAATTCCATGGCATTAATGATCTTTCTAAAACTGGCATCTACATTTTCCGGATTTTTCGGTTTCAGAATTTTAAAAACTAAAAAGCAATGGTATGTATGGATGTAGAATTTTTTTCTCTGCAAAAAACCTAAATATACTTTTCCTGTAAAATAATTAGGGAAGCAAATAATTGGACATTCTAGATCTACCATTATAATTGCTATGCTACGTCGGCCAAGTCACCACTCAGTATACCAGTCTTTATTAAGGCCCACAGTGATGTGAATTGTCATGCAATTCTGATTCTTTTAAATCTAGCCGTGAAGTAGATTGTTCGCCGGTAAGTATAGATCCCCGTTAGCGATAAAGAATTTTGTGGTGTTTGGTTAATTTAATGTAAAATATCTTTGTGTTCAATTTAGTTTAATAGCAGTCTTTACCAGGTAAGTATCTTACATACATTTTTGCATTCTATTCATTAGTAAACTTTACATTTGGTCACCTTCAACGGCTAGAAAAATTAAAATCTTTTCAGTACTAAAACGTAACCTAATAAATCAGCGACAATTGTTTCTACGTAAGAAAAATGGAATTCTCACTCGAAATAGGTGTCAATACGTTATTGCGAATATTTTAACATATTGTCATCGCGTTATGGAAATATTTAAAAATTACCGCAGAAATGTTATATCAAACTTCTCCCTTTTTTTTTCAGTTTGTGAAGAAATGGGACACTAACTCAATGGGAGTTAGAGGAAATGATAGCAAATCTTACTTATGAAAATTATTGTGCTTCAGAATTTAGTGCGGATGACGATGCTGAAGGTGATTTGCCCCTTGAAACCCCATCTTCATCGCCACGAGCATCGTCATTGTCATCTTCGCCGGGTATTGATAGTCAACCTAGTACTTCATCCAGTATGGGGTTGAGAAGGAAAGCCTACAGCACCAAATGAGGACCGAAGCGAAGAGGAAGTTTGTCAAGACTCAGATGCAGATCCCAATTTGAATCCATCAAACAAGCTTGCAAAGTTGTTCTCTATGGATAATGAACTGTCTTCCGAGAACGTGTGGAAGAGGAGGTAGTTTCTCCACCCGAACATTTTCATGGTATGAGAAAGCTAATCAGCTACTGATGTTTGAACCCTCACGAGTGAATATTGTAATCGGTTTATGTAAACGTATTGATTATTTCAAGATTAATTTTAACAATAATATCTGTCAAATGATCTGATGAATCAATTTTATATGCTAGTCAACAAAACACTCGGTTAGGATTAGCTGTAGGACTTGATGCGCCTCTAGGCAAAATGACGACGGGTTTTCACAACGTGAAATGTTATTGGTCTACAAATGAGAATTTTCACGTTGAAGCTGTTGCCCTAAAAAGATTTTTAAAAGTTCTTAGGTATCTGCATAACAATGAAAGAATGCTGCAACCGAAAACTTACAACTTTCATAAGTTCTACAAGCGTAGGCCATTGTTAAGTCATCTTACTAACCTGTTCCAAACCGCTTTTACACTTTATGTACATTCCGCTACAGACATTTGTCCATCGACGAGAGTAAGTGCGTTTTCAAAAGGTGTACGTCTCTAAAACAATATATGCCCATGAATTCCATTAAAAGGGGGTTCAAAATATGGGCAGATCTATTAAAGCAAGGTAGAATCAACCGGTGATATGTTGGGCGAACGTGTTATGCTACAACTATCGGAAAAATGTCGAAACCATAGGTATTGTTTATAGTTTGCTTAATTTCCTTATCACAAACTATTTTATGTCGAAACTATTAGACAGATGCCTTTTTGGATGTGGTACTATTAGGCTGAGTAGAAAGAATTTTCCAAAGCACTTGTTATGGATTGGTAAGGACCTTACTCAGAACCAATCAGATTCTGCTACTTCTGCAAGCCCTCAGAAATAGGCGAATAACAAGCACATAACTCAGTAACCAGCTTGAAGCAGTCAGCAATTTCAGAGTTTCTGCTTTTACTGTAAGAAGAAGGTTGAGGGAAGTAAGGTTGAGTAGTAGGAAAGACTGCAGTTGCAACATTACTTACCGCAGCACACAGAGTACAAAGTTTGAGATTTGCCAGGAATCATACAGATTGGGCAGTTGAAGATTGGAAACGAATTTTGTTTACGGAGACTAGAGTAAGTTTAAAATCTCCAGATTGTTGCGAAAGAATAAGACGAAGAACTAGGGAAAGAAATCTTGACTGCACAAGCTCTAAGAGGGAGTCCTTTGGTTGTGGATCAAGAATGTTCCATTACCAGGACCACATTATTCAGGACCGCACATCGCCAGACAAGTTTTGAATTACTTACAAGAGGACAATATTCAAGTTACCACGAAGCCCAAACTTAAATCTGATTGAGCACCTTTGGGATGCTATAAAAAGATCAGTAAAGCCAGCTTCTGATAATCTCCAAGAATTAGAAGAACAGTTCTTTTCGAGTGGGTAATATTTCCCATAAAGTAATCCAAAATTTGATAGAGCTTACCACGGCGAATCCAAGCAGCTAGCAGAGGTAGCGGAGGTGTTACGCGTTAATTTTTATTCTTTTGTTCCATTTTTTTTTATTTATAGAGTTTCTTAAAATCCCCAACAATATCGTTTTGTTTCTGAATTTGTAATCGAATGGAATTTTATAATTTTTTCAATAAGCTTCCATTAAAAAAGAAGTAAATTGATGAATTGATGTTTAATTACCTCCAGTTAAATTAAAACCCAAATGGCGGCCCACCATAGCTTTTTTTTAAGGTCTTCTGGCCTTAAATTTAATAACATTCGTCACTAAAAAATAAATTTGTCAACCAAAAGTAGTTCTGCGTTTTAAAGAGTTCAATCAAAATTTTTTTCAATCAATGAAATTGAGTTAGAACAGATTTTAGTTGAATTTTTGTTCGAAGGATCTTCCACCCGTACCTTCAAGACGTTAGAAAGTAAATATTAATAAAAAAAAAAAATGATTTGAACTTCCAATATGATGCTGGTAATCTTAGCTAGGTTTCCCACTTCTATCTCGTTTATTTTTAATTCTACACAGTCTATCAGAGCAAACAAATTGAAGGATTCCACCTTAACAGATACTCCTCCATTACACGCATTTATTAGCTCTAATAATTACGCTTCAATTTAAACTAAACAACGTTTTATGAAACGTTCCCAATAAATTGAGCTGTATTTCTCTTACATACTTCACATCTAAAATTTTCAAACAATAAAAACCATAATAATCATAATAATAACCTTGTGCATTATCATATAGTATATAATCGATTATATATCGTAATAAAATACAATATGCTATATAGGAATGTCTTAGATTTAAATATAAGATGATAGAATGGCATAACACTATCAATTTCCTCCAATCGAGTGAAACGAGGTGATTTTGCCATCCTACGAGACTAGTTTTCATGTACCTCAACCTCAACCAACGTAATTGCAACGACACCATGTTTTTCGCGACATTACTAACATCAAACTTTCAAAGAAAGGAAACAATCTCGTCCTAGAGGAACTGCATTAACTTCTTTGAACTTCAAATATAGCCTGTTGTACGCTTAAATTGCACAATCTCAAAAAGAAATTGCGATATCACCTTGCTGCAACCCTCAGAGTACACTACAAGTTACATTCGAAGTTCTACTTGTTTATTGTTGCTCTAACATTTTCCTGAAAGTGCTTTCATTGAACGAAGCCACTAAACATTTCTATAAGCTTTGTTAGGATAAAAGGAAATTACCATACATTGATTTACTACCAACTAAATTTACACAAAATCCCCAGATAATTTCTCCTCTTGGAACTAGATGAACCACAACGCTTTCAATTTTCAATCACTTCCAGAGGCAAATTTTAAGGCAGTAGGCTATGAGAAACTATCCTGGAGATTCTATATAAAACACTCTATGTATACAAAATGATTATCCATCAAAACCTTATAAAATTCTCTACTATCATTACATTTTAATTCTCTAAATTGTATAATGAAATGAAATAGACACTGCTGTAAGTGATACTTTCAAACTTTCAGTCTAGATATTGGCAAATTATTGTATGTATACTTCTTTTTAGTGTAGTAACATTGAATGTTCAGTTACCGCTTGTAACGAACAATCGAAACCTGTCAAACGTTATATCTGTCAAAATTTGACTTGTCAAACTATTTTAAAGATCTTTTAATGATTTTGACAGTTGCGAAGTGCGGTTAGATTGCTGAATTTGTTAAAAATATCCTCGTTTTCTAATCCTACTAGCTATTAAGTACCGTAAAATTGATAGTTTTATGTAAAATTTGTATACGTACAATTTTGACATGTACCAAGTGAGGTTAATGAACGTGAAGTGAATTCTTAAAATAACTCGTTATTTCCTTCCCGTGGAGGAAAGATTTCTATTTATAGAAACAAACTCTTTCCGTTACTAAATCTATTTTTGATCGATTACGTGTGTGTCCAGTGAAATTTACTTAAAATCGTCCATCTCCAACCTATATTATTTTTGATTCCGTTTAAATTTGCACCTTCTTTCCACTTTTATCTAATCCTCTGCCTAATATGGTACATTTGCCCTAAATATTGTGGTAATTATTCTATTATCGTAAAAACATAATACTATATCGTCGTTCCTTGCATTTAAACCTAATTCCTATCGCCAAAAAGAAACGATAGACCCGTTCATAGGACTGCCTTGCTAACTTTCCTTGGGAACGTCGGGTGTTGCTGTTGATGGTGATGATGATGATGACGTAGCCGGTGTGTTGTGGCTTACATTGCTTTCGTTTGGCATTAGTAGTGTTGATAGTGCTTCTAAGGATTGCCGCACCTGTAAGGAAGAACAATTTAGCTTGGAAATACTAGATTTAAGCCAGAAACGGAATTTTTGGGATCGAATAACTTACCTTGGCGATTTGATCTAGGTTAGTATCTAAAAAACTATGTACTGCTCCCGCGGATTTGGAATGTAGATGCGTTTGCCATTGAAGCAGTTCATTGTAGACGTCGTCGCTTTCTGAAACCGCGAAGTTATCCTGAAAAGTGCAGAGAGAAACATAAGAATTATAGAAAGAACTCAACACAGAGTGTTTCATGAATTACGCTTCGCCTAGTCCCACATGAAACAAAATATAGAAAGGATACACATAGGATATCTTCACAAGGATGTCTGGTAATTTTCTACATCCAAAGTGAATTGGCAGTTTCCATATCCCTGGACAATTTCTTTTAAAAATCCGGACAAAATCGTACGTGAAAAAATAGACCTATATTCTTCAAGATCTCACAATTTTCGATGGAATCAACCACAAATCCAATAGCAAATTAAACATGTACAAACCTGTAACGCTAGCGCGTATTTGTGTTGAATTTTCCCTATTCTATATAGTAGTACAGCGGCCGAAAGGAACAGTAGGACCAGTAGTAGAGTACTGGCGAAGAGTAGCAGTTTTTGTTTGGAAAAATAAGATATTCGTGAATCTTCCGCCAATTTCGAGGTGGTAATTTCTAATATTGGCTTATCGACGCCTAAAGAAGAAAGAAAAATGGCTCTTAATGTATGTCGAAGGTGAAGGAATTAAAATATTAAATAGTTGTTCAATCAAAATTCTACCAATTAATTTGGTTCTTAATGAAAGCATTTCTCATCAAAGTTTATTGGAAACTTACAATCTGCGGTGACTTTTGGCACACATTTCGGGAAATCTCGATTAACTTCCGAAGTAGCTGAATCTCTCTCACTCTCCTCTTTGGTCTCACTACTGTCGCTCATATCAGACGGTGTCCGTCTGATCTGTTTAAACAAAGAAAATAGTCAAATAGATGCTCAAAATCGTTTAGCCGATAACTTAAAGGTCTTTACCTACCGGGATTGGTTCTATAGGTGCCGAACTTATTGCCTTATCCCAGACATCGTACATGTAACGGTAGGCATTATCTCGCGACATCAAACTTCCAAAGACGTGTTTGTCTTCCAACGTTGTTATACCTATGGCGTTCGGTATGATCCTCGCTGTCTTCTCTTTGGTAATTTTTTGTACTGATAGCAGTGGTATTAGTAACTGGAAGATTGAAATAGAAGAAAAAGATGAATCTTTCTGGAAGAAAGTTGGTCCTGAGTGATTTACTAACCTTAGTAACATATCCAAAAACATTGGAATAAAATGCAAAGTAATTGCTAGTAATGTACAGTTGCCCTTGTAGTAAAATATCGCCTATTAAAGCACAGGAATAATCTGGAAGAATAAAACCCGATGTTTTAGTAAAGGTACAGGATAATTGTCAAAATAATCAATTATGGAGATTTTAGACAACTTAATAGAATTCTTGTTGGAGCAGCTAGATTTTGAGTGAAGTAGTTTAAAAATAGTAAAGATTATAATACCCAATGCCAGATTTAGATCATTTTTTTCTTATTTCTTTGGAAAGAGTAATCTTTTCTTCTGTTTTATGAGCGATTTTTTTTAAGACCATCCTATATTAGAAGTCGACACATCGACTAAATGTTACAGAGTTTTGCTAATATAGCAATAGATACTATCGAGTCAGAAGCAATCAAATAGACTGTGGATTTTTTTCTACTATCCTATTTACTTTTAATAAATCTGTGATTGAACGGCTTGTCCATTAGACTCCTTTTTTCTAATCGATCCACCAACCTTTAAGACGAGATCTGGAAAGGTGCCGTTTTCTAAACATGTCGACAATAGAATTCTATTGTGCACAGAGTCCCACCCGAGAAGAGATTCAGTATCGTATATGGCGCTAAGTTCCTAATTATTTCTGTAACTTTAATCAATTAGAGAACACATAAAGAAATTATTGCGATGTCATTATGGATAGATGATTAGTCTCAATTATCTTTATGAACCATTCCTAGTATCTGGTTAACCAATGCCTGCAGTTAATTAATCCTTAAATTGCTTTATTTCTTTTATGGGAATTCTTGTAGCTGATATTATTTGACGGGGCGAATTCAAATATGGAATCAGTGTATAAGAAAATGCTGGAATTGGAAAGGATGTATTATGGAAATTATTCACAGGAGACGTTATAAAATGCTTTCAGAAGATATTCGAAATAAGACGACAGACTTCTTTTACATCAGATAATTCACTCACATTACTTTAAGTGGCAGATTCTATCAAACTTCTCCCTAACGCATCCGCTTAAAGCTATAGATTTTGCTATACTTTTGATATTTATGGTAACCCAAAATTTCTCAGAATTCAACTTACGATTGAGCACTTTCTCGTCATCGTCGACCGTTGGGAAATGCCTATGAAACTTCTTCTGCCTCGCCTTGGACGTTGTGTTCTTCTCGTCCTTAGAAGATGCCTTTGGGCTGGGCGGTTCGGGCGATTGAGCTTGGGCCGTCATCACTGGAGTTGAGCAGGACAATTGTTTTAATGCGCCCCTGCAATCCAAAACAATGTAATGTTTATTCCGCTGATCGAAAAGGTGTTTGCAACCATCATGGCGAGAAAACAATGATCTCCATCGATATCTTATCTATCAGTGAGAAAATTGTTATTTGATTGCGAAACTTTTTGTGAGGAATTAGCAAGAATATTGATGAAAATGTGTCATCTATTATGAACATTTCCGGGTAGCTTTGTAAATTAGAACACTGTCCTATTGCAACAATTGTAACTGCTTTATAATACTAGCATTAACACACATCTTAAGGTATTGACGAACGTTCTATATCAAAATTATTACACAATATGCACATATTAAGAGAATGTTGTTTTTGACCAATATATTACCAATTTACTGAAGAAAAATTGGCAAAAGTGAAACTTCCTTCATTTATTTTCCTCGCAATTTGCTATTGATTACACGTAATTGTGTTTCCTGAGTTGATTTAGTGGAAGGGGTAACTCAATACTTCCGTCGGAAATTAGGAAATTCAAAAACTTGGTGCATTATTTCTTCGACTAACCTTTCAGTTTTATGTAGAGGTCTTTACTACTTTAAATCCATTAGATTTTTTTCTGGGCGACAACGAAGAAGGTTGTATATCAAGCTGAAATTGGTAACTGGCAGCAATCATTTAACGACTTCAGAACGCAGCTAATCAAATAAGACGTACTCTAGATCTTAAATGTCGGGTGAAGGAAAGTTTAGTTCATCCATGTGAGGCTTGCATATAACCTGGAGATGAACAATTTGAACATCAACTGTAATTTTTAAATTTTGATTCTCTACTTATTCTTTATTTTGATCAATGTTTATTAATTAAACCGTATCGAAACCATTATTATTGATTTTTTCAAAACTATGTAAGACATAGTATCGATGACAACGGTTTGAATCACCTTTAGAGCGTTATAACTTATAACTCCTTAACAAAGACGAATTGGACTATGTTCATAATAAGATCTTTTGCTTTGAATTTCATAAGCTTTCATATCTCAAAAGTTTGTCATTGAGCTAATGAACTACCTTGTATATCAAGAGTAATGTCGATTATATAAAACACATATTGTCACTTTAATGCAGAACCATCCTAGCTTAGCCATCGGCTGGTTCTGCATTAGCGTGACAACATTATGTAGTGGATTGCCGGAGCTATAACTCAGACAAGCACACACTCACATAGATACGGTAGAAGCATTTCAAGCGCAAGTTATAATCCCTTTTGATTAACTATGAACCTTATGGTAGCAAAGCCATCTAAATATACCAATTTTTGACTAGTGAAGGGCATCAATCGATGAAAATTTGTACGAAAATGAGAACTGTATATGGTAGTTATAGTTATTGTTATGGGGTTGTGGTTGAATGGTGTTCAGAATTTCGATAAGAAAAAGATTCTTCCTATCCTAGAAAACTCGTGTTGAATATACGGATTCATATCTTAATGTAATACTTCTATTGAACAATCCTCATATTAAAGCTATACAAAATAAATACAGATCTTATCTATAACTCCTTTTTTTAACATACTAAATGAGATCTATCTCATGGAAATACTCGAGCACTTATCAACACCAATTAAACTCATTAAAAATATAAATGATAGTGAATTAGTTTTAGCTTTATTGGATACGCGGTTTCAAAACAATAATAAAAACATGTTCCCTGGATACTTTGCATTGAGTTCTTTTTTTTGTTAAATAGAACTTACTCGTCGGAATAATCAGCCGATGAAGACGAGGAATACACTGAGGATGAATCCAAATCCCTTTTCAACACCATCTTTACCATAAATTTAATCTGCCTGACGTGCAGCACCTTGCTGACCATTCCCAGCTGAAGACACAGAACACCCGCGAGGTTGACGCGTGGAAATTGCGAACGATAATCCGTTATTGATTTAGAAATCGCATCCTTTATTCGGATTAATACGCTGCCAATGGCTTATCAATTTAAAGAATGAAACCGGGAATTAAAACGTAGAGAACTACGTAAGTATACGACGACATACGTAATATAAAGTCATGGGATAATGTAGAACTAAACCGCGGGTTATCTTCGCCGGCGAAGTAAACGTACAACACCTGCATACACGCTTGACTCGTTTAATTGTCCGGGGTATATTTTTAATCTCACTTTTCGAGCCGATAAAGTACTAGAGATAAGCGCCGAACTGAACAACGTACACGATAACGTGATATGTGTGTATTTTGATGTGGTTTAGAGTAATAAAACTTCCTATTTTTAGATTTTCAAAGTACATATTCTACGTTTACAATAGCAGTTTTAATCGGATGCTTTCCTAATAAACTTTATAGTAATAGTTCTATTGTTTATTGTTAAAATAAAACAGGAAGTCATAATCGGTGATAACCATAACGCTTCGCTTTGGAAAAGTTTATTCCACAAAAAGATTTCGCAATGAAAAAAATTTATGACAACGTTTCCTTGTCAATGAATGACAACGGAGCTCCACTATTTATGTTGATTGTTTTAGAACTGTTTGCCTTTTTCTAAGTACTGTAATTAAGTTGGAACATGATATTTGCGGTCTAAATCCCTTCAAAAATAATCTATATGGTGTTATTCAATTTTTAACCGTTAAAAGGAGTCCAGCAATAGAAATTCATTGCTTGATAAGTCACAAGAGAAAAGCTCTTACTTTATGGATATATTAACAAAATATGGCTATTTCGCTCTGTTGGAATAGCCTATTATTATTAGTATTTGGCAATACTAGCAAGGTAGGGGGAGGTATGGAGGAAGAAACAATAGAAGCACAGAAATTAACCAAAAGATACAAGCTGGACGCAGAGCGTATTACATGTACAAGGGTCTACTCAAAAACAATAAAATACAATAAAAATATAAACAAAAAAAAAAACAAAAAGAAAATTACAGTAAAACAAATAGTTTTACATAGAAACATAGCCAACAAGACCAAATCGACTAAATACAAATAGTATTGTCGGCGCTCTTCTTTGGCCTATAGAAAACGAGATTAAAAAAAAATAAAAAAGTATAAAAACAAAATAAAGACATAATACAAAGTTTCAACATGTATATGCATCAAATTATAAGTAAAAAGTCTAAAACCGTGTTATTAGTCCAAGTTGGTTGAAACTTTTAATAAAAACAGTTGAATAGCGCGAAAACAGTGCATTTTAGACATATGGTATGTTATACAAAGTCACTCTAAAGTTGAACGAGGAATCAAAAAATGGCATAATATACAGGATGTTCCATTAAAGATAACGAAGTTTGGTTCGGTACAGCCTTAACGGAACACTCAGTATAATAACAAATAATTTAAAAAGATGCACGCTTTCAATTGATGAAACTTTTATGGAAAACATTTTATTCTAAAATCAATAAGAAAGAAGATATTGCACGATCAATTTTTATAAGACAGCTGTATATGATATAATGCGTTTCCCATCATATAAGTAAATTAGCATCATTTATCACTAAAGCTGGCCACGAGCAGTACCGCGCAGTAGCGTAGAGTCGACCAGGCCTCGCGTTCCACTAGAGTTATTCTGCTAATAGAGATGTTTACTGCCGCAAATAATTTCGCTCATCTTTTAAATAAAAATTAAATAATACGTGCTCAAACACTTACCATTTTAAGAGTCCTCCGTGAAATCACAAAGTGAATAATGTCTGTTAAATATCTGCAACATTAGATATGTTTCAACTGTTGTTTCGGCAAAACTAGTACGGCATGAGGAAAGAATGCGTTTATATGCAGAGAACGAACGTTCTACATCTAGTGACGTAATATTTGCGTAAGTAAAATAATCTTTCAAATAACTTAACGATTCTGTTGACGCACCTTCACAAATGTGTCTTAATGTGCCAAAATCAAAATTTTTCTCAAAAACACTTTCAAATTTTTCTAGAACAGAAACATTTTTTGCGTCTTCAATCGCGCATAGCTGTGCGTGAACATGTTGCACTATTTGTAGAGATTCTTTTAACGGCACCGCAGGATTTTGTAATTTTTCTATTGCATCTGCTAGCCCGAAGTAATTGTCGTGAATGATTTTTAAATCCATTTTAACCTGACAATCTTGAAATTTCGACTGGCTTTTCTGTATAGCGGCAGCCTCCTTTGTATCGAATTGTAAAACCACGTTCTTAATATTGTCAAAATATTTATGATAATAAAACGCGGCCTCCAACTATGTTCCCCAACGAGTTAGAATAGGTTCTGGTGGCTCTGGTATACGGGGGCACAGTCTGTGAAATTCGCGAATACGTTTCGGTGATTTGACAAATACTGCTTTGGTATGCGCTATTAAAGCGTCTACCTACCTCAGGATAACATTTTCTGATACTATCCGCCACAAGATTGAGAGCATGAATTTTACACGTAATGTGTAACAAATTAGCAGAATGCTTTTTAAGAGACCGGCCTACAGATAGCATGTTTGCAGCACCATCACTCACTAACATCAAGAGTTGGTTTGTTGAAAGTTCAAACTTGTCCAATGTATTTAACACTAACTTTGAAATTACTTCGGCAGTACACTGTTGTATTCGTTTGGAGACTAGTAGAATTGAAGGTGCCGATTGATGAGGTTCCAATTTGCGTGCCATTACATTAAGAACAGAATGTTTCTTCCGATCTGTTGTTTCGTCGATACATAACCACAATTTTTGTTCTTTCGACTCCGATTTTATTTTTTGTTCAATATGTTCGCGCGCAGATGGCACAATTCTTCGTAACGATGTTCGACTTGGTAATTTGCACTCCGAATAGTTATTCCAAAAGCAGATAAATGGTTCCTTGTCTAGTAAATTAAACGGTATATTACATACGATAAACGTAACGCATAAATTAAATATAAATTTTTCATTGTCTCGTGCGCAATTTCTTTTTGAGACATGCTTTTCACTATTTATGTGTCGTAGACAATGTTGTCTGGACCAACACATTAACGGGATTTTACAGATTACACATTTAATTTTAGCACCTTCATATATTAAGCCTGGAATTTCTGCAATAAATTTTCGAAGTTTGTCCGACCGCGGTCGTTTTGCTGACGAAATCATAATTTTTCTAGGACAGATAAACAATTGCGCAAATGACCGGCAGCGAAAATGTCCGTACTGCTCCGCAGACGAAGTAATACTACCGTTCCTCTCGGTCCGAACTGATTCTACGCCGATGCGCGGTACCGCTCGTGGCCAGCGTTATTTATCACACAGTACTTAATAGGAATTTCGAATTTGTTAATATATTAAGCGCCTCTTTCATTTAAAGAAACATATACAATGTTACAATTATCAATTTGGGTTTGGGGAGCATTACGATCAATACAACTAGATACTGCAGTATTTTATTCTTTAAATAGATTACTAAGAACGTAAATCCACCTGGTATTGATAGCTATTCTCTTTTTAATCTATTAGCTTTATTATCATTATAGTAATTTATTATGTAGAAACAATTTCCTGCTATTTGGCAATCAAAAGGATTTCGTAGAGTTGATAGAAAGATAAGAGTTCCACCTACTAATACTTCCTAAAGGAAAACGGTACAAACGATATTTCAGATAGCTTATAAATGAATTTTCCTTTTTCTCTCATATTATAAAATCTTCTTCTAACCAGTTTACCAGTTACTTAATTACTTTTAGTCCCTTGAGACTCAAAAATCCATAAAACGTTGTGTATAAATATATTAGCCTTTGCTAAAAATCACTTTGCTGACAATACTATTTCATAAAAGCTAATTACTAATTTTTTACGTTTTTTTTTTTTGAATATACATCCAAATAGGAATTATTACACTATTTAGTCATTACCCACGTGGACCGTTAAAAACTGCAGGTGTTCCAGAGTTAAACTTAATCTCTGGATGGTAAATAAGCTTATCAGATTATTGCTTAAATGTTCATCTAAATAAAACTGTTTATTGTATGTGTCTCACGTTAAATCGTATGACATTACCTCGTCACACATTTTTTTGATAATTACGTGCCCGTCAGGTGTTAGTTACCTCTACGTCGCTTTTAATTGATTTATTATCGATTTCGTTGCTCCATAAATTTACCTTACGCCACTGAAGATTGTTTCTGTTGGAGTCCTGGGTTCTCATTCTTAAAGAATAAAGGCTTTCAAAATATAGAGCATCAATATAAAAGTTCCATACTGATAACATCTTGTATTTTTTTCATATTCGCTTTTTTTTAGTAAAAAAAAGCCTAAAAATAAATCTTGTTGAGGTTACGTCATCGTAACATCTGTTTGAATTATCGCAAAGATAACGGACTAAATTGGAGAACTGATTCATGATAGTCCGATGAAATATTCTCAATATGAATGGTATGATCCGGCTAATACGTTTCCTTAAGCTCCCCGTGTTGAATTCAAACGGTTGAAAAAATTGGTAATAATTAGAGCGGGCCAAGAGCGCCACGCGCTAGGTTCGCAATCAGGCTGCCGGGCGCATATATGTATGTAAACATAGGTAATTTAAGTATGTAATTATTAGGACGAGGACCAAAACCACTGTCTATTACGTCGTGAAGACGCGCAAATATACACCTGCAGTTTGGGTGTTCGTTGATAAATAGGGCGTTGTTCACAGTGGGCCACTACAAAAAAAAGTTCATTCATCGACGGCTACGAACTAACAGCGCGCTTATTCATTTACGGATGACGCGCTCTATTCATCAACAAATGACGAGTCTGCAGATGTTACGTTTGCACCACTTCGTTGCGTACTAGAAACAAGCGTCGGTGTGCTCGCTTTAGTGATTATGTCTAACGTAACTATTAAAAATAAACGGCCATTACCTACGAAAGTTAATAAATTTCTTAGTGAATTTGTGGATTTACACTACAATGGGAGTACAATTTTCTGTAAAGTTTGTAAAAAGAAACTACTGTGCTGGAGCAAACGTGATTGTGAAAGACATATAAATAGCGCACACCACAGAAATAAAAGAAATGGTGTGTCACAACAACGTCAATTTCAATTAGAATTGCTTTTAACGTTTATGGTATGTGGTCTACCACTTCGTATACTTGATAAAAAAGCATTTCGAAAATTCTGGGGTACATACAATACCGAGTGGATACTACCATCTCGGACAGCGTTACGGAGAGATATTCCACGAATACGTGAGGACATTGAAAATCGAATTAAAGCCGAATTAAAAGATAAACAGCTGTGGCTATGTCTTGATGAGACGACAGATTGCAAAAAAAATTCTATTTTGAATATAATAGTGCGCGTATTAGATCCTATTAAACCAAATTTTGCAATTCTATTAGCCAGCAGAAGATTAAAACAGTGTACTAGTAAAGCAATTACGGCCGTAGTTCTCGAAACGTTACAAAAATTTCAAGTGTCAACCAGTCAACTGTTGTTGTTCATGAGCGATGGTGCAGCAACAATGTGTAGTGTAGGCCGTTCCCTTAAAGAAAGTGTGAAGGACTTTTACATGTTACGTGTAAAGTCCATGCTTTACATCTTGTGGCACAAACTATTCGAGAGTGTTACCCGGAGGTGGATGCATTAATAGCAAACACAAAAAAAGTGTTTCTCAAAAGTCCTAAGAGGACTAGGGCATTCCACAGGTTATGCCCTGGTATAGATGAGACACCAAGCCCATTCTTACGCGTTGGAGAACGTGGTTAAAAGCCGCTTTTTATTATAATGAACATTTTCAAGAAGTCAAATCGGTTATTTTGCAATTCGTCCCTGCCGAAGCTAGAGCTATTAGGATGAGCCAGAAGGGATTTCTCGATATTTCTGTTGAAACACATCTAAAGAATATTAGCAACAATTACAAAGGGTTAGTGGACGCGATAGAAAATTTGCAAAATTCTGGATTGTCGTTGGTAGAATCAGTGCAAGTCGTAGACGAAGTTAGTACATTGTTACACAGTATAAACGATGCAACAAGTGGACGAGTTTCAGCTAAGTTCGATAGTGTTTTAAAAAAGAATCCGGACTACACGAGATTAAGACAAATGTGCGATGGGGCATCTGCAGATTCCTTGACTAAGTCTAAAGATTATTTTAATTACGCCTGTCTTACTTCGGTAGACGTGGAACGGTCGTTTTCGAAATATAAGAACATTTTTTCGTCTCGGCGAACATCCTTCACCGAGGCAAATGTGGAAACTTATCTGATGGTGCAACTTTTTAAACAAGCCTATCCGCATTATTAACAAGGATAGAATTTATTTATTATATCTTTATTTACAGTTACATTATTAAGTACAACAGAATAAAAAAAGCGTTCAGTTTCTCAGTTATTTCCTTATTACATCCCATTTACAACGCATACCGTTTTCAATCAAATAAAAAATCATAATGAAAATAAAAACACCTCAGCGTGTACATATATATATATCCGCTCTAATTACTAAACATTATTATTGCGTCAGCTTTTATTTTTTTACTCTGGTGTATTAATTTCGAAATATCACATATCTGCTGTGACTCACATATACGCTATTTACAATAAGCGGCCGTTGCGCCTGATTCCGATTCTGTTGGATGGCGCAATTTGGCCCGCTCTAGTAATAATATTAACATTGCTGCTGTTTGCCTTCAGGCTCAGCAGAGCCCCTTGCATGGAAATTACCAAAATGAATGAGTCACCATTTGAAAAAAAGGTATCTACAACACGGAAGAAAACTTCTTGTTTACACAGGTCTGCGTTTTTAGACCTTATGTGAATGTGAATTGTTGTTTTTAACTAGACTTGGGTATCACGTAAATACATAAATAATATAATGCGTATAAAAAGATATATCTTTATAATATTGTATTTATAAATTGTATAACAACTCACAATATTAAAAATGCAAAAGATATAGCAAAAAAATCTTTCTTCTCTGCCCAAAAAGCCAAGTTTTTTTTTTTTCTTATACTCGGCCATAAAATTATTCCTCTTCAACATCCAGCAATAGTCTGCCATTATGTTGGTATCCTATCACTCCTGATACTTCTTTAATATCCTGATGGAGTCGTTCACTTTGCTCTTCACTGACATCACCAAGGTTAGCACGAAAATAGTTTAAAAGTGCGTCTAAAAAGTAAATTTTAATACTCATATTGCAAATGCTTTAAATTTGTCCAGCATGTTATTTCACGTTTTTCTTCCTTAATTTCATTAGTTTTTCGGGCGAGCATCCTTCCTTTACAGAGCCTACAAATCACTGTAGTTCCACATACAGATATTCTCTCTTTGACATGCTAAAAGTAAATGTAACTTATAAACACATCGATTCGTTTGCTGTATTAAAAAAGGACTGCAATGAGAAATTTAAATACTGTTATATAATTATGTTTATAGATTATCGTATGCATAGCTGTAGTTTTATTGCGAATCTGTCTCGCCGTTCTAACGTTAACAATCCAAAAGTTATTCAGATCTGGCTCATAAATGGTTAGATTTCATTAGGTTCAATCATTTCAATTTCATTCGATCTCCATCTCGAGGTATCACCAGCTATTCTTGTCACTATAACCACATAACGTAGGTGTTTTCAATATGTTCCGTTTAATTACATTTAAGCATAGCTTGTTATTGCGTTATTTCGTTGATTTGATGAATCTCCGAAGATCTCATGCAACCACGCATGTACTCTATTTATCACCGGTACACTATTTTGTACCCTAAAATCGTCGAGATATCCTTAATAACATGCGAGCTGTCAACACTTCTTGCTCACCGATATGGACGCCTGAGATTGGAATGGAGACTGGATTATTCAAGACTCTTGATTTTTCTTAGTTCAAGATGTGATATTCTTCCTGGCAAAGTTATCTTTTGATTCGCTTTCGCTTACTGTTTAAATAAGTAGAATAAGACGAATGCCAGTACCATATAGTCTCGAAAACGCAGTCCCTACTTCGATTCCATTTTTCTTTTAGAGCCGCTCTTTTCATAAAAACACACAATTTATGACTTTTAATGAATATTGCATGCGCTTGTCAATTTGACAGATCAAATCAATCATACATTTCCTTTTCGTTTGTCGTTATTGTTTAAAATAGATCGTTCGAAGAAAATCATCTTTAAACACCTCGTAGACGTTACAATCGACAATTCCAATATTTGCTTTAACTTCGCACCTAAAAAATACAAAGCGCCCTTTGACGGAAGAAAAAGCTTCTTTCAAAATCCTTACCGTACCGTCTCAAAGACTTAGCAGTACCTTCTTGTCCTTTAGTTACACATTTTCAACAGAATTAACGTAAAATTAACTAATTTTCTTCTGATCCGAATGACACTGTCAACCTGTATGTATACGACAGCGGGTCAAATGTCATCAGTTTTCAATGCGTGTGTTTTTGATATATAGAAAAGGTATCCTGTTAGATTAAAATCCTCCCTAAACAACTCGAAGACACCATCATAGACTCTCCAATTCCATTTCTTGCTTAATTTATAGTTCGCGCGCTTATACGAAAATCCAAAATGCTAATCGTCCTCGTTCGAAACGTTAGGGAAGAAAAAGGTGCCACCATCCTTCTTATTCCGTATTGCATCGTCTCGATTCAATAATCTCGATTCCAGTTTCGCATTCTCGACCAAAATTACGTCCGATGAAGGAAATTACTCAATGTGGCTGGTCTAATTTTATTTCTTTTCGAGGTACATTTATGCATCTTAGAATACCACCTCGAAAGCATTTTAATCATAATCCATATTATCTACGCATTTCCAACCTATAACACGTCTTAGAATGTATATTTAATTAATAAATTATTTGAGATGCATCTGTCATTGTCAACATAGTTCGTTTGAATGTTGTTTTTTTACTCCAGTCAGGTTGTATGCGTTCTTACTCATTTATAATTTTGGTGTAAGGTTGGCTGTTGAGTCAAAAACAAAAATCGAATAAACAATTTTTAAGTAAATTTTTCGAAAGTATGTATTCATAAATGTAACAAAAATCATCAGGCAGAACCAAACTTATAATAATAATAATAATAAACTTTATTCGCCCAACAGGAGACCTCAATTACAGGACGAAATAATAATACGAGTACATGTGCACATAATACAAAGAGAAAAATAAAAGGTAACTGAAGAATAATAGAAAAAATATATATATATATACTCCACCGATTAATGCATCGCGTCACCGACAAAAATATCTGCATAATATTTATTTGCATTCACACACATGTTTTGAACTGGCGATTTCAGCAGCACATTAGTTCTTGCAGCTAAAGGCCAAAACAATTGAACACTACGCAAAGACAAACTAGGAACGTTTAAAATTATTTTTGACAGCAGATATGCGCAATCGATTTGATTGTCAATAAGTTTGTAGAGAAACCGCGCACTGCAAATTTGCCTTCTTTCCGAAATACTACGGACCGCATGTCATTCCAATAATGTGGCGTAGTCTATACCCCTCACCGGATATATACCGGCGATCCTAAAAGATAGGAATTTCAAGAAAATTCGCTGTATTCTCTCAATAGAATCCTCGTAAGATTGATAGTAAGGATACCATACAATGGAAGCATACTCTAGCCGATTTAAGACAAATGTTCTATACAGCGTTTTCAGAAGATGTTGATTCGTGAGGTATTTCGAAGATCGTATGATGAATCCTAACATGGCTGCGGCCGAGGAACACGTCTGCGAAACATGCTGTTTAAAGGATAGTTGACTATCAAAGGTAACTCCTAGGTCTTTTATGGTCTCGCTCCTCTGCAGCGGGTAACCGCTTAAACTGTACGTAGTAGGCAAGCCTTTTATTTTGCGAGTATATGTTACATACGTGCATTTTGCTTCATTTAACATAAGACTATTTTCTTGGCACCAGTGAAATACGTAATCAATACTCATTTGCAGATTAACCATATCATTAATGGAATCAATTCGTGCGTACACCTTTACATCATCTGCATAAGCTAGGGTATCACAGGTCAACGCTTCCAGCAGATCGTCGAGGAAAAGCACAAAGAGCAAAGGTCCTAAATTGGATCCTTGTGGAACACCTGACGTAATAGCATATTCACATGAGCTGAAGCCATTATAGAAAAGATAACATGACCGCTTTTTTATCTTTATTAAAGAACTAAATAACGGATACATTCAACTAAAAACAACAGCACTTGAGCTCTGAATTTTATAACCCTTTTGACACCTTTTTTATACCAATACACCTATACGCATGCTCAAATATATTATTAAAAAATTTCATTAACAACCTCCCTATCGTTCCCATTCTGAAAACTTCGCAATCTTCAACGCCGGGTCCACGAACTCCGTTAAAACACAATAAAATTGCTTCAATACATTCTAAATGAGTAACATGTGTAGAGTTAAATGAACGCAGCGTGGTTCCCACACGATTCCCGACGGAGCGGCCAGCGTAATTTTAAATATAAATAAGCACGCATATCCATGCGGACATCTCTCCTCCGCCTAAACTGGAGAGAAGCTATTCTGGAAGTAACCCGATTTTACGAAATAAAACTAGAACGACCGAGTAGTGCCTTGTTCCATTTTGGCTAAGAATAGCGGAATATGAATCGGGTTACCTTTTGCGGCGGATATATTGTGCCCGCTTAGAAACAGGTTAACAGTTCTTTAAATATTACTTTTCTATATTTAAATATCTCGCGAAGATGTACGAAGTGGATAACGCTATGTTTATCTTATTTTAGAAAATAAAAAATTCGATTTGAATGAGATAAGTGACTATAAAATCTGTTGTGAGACGCTGGCGACGAATTTGTTTAAGGGAGGGAGACTATTGAGAGAGATTGAAAAAAATATAAATGATTCTAATTTCTTGAAAAATTAACTTTATGTTAACTAAATGTTAATTCCTTCTATTTAGCGTACACTTACAGCAATACGTTAATTCTATATTGCACATTCCTATGATTTGCATATAATTTCCATTATCGTGGAAGCTTAAGAAAATACTGTGTACTACAGTTTCAATGCAATTGTTTAAATTACAGTGATCACGCGTAATGGTAATGGTTAATAGTGTTTTTGGAAAACAAAACATGCTTATTGCCTAAAATCACTCAACTAAACAGGAAGAATAGCTCCATTCTGCAAGTTTTACTTACTTATCGTATTTGGTGAAAATATTATGGCTCGGGCTACGCTGTATCGATGGGGTTATATAACCTGGACTGGAGGGTTGAGATAGCGGATCGGAGAAAGCAACCGGCGATGAGCCGAGCAATCCTTGAGGCGTGCTAGGTGCGGATCGCACCCCCGCGCTTCCAAAATTTCCCGACGACCTGGAACCGAAAAAAAAAGAACACAATTATATAAAGCTACGCTAAACGAATGAAACGATTACGTTAGGTCACGTCACGTCGCGTAACATCGAGTCAAAGCAAAAGAGACCGTGCGGTTATGAACGGAAGAACTACGACAACAATAAATAAAACGAGCAAGGATGGATCGAGTTTTTGACGTCGCGAGTTGAATGCCACGAGACACTAAATAAAAAGAAAAAAATAAATAAAAGTACATATGTATATCGATTAAATATGGTTTAGGGAAGGTCTTCTAAAAGATAACTCTTTTTATTTTCTATCGTGAGAAGCATTTAGTCCCTAGTTATTTCCATTATTTAACAAGGGAGTTCATGAAACTGGATAAGTTTGTAGATCTCGTAAGGTTATGTAAAAAACCACTTTCTGTTTGATCCTTGAAAATTTTTATTTTCTCCTTATATACATAAATAAGCACTGCAAGCCTTAGAGGCTTATGGCTTTGAGTCTCTCAATAAGCTTCTTCCATTTGGATCTGTCCTCAGCCACTGCTAACCAGTTAGAAAACTGGTTGGTGTAGAAACACCAACCTGCATTAGATCTTCTTTGACCGCATCCTGCCATTGTCTTTTAGGACGTCCCCTTTTCTTCTTGCCGCCTACTCCTCCTAATAGCGCTTTTTCTGCTTATCTGATTTCAGGCATTCTATGTACATGTCCCAACCAGCTTACTCTTTAAGCTCTGATTACATTTGTGGTAGTTGGATGTTTTGTATCTATCTGCTACTTCGCTGTTGTACAGTCTTCTCCAGTGCCCATTTTTATCCTTAATTCCTCCTAATATATTCCTCAGCACTTTCCTCTCCCACGTGTCTAACTCTTTCTCTTTTTCCTTTTCGTTTACAGAAAGCAATTTCAAATTGGCTTATTCTGAGATTGGTTTTACGCAGCTCATAAAACCTGCATTAGTTTTTTTTTCAGGACGAGTTAAGCAATACCTTCTTTACTGTTATGGTGCCGATTTTGGCATACCAATGCTGTGGAAACCCACTATTGAGCACAAACAAGACAACTGTTATTTTTCCTTAGCAGATGTAACAGGATATACTTTAAAAACAAAATCTATCATGTTACACAATCCTGGCAGCAGCCATGAGAGTTGCACCGCACAGCGAAACTGTACTAATACACAAAAGAGAAAATAGTGAAAGTATTGCACCTACATTTCAATGTCAGATCTTATCAATCTTCTGAAACAGATAACTATAATCTTATATTGTTTAACAGCGAAAGATTAAGTGATTTAATTCGGGTTTTAGAACTAAGTAAAACGAAACCGGAAATAGTAATCTCTTGATTTAAGGATTTCAATTTAGTAGCTAAGGCGAGATTATAGCTGCTCGCTATACCGGGTGTCCCAGATTCAATGTTACAAGTGGTATCTTCTTTATTCGTAGAGATATAAGATCGAGCAAGATGTCGTCGAAAATGAATGAGAATCCTAAAAGATATACTTTTTAAAACTACCCCTAGCACACCACCATTCGACGCAACACACGCTTCAATGCAACCCTGGAAGTTTCTGCAGTAATCATAAGTTTTAAATCGTTTAAGTTCGTAGGCGGAGTAGAATACACAACTTCTTTCAAATACCTCCACAAAAAGAAGTCAAGATAGATTTGAAAAGTATATGTTTTAGGACTCTGCAAACCATTTTCGACGACATCTTGCTCGATCTTATATCTCTACAAATAAGGAAGATATAGCTTGCAACATTGAATCTGGGACACCCGGTAAATCCAATGATTTAGCAAGCTTATGTTCTTTTGCTGATCACATAGTGTTTTGTAATAAAATTACCGATTTAAAAGTTACGTTAAAAATTGAGTATCAATACATGTAAAATGTTCATAGATCAACTTAAAAGTCTTACTAACTTTTAATAGGTGGTGATTTCAAGGTAACTAAACACGTTCCACGTCCTGGGGCATGTGAGGACGACTTGCTCACCAGGACTGGAGCTTGAAATTCTGCTAGATCTTACTCCCCTTCAAATATTTCTAGAAAGAGAAGCCAGGGCAGCTGTTTATAGCATCTTGCGGTATAACTATCCCAGAATATGGCCTGGGCTAAGACAGAAATCTTCGACAAGGTAACGAGGTCCTCTTTATGCATTCCGATATGCTGTACGCCATAACACTGTATATGTATGTTCTTCAATATACTCGTATGTTAACCCGACAGAGACTGTTGGAGTAGCGATTGAGACTCCTTGATTAGCCTTTACACCAACGGTTCCAAAATGCTCACCGGAGTTGATGTCAAAATCTACTATCGTAAAATGAACAAACATACAGTCGGGACAGATATACGAGACTTTTTCAAGCAGAATATTTGCTATCGATATGGGTATTGGGACGCTTCTAGGCACATGTGTCACAGGTCGATAAAAATTTTCTGACAGCCTCTCGAGGCGAGGCAGATTTCCCTCAGACTCGTAGCTGGCTGCAGTCCATTGATGGCAACAAAGTGGCAGATGCCTTTGCTAGAACCTGTAGTTAGTTACCCACTGGGCGAAACGAGAAGTTTTACAACCCTAAGGTAACTATTAATCTAGCCGATGCGAGGACATTTATGCTGTCCAACCGAAACAGGGCTAGGAAGCTTATAGAATTCGAAAAGTTTATCAGGGCTATAACGGCAATTCTTACTGGCTATGCTCGATTAAGGAAACACCTCCACAGAAATGGGGCTCGCTTGGTTGACCACATATTTTGCTACTGTCCCGTCGTCTGCAGAATCAGATTTTCTCCATTTGATAGGGCTTTTGTAACCGCTGAGAGCCTGAGAAAGATCTCGCCGAGTAAACTTCTGGAATTCGCCAGAAGAATAAGCTTATTGCTCGATGTAGATGGAGTAGCTATTACTATTGTAATTGAAATTGTACAAAATCTTATAGGATTTATTAATTTACCAAGTTTCAATGAAATCGGTTACTTCTGGTTAACAGGGTCCTTAGGTAGTATACTTAAACATTTATATTTGCTCAGCTTGACCCTACATGATATACAGAGAATCATGTTCTAAAAACCACTTAACTCCTTAAGTACCTTTCGCACTCCAATACGCACATTTCTGTCTTCTATCTCTAAATACACGCACAAAAAAGTTCCCCAAAGGTAATCCTTTTTTTGTTCTGCTCTTTAATTATTCATTTCCCTGTTATGTTTCTTGAAAACAGACCTTGAACTCGCAAATAGCGAGAATCATTACGATCATCTTGTTGTGGATACCTAACGTAGAAACGATACATGTGACAGTTTCCCAGGAGCTTCATAGCGTTAGTAATATTGTAACAGCGGTGAAAGTCGCTGTCCTTTTTGAAGCAGCCTGCGTTGATTTCCACGCTGATCGAATATCTGTCGTTGTATCTTTAAATATGTAAGGTAATGTCAGCTGCTAGATTTCCTGTATAGATGGATAATATATTGGTGACATATAATTTTTCTCGTTCGTTGGTTTTACATTCACTACCAGCTTTGTAATTCTCACAGATTAAGGAGAATTTCATGCGATCGTTAACTACAATTTATAGAAATTTCATAAGAATAGATCTCTTTTTTGGAGTTTGGTTTAAAGGCAAAAGTTGCTGCCACAATGTTTCACCACTATTTCCACGAAAACGAAGATGAAATAGTGTTGAAAAACTTTTAGATGATTTCTATACAATAATCAAACCTCAACACGAAGCGATCCTTATCTCAATGTAAGGAAATTTATTTAACGATTATGTAATAATATTAAATTTAGATTAATCAAAATTTTTATTAAAAAATAATCTTTGCTGGGATTTACGTTATATATTCTGATTTTGTATACCACACACACACGTACGATTTATAAGCATCTGTGGTACACATTGATAACAAATGGGTGCTTTGGTCTGGCTTTTTTTTGCTGATTCTAATTTTGTATATTAGCGGAAATTGATACTCCACTACATACCGTTATTCATGTTATCCGTTTATCTTGGTCTACATTCGATTAGCAGATAAATTACGTAGTTTTTTGATAATTCCGACATTTCACAGAATCTCTACATGTTATTTGGTTTAGAATATAGAAATTAATAAAATTGGACCTACCACTTGTTTTATTTCCCTTTATTTGGTTTAGTTTATACTCTCGAAATAACTAAAATTTTTCAGTATAGTTCATTATATAAGGATTAATTTAACACTATTCTATGTGTGTGTAAAGCTGTTGATGGGGGCTCTGCGCCATCATCTGCCACCTTGAAATCTTGGCCAGCTGAATTTAAACGTAATCGTACCAACTTGATTGACGTTGAATGTCGGGGACGGCAAAAAACTGCAACCACTACCGGAAAAGTTCACCAAATGTTGCTAGACAACCGTCAAATTAAGGCTAGAGTCTGTGGGCATCTCAAAAGAACATGTTTATCAAATATTGACTCAAGATATGGGCATGAAAAAGTTAACCGTGTTCTGCTGAAGCAGTTTAAGCGAAATACGTCGAAGTTTCGGCGTCGATTAATAACTGTAGATAAAACTTCAATATACCAATACACTCCTGAAGCAAATACACAGTCGAAACAATGGACTACGGAGGTTGAATCCGTTCCGGAAAAGAAGAAGACTGCTCCATTGGCCGGGAAAGTGATGGCGACTTTTTTGGGATAGTTATGGGGTTGTGTTAATCAACTATCTCGAATCTAATACTATGTATTATTACTTGACATGCTGAAGGCAGAAATTGCAGAGAAACGGCCGCTTTTGAAAAAAAAGAAATCTTTATTCCACCAAGACAACTCTCATATTTCTGTGGTCGCCACGACAAAAATTCATGAATTGAGGTTGGAATTTATTGACCACCTTATTCATCTTGCCCCAGCGACTTTTTTCTATTTCCTAGGCTCAAAGTTTTGCTGGAAGGACAGATATTTTTGTAGAATGAGGAGGCCATCACATTCGTAAACGTCTATTTTGCAGAACAAGATGCTAACTACTATTTGGAGGAATTAAAGAGATGGAAGCATCGCTGGGAAAAGCGTATAGACTTATAAGGAGACTGTCTTGAGAATTAAAACTAAATTTGAAAAGAAAATACTTCCTGTGTTAGGCTGGAAACTTTTCAGACTATTTTTGTAGATTCGAGCCAAAGAGTCTTTAAAAGTTACTGAATCGGAATTTCTAAAAGTTGGGTTAATTTTGATACAGTTTCCATATAGGACCAACAAAAATTGATTTTAAAAGTCGATTTCCATACAAAAATGCTTTTGCATAGCTTATGTAAATCTTCGGAGACCTAAAAACTAAACTTTAATTTTGATTAACCACCAACAAAATAAACGATTAGTTTTGAACTTGTTCAGTATCTTGGCGATTGCACCGAAACTGAATATTTGTGAATGGAACGCTGTCAGCGTCAAAATATGGTGATTTCCAATCAATAAATATTCAGTCAATAGGAAAAAGGGGGACGCCTCAGTTGTTTAGAATAGAATAGAATAGAATTTATTTATTATATTATTTATTGGGCGTGGGTGGTGATAATGGTCAATGTAAAAATCTGGCGGAGTTTATTATATTATATAAAAATGTTAGATGCCAGAACAATAAGTTAAAACAGATTGACTTCTACCATGGTTGACGTTTTGCTATTGTCAGGGCACTGACAGTGCGAAGATCAGATTTCGAGTATTTCGATTGATGGCTTTTCCCTAAGGTCATCATTTTGTCGCCCTATAAATAAGCATGGGGGAGACAACCTTTCAATTTTCAACACGTTTGAATGTTGTGCCATTGAACTAGCAGGCCGAAATATTGTTCTTACAGCTATTTATAGATCTCCAACCTCTAAGAATGATCTGTTTTTGGGAAGACTTTCGAAGGTGATACAGGTTATTAATCAGGAGGAGAAAGAAATCGTACTTGATGGTGACTTCAACGTAATTTTTTTGAATCATTCGCGTTCATTAGATTTGTTGACTGACCTCTTCACTGCTACGGGTATATGTATTACTTTAAACGTACCCATACGAGCTACTACAACATCTTCATCGTGCTTAAACAATTTTGCCACTAGCCTTTCTTCTGCCGATTTTGGTCTTCCTATTCTACCTCAATAAACACATTTCCTTTGTCAAAGTTCCTATTACTCCCGCAAGACATTCAATACACTACATCGGCTGTTATTGAGCTTAAAGATGAAATACTCTGAAAGATCTCAGCAAAACGTATCCTATATTTAAAGAAGCCTTCCTTGAATGTGAACAAATATATAATGATGCGTTGAGGCATAAAGAGCGGCATATGAATGACGCTTTTGTCTCTACAACAACCAATAAAACTAAGGCTGTTTGGAGTGTTATTCGTAATAAACAGAGCCACCTCTCCCATAAACATATTCTCCCGGAAACATGTGCTAACGAATTGGATATCTGTGAAAGATTTAATAAACACTTTACTACTTCAATATACATTCTGATCTCCTCTACTGGGGTGGATAACATAGACATTCATTGGATTGACAATTTTCTACCATCCTCACTGAAGAAATCTTGTGCCTTGTATAGATTTCCCTCCAACGGACAATTACACACATGGTTCTTACAATAGCTAATGTTCTGTCGTTTGAATTCGCAGTTTATTATAGATTTGTACCGCTTATGTCACTACACTTTTTGAAACCATAGCCTTAGTTTGTGAGAAATTCCGTTAACGGTTTTAAAGTATTAAATTAACTAAGTCAATTCTTCAAAAATTTTAAATTCTTGAGTAGAATACATTCCAAGGTGTTTAGTTTTGTTTTGTAAATCATATAAATGCTTGGTTTTAGAAATACTAACAATTAAGCTTCAAATGTTCAAATTATCAAAAGCAATTCAAGGTAGGTATTACGAATCCTCTAAATTATTGTAGAATAATTTAAACACGTTCAAATTTAGAAGATTAATATTTGTCAAAGAGGGCCACCGAAACGGCTTCTTTGTAATAAATTAATGGAAATTTAAAAGCTTACTAAAAATATAGTGTTTTCAAGCACGCACCAACGGCGAATTTTACCGTTGAACATAGAAGAACAGATGTCGAAACATTAACAGTTCAAACGGGCTAGCAAACCGTCGTAACTCTTGCAAAAATATTACACGGCATAACGTTTATGGGAAAACCAATCGATGTAGAAAGTATTAAGTCAAAGTCAAGGAAGAATTATGCGACAATTACAAACACTCGCTAGTTAATGGCGCAAGCAGATCTAAAATTTAACGGAACTATTTCTTAAGGCAAATATACTAGGGGAATGATGTATAACTTTACGTAGCAATAAATTCCTGCTTTTCATGGTCGAACGAATTGTTTTGGGTATTCAGTATGTATCTATACATTTGTTTTGTGTTTCTTTGATCACACAGATAGGAATTTACACTTTTAAAGTAGAGAAGTAAAAAAATAATAATAATACTGTGTTTTAACCTTTTAATGGCAAACGTTCCCAAAATGGGAACATACGAACTAATTTGTTATTGAATTAATTTAAAATTTGTATAATTAACATTCGAAAAAGTTTACATCTATGTGTATTCTAAAATATATAAAAATTGTATGCAAATAATATGATTAATTTAATAAAAATTAGATTTTTTAGTGTGATCCCATTTTGGGAACGTCCGTTATTAAAAGGTTAAAAGTAAAATCGATTACACGAACACAAACCTTAACCTTAGTAATAAACCCTCTTAGAATAAGTGAAGTTACACATATTCAAAGCATGTTTTTACCATAAAACTACGAGATATTGCACAAGTTGCGTCCCATGCTTAATAGGATTTAAAAAATATAATCTATGAAAATAATTTGACAAAAAGAAAGAAACACAAACAAATCAGAATTACTCAGTTCTTTTGTGCTATAGCATATTTGGCACATTCATGGCATATTACAGGATTCTATCATCTTAAGGTATGTTTAAATGATTCACAACCCAGAGCTATTAAATATTAATATCGTAAGATAGCCAAAATTATACGAGAAAATAGCCACAATATCGCCAAACTTGTGACCAATGAGGTAAATTACAAGATTTATATCTTACAAATTGTGAAAGACAAATTTTGGGGATAAATGGCTCTAAATTTTTGAAATTTACTCCATTATTAGAAAGCCTTTCGAATAATTCAGATAACAAAGTTCGAATATATATTTTTTTTCTCTCTAATAAGTTTTCATCCTTCCAACCTTCCTACCATCCAAAGTACACAAAATCAAGGAACACCGTCTTTTCAACTTAAAGCATTCAAGTAATTGAATCCGCAAATCCTACTACCACCTCGGCCTGTATTGACGCGATGGGGAACATGGATCGAGGCAGTATCTTACTATCGCAAATATTATTCCCAAGTGAAAGATGTAATTTTCAAACTTAATTCTTCTTATTCTCAAGCGGTTCGCGAGAGTCAGCAACTTTTTTCCGATTCAGACGTTCAAAAAGAAATAGATGACATTTCCATAAACTATTCTGTAGTGACACAAACTATTTCGCAGTTAGAAAATACTCACTTATCTATACAAGACTCGTTAAATAACATCAAAAATTTAGCAGCCGCTCTAGAAAGCTTGACGGATCCTATAGGACTAGATGTCGCGCAAAAATTTTGTGCAGTTTTAAATAAAAATCCGGATTTAGAAAAGGTTCGATTTATATATATTAGATGCTGAACGATCATTTGCAAAGTATACGAGAACGTTTTCAGAGCGTCGTCGAGGCCTGACCGAATCGACAATGGAACCGTTGCTTATGTTGCAGTACTACGCGTACCATGGCAGTCGCACATTACTGCAATAGTCATCGATACGTCAATAAAAGCTAACAATCTATTATTTTTTTATTAGTACTGTGTCTACTTTTGCGCGGTACGCCCCGGACGGTTCCACTAGTTTCTCGAACATTATAAATAGTACACGCACACCGATCAACCGATAATAACCAAACGTCCACTCGATTCCTTGTATGTACATAGTAAACACAGCTCCTTTCACGGCGCCTCTGCCGGTGCAACCGTTTGTCACGCTTTACTTGTAACAGTCTTTTCCCTTTTTTGACTACACATTCAAAGTACGTCTTTAATTCTTTGTAATGTTACAAATTTTACAAAATTGTGAAATTTTCCTTATCATTTCCGTTAAAAATTTCATCAAACCTCGTATAATTAAGTAACCAATATTTGGTGACCAACTGTGGCCTATTAACTACACTAAACTGATGAAATGCACATTTTGACATTTTCAGAGTTAACCAATCCTACGTATCGATGTAATGTTTACACCACATTTAAGTTGCATATAAGTATGACGCAAGATGGACATATTTTATGTTTGAAATAGCCACAGTATTGCCATAATGCAACAATAGTCCCAAAAGTTTCGATTAGAAACGACAGATACAATCCCGTTTTTTCCCCGCTCTTGCAGGACTCCAACTAACAATTTTTGTTATATGTATAGGTTATGTTGGGTTCATTTTTGAATGTAAACAGATTCTTTTATTACTCCAATTTCTTTGTATTAGGCAATGCATCAATATCACACATAAATATTATGCAAGAACAATATAATACGAAAGATAAAACAAATTCTTTTCCTAATACTATTCAAACCTTCAACTATAACCATAAATAGCGCATTTATAAATACATTTACACAATTTTCCTGTATTACGTATTATTTCTCAAGATAGGTCAAAAGATAAACAACGATATAACATAAACAAAGATATGTAATAAGGTCATTGTGTATATTATTTATTTCAACAAAACTTGGATAACTATGCTTTGTCTAACATGCGAGTACAGATTCAATACAATAACAAATTTAGAGCGGATCGAGTTGGCAAGACACGGGTCGTTAAACCTGCAAATTTTGACATTTGTAAACATGTACACTTAGCGACAATTACTAAAGAACATTAGGTAGCTCTGGTGTATTTATAAATGATTCCTGGATATATTCTTTAAGCAAATGCTTACAAACAAGAACACGTGATTTTAGAAATGTGCTAAAGTATTTTCAATAAAATTCATTAAAAGTTGATATTCAATTGTTATTTGCTGCAATTTGCAGTATGCAATGGCTGTTTATATTTGCAATTAAGTGTCTAGTAATGTATTAGTACTGCTAATCTATAAAACACAAGCATATTATGTAATCTTCTTCCGTAGATACAAGCAAATTTCTGCAAATATTATATCGGATTTTGCTCAAATAAAATCGGTGCAATTTTTATTATCATTAGAAGCAGGGAATTTTAACCAGCGTTGCTAATTTAGTGGAATTTGATCGAAAATTTAGTGGACTTAAATTTAGTTGTTAGGAATTAAATAAAATTTAAAATTCCCGCCTTGTTAGCGACAGTTGAATATATAGGTTGGTAATGTAGAGGAAAAAGTTGTTAGCGGTTGTAAACGGCATGATATTAAACACGTTGTAGTTTTGTTACTGACATATTTTATTATTAAAATACAAACAAGTGTGTGTGTCTTTTTTATGAGTACGAAAGCGAAAGCTTCTAACATAGGCCTTGGTCAATTTTTTGTTGGGACTGTTTGATATTTTTTCGTGAGCAATATTTTTCCGCAAAAAGAAAATGTTGTGCTGTCAACTGTAATTCATCTTGTCGGCTATTG
The DNA here is from genome assembly GCA_029619315.2 of Dynastes maya. Lineage (NCBI taxonomy): Eukaryota > Metazoa > Arthropoda > Insecta > Coleoptera > Scarabaeidae > Dynastes > Dynastes maya. Next base: position 5,542,569 of record JAROYE020000004.1, read on the forward strand.
GAGGGCAACTTTCGTAATCTCTAACCATTGGTAACCTCACCACGTCCCACGACAAAGCCAAGTCAATCGGCAAACTTTCATAATTTTTTTTTGATTGTTCGTAATTGGCATTTGATTTTTCTCCATCTCTATTTGAAGTACAAGTTTGAAATTAATTCATATACTTTAAGTTATCTAAAATATTCAGTTTAATATTAATGAAATTCATTTTAAGATTAAAAAAAAGCGGTGGCGAGGGTGTTAAAAAATTAAAACAAGAAAAACTGGGAATCGAGAAATTTTCAACTTTTTTTAGTAGTTTAGATTGTAAGAACAAAAGCCACTTTGGGCAACATATTGAAGATATGAAAAGGCTAAGAAAAACTACCTACTTGAAAAGAAAAATATTTTCAAAAACAGAAAAAAAAAAAAACTAGATTGAATAGAATAAAATAGATATGACTTTTTTTTTCTTTTAATTAAAATGCATACTTTCCAGTTACCACTATAACATATCACACCTTTCCCTAAATAATCTTACATATATTTTCGAAAATTTCTTCGAATATTGCTACAATAATTTCATTCCATAATAATTCTATATTAAATTTTTAAATTGAGGGCAATCTATTCCTCATACTTTTTATACTTATTGCATTTTAATTTTTCTTTATCAAGTGTGATTTTTGTTGCGCTTTTTTTAATCGAACTTTTCTGCACTAAATTCCTTGGCTTAAATCAGCGGTTACAACGGGAGCCGATGGAATTTTAAAAGGAATCAATGATGACCAATAAGTCGATTGATGGTTGATAGTGGAGATTCTTTATATGTACGAGGTGTGGCAATTAAATAACCGGACTGGTGCTACTATCGGCAAACAGCGAGCACTCCACGACAGGTTTGAACATGTCTGTGCTTGTAGATGCTTCCCCCACCATGAGCTCAATGGGCACGGTTATACGTCGCTCAGTCTCGCTGTAGTAATCGTCCGTTCAAGTCCATACGCTAGCGTCGCGTCGGAAAAATACAGAGTATTCAGATCGAGCAACGAGTTAACCTCGAGTTTCTTGTAAAACACGAGGTTCTAACTACCCTTCGTAAACGAGTGAGAAGACGAAGACCCGATTTGTGGAAGAGCAAATCCTGGATGCTCCACCAAGACAATGCGCCAGCCTATTCCACTTTATCTGTGAAGGCGTTCTTTGCGAAATCCAGCATCACTATGTTGGACCACCCACCGTACTCGCCCGACCTGGCCCCCTGTGGCTTTTTTTATTTCCTAAGGTAAAATCGGAGCTTAAGGGGACAAGATTTGACAGTGTGGAAGCGGTGAAAGTGAAAGCGACGGAGCTGACAGAAACGGACTTCCAGCACTGCTTTCGACGATAAACTTTGTAATGTAACTGGTGACCAATAAAATGTTTCGTAGCACCAATCCGGTTATTTAATTGCCACACGTCGTATAGTTAAATGGGAGTTTTTATATTTCCCGAACAATTTATTATGATAGTTTCAGCAATTATTTATACTAGATATATAATTATATTGTACGCTGTATATTATAGAGAAAAATGTCAGGGCGTCGATAAATAAAACCATTTTTCAACAGGTGTCAATGGAAGGAAAAAGTTGGGAATCCCTAGTTTAAATAAATGATTTGGCGCGTACTTTTGAATATGGGGTATTTTATGGTGTCAACCTTATAGGAGCACGCATTTTCTTTTACATTGTTGCTAGCGCTGTAGTATTTTCAATGAGTCTGCTACTGATTGCCAATAGAGGATTGGTTATTGGTGTTGGAAAACGAAGAAGACAAAATTCCAAAATATCGTTATTAGAGAATATAAATAAAATATGTAATTATACAGTGTGCGTTTTATGTTCCAAGCCGATTTTGTTTTTTCGCCATTTTAGTTTTGGCTGTCATTTGAAGGTTCATATTTGATAGTTGTAAAGAGCGACCGATACCAATTTATTATGAGGCATCTAACGTCGCAACAACGTGTTGAAATTTTCAAATCATTTTATTTAAATAAGTGTTCAATTGTGAATACGCAAGGGAGATAAAGTCTGGTTGAAAACGTAGCCAACGTACGCCAGAAAATATTGATGTAGTGAGACATAGTGTTCATGAACCCGGACGCCTCTCTTCGACGCGGTGCACAGGAATTCGGAACGTCTCCAACATGTTTATTAAAAATTCTCAAAACAGACTTGCATTTATTCCTGTATTGGCGTAAAGGTTACAGGAAAATTACCATGAACGGCGGCAAAATTGAAATACTCAGGTTTTACAGCTCGACCGCATTTTTTGCCAAGAAATCATCATAAGCGACGAGGCACATTTCGATTTGGCTGGCTTTATTAATAAATAAAATAGTCGCTGTTAGTGCACTGAAAATCTTCATTTTATACACCAACGATCATTATGGTGCGCCATTTGGGTCGGCGGCATCATTCGACCATATTTCTTTGAGGATGCTAGAGGTGATGCTATAACAGTTACTGGTAATCGTCATCGTGACATGTTAGAAAACTTTGTTGTGCCCAAATTGAATCAATTGGGACTACAGCACATGTGGTTCCAACAGGACGGTGTCACATCACGCACAATTCGTGCCACGATTCAAATTTTGCGGGAAATTTTTCGAATAATGTCAAAAAATTGTAATATCGACCGATCTCCACCATCTCCTGATTTGACAGTCCCCGCTTATTTCCTATGGGGATACTTGAAGAGAAAGGTATACACAAGCAACCCAACGACAATCTCAATGCTTAAAGACAACATTCGAATAAAATTACCGAAATAACACCAGAAGTCTGCGAAAATGTTATGAAAAACATGCTTAAAGGAGCTCGCATTTTCGCCATTGCCAAAGGTGGCCACTTGAACGGCATCATTTTTCATAAATAATGTTAAAGACCATATAATTAATAAGTAAAATATAAATTAAAATTTTCTTTTTCATTTAAAAGTTGTTAATTATTATTCCGTATTATAGTGAAAATAAAACATTTCTAATAGTTCATTTACTAGATTTCAAATTTCCAGGCTGGTAATACTAATTTTAATTAATGAAATAATTACGTTAGAAATTACACTATTATCACTTCTCTTAGAAAACAACATAATTGACCCTAATATACTAGACATAATGTACACATGTTCTCAATATATTTGACGGTAAACCCAATCAACTTCCTGGAGTTACATTAATCGATTAGATTCAATCGGATTAAGTGTATTTTCCCGAGACGCAGAATAGTACACAGTACATACGTCGACACCTTAAATTCGTGAAAGTGTTTCTCTATACGATACAGGCGAGGCGAGGCCAATTTATGTTATTAATTCGCGAAAACCCGTTACGAAAAGCATTGTTGGCTTACAACAAAATTCGAGGAAGCGACTGCTGTTTGAATATTGATATTAACATGTGCTTTACATTGTATGAAGTAAAAATATTGATTTTAAGGTTATAATTTGAAAATTGTTAGGTTGAAAATCGTATTTTATGAGAGATTTGGATAATTTTGGATGGAATATGGTAATATAATAAAGGTATTTTAATATTTTAGAAGAAAATTACTCACATTAAATATCATATACATAAACACAAACAGCTTTTTGTATATAAAATTCAAACTATAATTTTAAAAACGCTGATGGGCACTTTTAAAAATCTCCTAGTTAACTGTCTATACGATCCATTCTCTTTAATTTTGGTTCAATTTAGAGTATAAAACATAAACACATGCATGCGACAATAGTCAAACGTCCTATTAATTGAACAACAGGCAACCGGACAATAATTACAATTATTATGTAATTAACAATTATGACAGCTACATGCTTACTAAGACATTAAAAATTCATACAGCAACATTAGAATATCACATTCGTCGTCGAAATATAGGATGGTATTTGTATGAATCAATCTACATATCCAGTTATCATTGAAAATCATATGCAAAATTATTGTTATTCCCTATGTTATCATGTTCGAGTATGACTGCTGTTGCAATAAAGAAATGTAATGGTAAGGTAAGGAATTGAACCTGACACCTCTCGTTAAGAATTAAAAATTGTGTGTCGAAATATTACGATATATTTGCGGATAAAATAACAACGTTCCTGGCATCAAGGTGGTGTAGTGGTTAGCACGTCCGTCCGGCAAGCGGGAGGTTCTACTCCTTACCGGGATGAGATTTTTTTCAAGTATTTAGTTAGGTCGGAAATTTCGAGGAAATTACAGATCTACAGTTTCTTTGGAAAATCTGTTGCTGTGGTAGTGGTGATCTGGATACATTTTATGTTACAGACTTGTGTTATATTAGGTTTATTTTAATTAATTAATGTTCAATAAACGTATATTTGTGTACGTTCACTCTTCTCAAAGTGACCTTGTTCCATGTACGATAGTACTCTAATTATATTTCCTCTGATGCGATTTCTAAATCGTTTATTGGGACGTTAAATTAAACACAATCACCACAGAAAGCCTCTATGTAAATACTAGCCCATTTCACAGCGAAAACGTGAAATGTTGAAGTTGTTGCGGTTTTGGACATAGGCCAAATTTTACCAAATGGGCCCCGAATTACCGTGCCGATAATGTAATAAAACTTTGATGATTGTTTATAGTTGTCTGCGTGTGGAGTGCATCGATAAATACTAGGTGAATTTAGAGTTTACATCAGCGAACACGCTCTGAGTATATAAGATTACATTCATGGTAAAGTGATAACGTTACAGAGAATGGAGATACGAGATTAGAATGGTGATAGAAGGAATTTGCAATAGGCGTATATATTCTTCGAGTTACAAATGGTTGTGGGAAATTTTACAATGATTTTACTTTGTAATTATGGGAATGACTGGGAATTTCTTTGGGAAATTATTCGTTTTTATATACTCTTTAATGCGACCATGGAACAATAGACACCGAAATTACATACATAGTTCTAAAATTAACGACTTCATGTAGCAATTTTTTAACTTAATTCCGACATACTTCGTCATACTTAAATTCTGGCTACTCGCGTAATGAAAGACTGGTATAATAAACTTTCAGTTCATTTTTTTATGTCGGAGTATACTACACACATCGAATGAGAAATCGCATCCTTAAATATTTGACTTCAAAAGTTGAAATAAGAAGTAGCAATTAAGATAATAATGTGTAAAATGCGTGACTCTAAGGTAATTGGAATACAAAAGCCATGTTATTTTACTGTAAGTCCCAAATCGCTAACGAATCGAGAGAAATATGGAATCTTCCAAGCTTAGAATTCTAACCTAATTCGGTTTGGAAATATTTTCAAAGAAGATTTAGGTAATTTCTTCAAAAAAATCTGGTAATTTGGAGACCATAAATAACAAATTAAATGCCAAAAATAATGGCACATCGATTGAGATGTTACTATTATTGTAACGCATCACAGCATTAGATTTAGTGCAAAACTAATAGAAGTTAGAATTATTGTCCAAAAGAGTAACAAAGCTATTCAGTGGATTTTATAACTACTTACCGATGATGAAATTATCCAAAATCTAGCTAAAGATCAAAGATACATAATCTTCCCAAATTGAAATTTTAATATTTTTAAAAAGCATTCTGAGCAAAAAGAATTGGAACACAAAAACCACATTGCTTTACCGTGGGTCCCAAGCCACCAAAGAACCGAGGGAAATGCAAAGACCGATAAGTTGGCCAAAGAAGCAGCAAATATGCTTTTCGTTGCTCTAAACTTTTATTGCGGTTTACACAAAATAACAACCTAAAACAGAAAATCAGGAAATAGGACGGAAATCAAAAAACACACCAGGGCAAGATTAGGTGATCAAGTTCGTAGAAGGATACTGGCAAGTTTATGGGCAGGTCAAGTAGACCTAAAATCATTTATATAAACTAGGAAAAAGCTGAAGTTCAAATCGATCGTCTATGCCAAGAAGATCTAAAGACAGCAGGATACATTATATGTAAATGTGTTGCGATTGATCATAAACATTTCTAATAGAAGGTCATTTCTAACACCAACTGAATTGAAGAAGAAGATCTTGGAGTAATATTAAGGTTCATTAAAAACCTGCAACTGTCCCAATAGGCATTAAAGAACACTGTTACAATAGGTATATTGCCATGGTCTGTCTCAGTTAAGACATTTTTACGAATTGTAATTTTTACATTGGGATCAGCAAATAACAATTGAATCAAATATCAAAAAGATTTAAACGTAATTTTGCTAAAGATGCAAACAGAAAATTGGAATCATCTTTAGACACATTTACTATAACCTATATTCACTTTAAAACGATGCATTTGCTCCTGCAATGTCACACCGTTTGAAATACAAACTGTCGCAAGCATTCAGGTTTTGCCGGCAATTATGCTATTACGCAACATGTACAATTCCACGAAACCATAATATATGCGAATGCATATATAAGCGATTCCGATTGTTTGCGGAAAAAATGACCAGACATCAACGTAGAATTACGCTTGTGTAGTAATTTACAACCGAGGATGTCGAGAAATCGTTTAGATTTAACGGATTATTGTCAGGGATCGAAAGAAAACCGTTTAAAATGTAAAAAGGATGATCCCCAAGAGCTGGGGTTGTATGAGGAATGTTTGTTATTTCAATCGGAGGGCAAAATATTAAAACTTGCTTTAGATCTCTTCAATTTTGCTCCTTACCATCGACCTATCGAAATTGATATTTTGCTTTAGACCAAATGCAATTCTATCAAGATGTAGCTAAGAAAATTTAATATATGGTGCACAACCAATCTCTTATTTATAATACCTTTGTTAGAAGACAACAGCTAAAATAAATTGAAAAACCCACACCCTTCATGGCCCAATTGTAATAATAATTTAATTAGAAACTTAAAACTGGCTTTAACATAGGAGACTTGGTCAAATGTGCATCTATTCGATTGTTCTAATCAGGCTTTCGATATTGATTACTTTGAAACTTATTTCCCTATTAAAAAGTCGAATCGATCATACATCTGAAAGCAGTATTAAGTAGATTTCAAATGAAGTTTTAGAATTAAAGGAATACCTGTCGTTGATTGGAGAGATGACCAGTCAGCACGCAGTTTGTGAATCTATCTAAAAGAAACTAAATTCCGAATATGAACGTAAGAAACCGAAAAATTGAAATACGAGAATGGTATGATAAACACGTTAAGGAAGACAACGCATTTAGTAAATTTATTTCTCGAAATAATCTCCTTGTACTTCTATACACTTAGTCCAGCGACGCTCCAACTTTTTTAAGCCATCTAAATAATAAGACTTGTTGAACTTGAACAAAATACGGCTCTGTTTCGGCAATGACCTCTTCATTTGACGTGGCTCGCTTTCCACAAAGCCGTTTTTTCAAGTTTGGAAAAAGAAAGAAGTCACAGGGAGGCCAAATCTGGTGGATTGCAATCCAAAAGATAAACCGGACATGAGAGAAAGGTCAGGAATTTACAAAAGTGCATGTGGTGATTGTGATAAAGCCTATATTGGTAAAAAAAAACGAGCGATAGGTACTAGATTCAATGAACACATCAGGTGTTACAGGTACGGGAAGATAGAAGCGTCGAGTGTCGCACTACACATAAACGATACCGGGCATAATATTAAATTAGAAAACCTAAAATTAATTAAAAACGTGATTTCGCCGCTTGAATTATTTACATAAATAAGAATGCAGACCTATCAATAAAGAGAAGGGACCTTTACACTTTTCCTGTCTTTTCGATTTATTACGGTAAGAGGTCATTTGGTTTATAGTTGTGCAATAACAAGAGAGGTCGATCCTTTCGTATATTCCGCTTTTGTCCGGTATTTAGTTGAGGGGTATAGGCGAAACGAACGGATAGAAAGAACATAACCGTTGTCTCAATCGATTTTTATTAGGGTGGGATAGCCACATGTCTTGCGTTTCGTGGTGACAAGTATATTTTGTCTTGAAGAGTAGGGATAGAGCGGGTTCGCTAGATTTAATATATGTTCTCTCACATCAATTGATACGCGGCTAAAGATGAAGACCCACGTGTTTTCGAAACGGCTTTTTCGAGTTAATTAGTAATTTGTGTGGTGCGGAATATGCCGAGAATATTGTTGTTTAATATCACAAACTAAAAGAAAGCAATGTGGAACATTATACACGATCCTCACTGGAAGTAAGACGATATGTGATGGTCACATAGCCATTGCGAATAGTGAACTGACCGAAGTACCTAAAAAACATCATGATTTTTCACCTCTTTAGCAACAAAACAATGCGATAATGCAAAGCCTGACTACAACTTTCTAGATAACAATGTCATATCGAATAATTCTTCATTTTTTTAAGCCCAGTCACGAATCCAGAAATTTCAGATGTTACAACTAAATTAGTCCACCGCGTCTACTAGTTGTGATAGAGCATCCAATTCTCGTTTAAAAGATGTTAATAACTTTATATTGACTTCTCTAACGTTCTTTGTTAATTTTGGTTTCTACACTGGTGTTTTTCCCGAAAAACTAAAAAAAAAGCATATCAAACCATTATTGAAGAATGGTGACCCGAGCATTTTGTCAAGCTAATTAATAAAATTAAATTAAGATCTAGGTATTAAAGAGAGAACGAATCTTGGATGACCCTCGTGGTGTAGTGGTTAACACGCCTATCTGGTAAACAGGAGGTGCGAGGTTCGATTCCTCGCCGTGGACATCATTTTAATTTCATTAATTAATTAAGTCGGAAATTCCAAGAAGAAAGAAACGACAGATTTCATAATTCACCCACAGAAGCCAAAATATATTATACACCAATTAGTTTGTTGTCTTCTTTTCTAAAATTTATGAAAATACTGTTAGACGCTTAGTTTTCTACAACTAAAATCATTTAAATTTGAAACCATAAAACTACCTCTTTTTCACCTTTTTTATTTACAAATGCTGTTTCACGTTTTTTTTTTTTTGAGGAATCTCATGCAGAAGCAAATTGACAGTATTAGGTAAAATCGATTCGATTTTAAAATACTCATAATTTCCACATCGTTTCATTCTGTCCTCTTTTTTTTTCGAGGACTATCCTAATCTATGTTCGATTCTCGCGTCCCTTCCCAATTACTAAATTTAGATCATTGTTTCGAAACGTTTTCGAGATTTTACATCCGCGTAAAAATAGAATGTGTTACTGTTAGAAGCGTTTGTTTTATAAACTCTTACTATCGGAATTTGGGGTTTTATGATCGCGGAACTAGCTGCAAAATTATAGTTAAAACGTGTTTTATGATTTTTTTGAATATTAATTTGGTTATCTGGTAAATGTTGGTGACTAAGGAGTTTATCTAAAAGATGTTCCGCACTTCCAAAACCAAATAAGAGTCATTTCCTGACGAGATATATTTGGTTATCATCGAGGTAATTTAATCAGAAGTTTCCGATGGTGAAAGTCAAAAGAAAACCGACACCGGATGACAGCGATATTTAAAAGTGGTCGATATTAGCATTGCCAAACGGATAGAGGTATTGGCGAAGAAATATTTGATGGAATACATTCCGAAATTGTTATTATAGTTTGAGTTACCATTTCAGCTAGAAGACACAGTATGATTTTAGAAAATTTTCCTCAAAAGTGCTTGTGATTCTATTTGCTCTTTTCTATGAGTTTGGATTCAGTAAGAAAATTATATTTATACCAGAAATCTGCATGCTGTTATTGAATTTTTGTCTGCTAAAGAGCGTCAGCCAATGAAAATTTATATCAGAATGAAAGCAGTAGTTGGATGGTGTAATAAATTTCGACAAGGAAGAAAAACCACTAAAGATTTGCATTATCCAAGATAAGCCGAGATTGCTTCACCTCCAAATAAACGCATTAAAATTAGAGAAATTTCTCAAATATTGAGCACCTATATGGAAACCGTTCATGCCACAATCCTAACTATCACAAAGTTGGTACTCAATAAAGGTACCCAGAACTGCTTACTGGTGAGCAGAACAGTCTACATCCATTGTTTTTAATGCAGCATTTTAACACTCTACCAACCTTCTCCGTCAAATTGGTGCCAGAGATGAATCTTGATGTTATTATGAAACAGAATCCAAAAATGTCAATTTCCTTTAAACATTTAACAGAAAAAGTAATAGTGACCATATTGCTTAATTACCAAGATCCACGTCTTCTATATTTTAAAGAATTTGTTGGTAACAATATCAAGGTTGAACGATGTGCAGGTATCTTAAACCAGCGATATTCAAATCTTTTTGGTCATGCAATCCTTTGAAGGACTTTCTTTTTTTTCTGTGGGATCCAAGTTGTCACCAACCAGTATAAAAGTTGAAGCCCAAGTTGAAGCTATTATAAAGAATAAGCTTTCAAGAATCTTACAATCAAGATGACTCAAGTTGTTAACTTTAGACAAACCATTCATCCAATTTAATTGCTTTCTTTTGAGGACCTTCTACTTTATCTACCAACTTACGTCGAGATATGCTATCCCACGTCGGCACACCACAAAAACTCAAAAAACGTAACAAAGAAGGTGACAAGTATGAAAAAACTGAAAACGTTTAGTTTTATAACAACTTTCGATTCTAGTCATTTTGCACGACACTCAGGCTATAGTAACGAAAGCACTTAAAATCACTTAACACCTCCAAAAGTTGATTCCGTAAGAAATTGGACAGAACAAAGAGTTCAAGAAACAAGGAATTAGAACAATGGATATAACACGCAGCAACATCTTACGATACGGCACCTGTACAAATACAACCGGCACCAGCTAACCGCTTCTACAGAACATGAACGCGAAGTTTTGTATTTAACTGCGTTAGATACGATGTAAACAATGAATGGTGCGAGCAACTACGACTAGCACAACGATGGAACGATTATTATAACCGAATGTCGCGTGTGGAACTTACACAGCGACGTATATACTAGTCGGTAATCCGAAATTTTCGGAATCTTTGGCCGCAAGCCAAGGAATCTCTTGGCCTAGCAAGTTCTAAGAAGATAGAGTTCATTGGGTGGTGAATATTAGCGTTTAAGATGGGAATTAATTGATGATAAGCATGCTTTCCGTTAAATAAGTTTCTGATTAAGAATTAGCAAGGTTAACAGTAAAATACACGCTTTCAATTTCGTTGTTTTTCGTTGAAAACTCCTCGAGATGTTATTTTAGATTCTTTTAAAAGATATTCAAAGAAGAAGTCTTTAAGGAGTAATTCAAATAAAAATCTTTGAAAATATCCTGGAGAACTTGATGTTATATTAACAAATACTAAAAGAGGCCCCCGTGTTGCTAAATTTAAGAACCCTTTACAAGAAATTGATTTATTGTCCAATCCTTTTGACAAGAAGTTGAATAGCTTCAATATCCTATGAGAATATCCTTTTCTTGAGACACTTTAGGAGCAAAAAGTCTAACTACAGGAAATTCTACAGAGGAAATTTGGTTTGGTGTGGTTTTGAATAGTTTGAAACAGGATCCGAACAATTTTAGCAAAAACCAACTACGAGGGACGTTCGGTAATTAACGAGACAAATGGCAACGAGACAAATCGGACGGTGCGAGGTCGGGACTGTAAGGAGGATGTGGCAACACCTCGGAACCCAAAATGTCGATCATCTCTCGCGTTTACTGGGCAGTAAGGGGGCGAGCGTTATCGTACAGCAGAATCACACCTTTTGAGAGAGCACCCTGGCGTTTTCTTCTTATCGCAGGTTTTATTTTATGTTGAAGCAAGTTACAATAGTGTTTACTGTACATTGTCCTACTATGTAGTCACAAAAAATTTTGTCTTGAGAGTTCCAGAAGACCGTTAATGTCACATTACCGGCAGACGCGAAAGTTTTGAATTTTTTCTTAGCGGGCGAATTCGGATGTTTCCATTCAAAACTTTGCCGTTTGGATTCAGGTTCATAGTCCACGTTTAATCGCAGCTTATAACACGATCTAAAAAGTCATTACCTTCCATTAAAAACCGTCGTTTGAGTTCAGAACAAAAGCGAACACGGGTGTCTTTATGGACTTGAGTCTTGGAACCCATCTCAAACACGTTTTGCGATAATTCAGCTTGTCATGAATAATTGTGTGAGAAGAAAGACTTCTTGACTTTGATTCTATCAACGAGATCATATTAATCAAGTACTCGAACTCTGTTGCATTGGAACACTTACCAGAATACTTCACTCGCATTGGACGCACGTTTCGATAGCCAAGCTATCGCCATCAGCAGTAACACTGAACTACTTCTGAAATCGCAACAAAGTAGGATTCTAAGATCCATTGCTTCGGCCCCCTGGTATGTGACCAACCGGCAGCTGCGGCAGGATTTACAGTTGCCTACTTTCAGTAACACATGAAGGATCTCGCCCCGGGTACGTGAAAGAGGGCCAGGGAGTCTAGTAACTCGTTGGTGAGGGAAAAAGTCGAGTCACAGGACTGTCCACTACCGATGGTGAAGTTTGGAAGAATGCAAGACGCATTACAAGACGAAGAGTAGAAGATCGTAGTTCGACGAGGTGCGGGGGCTTTCAATGCGAAATATCCAAAATTAAAAAAGGAATCTCAACCAACATCCACCTATGAGATTGAACAGAAACGTAGAGGAAGAAAAGGAACAAAGACATATTGGTCTACCCCAAAGAGAGACTGAAGACTTCAGGAAATTAAAAATGGTACAAGGAACGCATTACAAATAATATAAAGTGCGAACAAAAAGCAAGGAAAAGATTTTCTACAATTTGGCGTTTTCCAATTTACTCCCAACATCATCCTCTCAGATTACCGCTTCATCATTTTTTTTTTAATAGTAACCTGTATTTCTCATGGCAAAGGGTAGTATTTATACACGTTGGCCCAGTCCTCACCGGGGTGCGAGATATATTGTACGTAGCGCGATCTGGCACCCTTGCATTTATTCCCGCCGGCCAGCCTCGCCGCGTGCAACTGCCATAGCTCTGAGGGGCCTCTCTGATGCACTCTTTGTTTGTCTGTACGCTCGTAAGGTTCTAACAAGTGATTGTAGACTTCGAATACACTATGTTAGTTTTACAACCGCAGAGAAGATACAGATCATTAAATGGTATTTTGCCGGAAATTCCTACCAAGGCACGACCGATTTATTTGCTGTAGAGTACGTGGATCGCCCTATTCCTTCGCATTTGACGATTGAAAGGATCGTCAAGGCGTTTGAGAAACTTGGCTGCGTGGTCGGGAATTGCCGTAAATGCTTACAAATAGTCGAACAGCTTCAAATCCCTCTAATGCATTCCGAGTGTGAGGAGAGAGAAGTGAGAGTTTGTTCGTTAGTTGAAATGGGCAAACCTTGTTCTCGCCGGCAAATTGCAGACGAAATCGGTGTTAGTAGAAGTGCTGTGGAACGTATTTTGAAACACAACAAATACACACAAGTTACAAAGTTCAAAATTGCCAGAAGGTTTTCCCCCTTAATAATGTAACATTATTAGAATTTCAATTTATTTTATACAATTTATTTTTCTTTAATTTATTTTATAAGAATCATTGTTTATTTTCCTACTTAGAATTACTTTTTCATTCTCCTATATCGCATAGCAGCAACAAAATGAATATAAGAAACTGTACCTTCTAACATAATTTGAGAATTCAGAAAAATTATGCAGTAGTTCTGTATTAACACATTTTGTCAGAAGGCGTTGAATTATAATATTACGTAATTAAGCGGACATGCGTGCGTACTGCGTACTACGACTGAAAAGACACAAAAGGCAATCTCCCGTTCGTATCTGGACCAACGTGTATACCTTTTCATCCATATAAACACATCGTAAGGGTTTCATAAGGCAAACAAGATAATAATAATAGATAATTGTTGGCAGATTTACGTAATATTAAAGTTAACCCAGCAATTTTGCATGGTTTGTGCCAAACCCACACTAAAAATAACAACACAAGAAGCCAGAAAAACAGACATATCGTCTCCCAAAAACCGATAAATTTAAAAGAACCTGCGGTAACTAATTAATTCGAACAACGTTCGATGAAGTGAAAAAATAAGAACAATTAATAAAACATGTAAAAATAAGGAAAATAATACCGAAAATATTAAACAAAAATTAAAAATTCCGTATATAACAATAATATGCAACAAGCATTGCTTCTAAATTTAATGATGTAAGTTTCAGCTCCCGGAAATTTTAGCACGATTTCTTCGAAAGCAAAAAATATTGATGGCCTAAATAATTGGACTCTACGTGTATATAAATACAATTCTTTTACAAGAAAAAAAAACAAACATAATCTTAGTCACATTTACCTAAAATAAATATTCTAGTATTCAAGTTATTAGAAATTATGTAGATCATACAAGAAAATTACTCAGAAACAAATAGGTTCCCCTTCTACCTTCTAAATTTAAACCTGAACATTTCAGCAAATTATAAAACTATGGAAATGGTAAAATAACACGGAATTCTCTAAACAGCAGTCACAAATCCCTCACCGACTTCAAGAAACAACCTCTAGAAACACAGAAATTCCAAGTCGTCAACTATAACTTGGCCACACCTGTATGGTTAACGGGTCCAGTTCCAATGGAGGAACACGTTTGGAAGGTGATAAATTGAGCCGCTTTTAAAAGAGAGCGGTCCGCGAGGTATTGCATGAGATTAATAGCTCGAAGATACGATATACGATACAATTTTGAAACACCCGAAAGCGCTAGGAGCCGAATTAATTGATCACAGACCGGATTTCGCATTTCGCCTTGTAAATATCACGTAATTTAGTTACCAACTTAACCGGTCGTCGTTAAATAGCTCGTGTATGCTAATTAAATCGTTCGATTCGGCTCTGAGAAGAGGAGGAAACATATGAAAGGCGTGATAATTGAAATATGTTCGAACATGTTTATCCTCAAGTTCAATGTAGACACAATTCTTATAGATATAGAAACAAAGATGTATTCTAAACAGAGTTGGATACTCAAGAAGGTTACCAACACCTAAGGCACGTTTTATGCCTTGCGTGGAAATGCTCACACGATTAACTGTTGTATTAATGACGGGCTGTATTGTTCAAACGCTTTAGGAAGACGTTGCGCTATTTTTGAGATCAGTCCGTAATGATGGTGTTTAAGTGATGCAGATTATGCACCTCCTAGGGCAGAAAATTATACAAAAAGTATGGTAATGATTGATAAAGAACAATTTTGAGACTTTCCATCTAATAAAATTCAAACAAATGAGCTAGCTGAAATCAAGGACATGTTTGGGAAAATTGGTGAAGTTGTGTCAGACCAGGATGTACAGGAATGAGTACAAGGGGAAAATGAAGATGGAGCATTTCTCATTGAAGAAGAAATAATTGATGAAGTCGCTTCTGATTCAGAAAATGAAGAGAATGTTGATAATCAAGAAAGCGATGAAGAAATGCCAACAGTTAAGCTTATGGTACACGAAGAAGCTGTGAAATGTTTCGCCACGTGTTTAAGATGGACTTGTGAAAATAATTTAGCTCCTCAACAACAAACATTGCTCCACACACTGCAGTCGTAATGCATTAAAAAAGAAATTGCTACCAAAAAACAAATACGTATCACCGATTTCTTTTTTGATCATTGAAATGTACATTTTAATTTATGTATTTTTTAATTTGTTTTTCTTTTTTATTTTTAATAAATATTTTTCAAGATAACTTTTTTTAGCTTTTTCTTTTACTTGTCAGTAACATATAAAACCTTATTTGTATTCACTATCCAGTAATCCGAAAATATCGGCAACTGTTTAAACCCGTGTTTTAATTAGTTCGAGAGTTTGTACTTTATATCCACATTCCAGAATGTTTTTGCCTATACAATCTTCAGATCAGTTAAACAGTACGCCGACATTTCCACCTGAAAAGCGATAATCTCCCCTGATGGGCATGATTCTTTTAACTGGAGCTCTTCAGAAAATACCGTGTCCTTCGATGGTTTTTGATCCGTCTACGAAGAGGCATAGGCTGTCTTCATCGCTATGGGTCTATTGATGTGTCAAAAGTTTGCAAGATTTGTCGTAGACAAAAAGGGGTGAAATGTTATCTGTCCCAACCTCCACGATCGACAATCTATTGCAAGCGTTCTCCCAGAGCTTGCGGTAAATTTCACCATGTCTTGATTGATTGATTGATTTTTTTACCAAAGCAGGGCTGGTCTTTACATCCCTAACACTGAAGCTTAGTAGCTTATTGTATTATTCCTGCTTCGGTTTTGTTTTACTCGAACAGGTTAGTTCCCGCAATCAGGTTTAAGAGCCTATGTAGTAAATCTTTCTCCATTGGCAGTTTAATTGTGCTTCGGATAGCGAATCTGCGTTGAGCTAACGCTGCATATTCGAAAATAATATGTCTCACATCGTCATCCTGCTTTATGTCATTGCATAGCAGCCGGATCATGGTGGCCAATGCCATCCCTTCGACTACTAAGTCAAGAGACGGCAGGCAAAGCATGACCTCCATGGTTGCCGTTGGCGGAAATCTTAATGCGTCTGTGATACTACCAAACTGCCCTTTGTATTTGCATTAGTCTTTTGGGTTTACTCTGGGAGAGAGACCCCTGGTCCCAACACGGAATATTAGCTTTGTTGACTTTGTAGTGGACATGCCGGACATAATTTTTGATGGCGCTAAAATTCAATGTCTAGTTTGTAAAATCCCTTTAATGTATTGGTCCAGAAGCCATTATCAACATCACATCGAAAGCAAACAGCATTCCTCTGCTTAAAGAACACAGTGGTAACTTCTTGCATGTAACGTGTAAAATCCATACTCTAAATCTTGCGGCGCAAACGATTCCTACATGTTTTCCACTAGTAAATGCATTGATGGCTAGTACAAAGGCAGTGTTTCTAAAGTCCCCGAAACGTACCCGACTATTTCACAAACTACGTCCTGATTTACCTGAACCACCATAGCCGATTGTTACACGTTGGGGAACATGGTTGCAGGCTGCGTTTTACTACAACAAATATTTTGATCAAGTAAAGAAGGTAGTTTTAAAATTCAATTCGACAGAAGCTGCAGCAATCAAGAAAAGCCAGGAAATATTTCGAGATAGTCAGGTTAAAAGATATTTACAAACTATTCACAACAATTACTTCGGACTAGCGGAGGGAATAGAAAAATTACAAAATGTTTAGATGTCGCTAGTGGATTCTGTTCAAATTGTGAATGATGTTCACGCACATTTATGCGCTGTAGAAGGCGAAACTAATTGGTGTGTAATATGAAAATTTGAAAGTGTTTTAGAGAAAGACTCGGATTTTCTTATATTAAGACAAATTTGTGAAGGTGCGTGTGAAGATGCATTAAGTTGTCTCAAAGATTATTTTAAATATGCAAATATAACATCGCTAGATGTCGAACGGTCGTTTTCGGCATTAAAAAACATTTATTCCGCACGTCGTACTCACTTGACTGAAACAGCTGTGGAAACATATCTAATGATTCAAGTATTTAACAGATGTTACCCGGTTTGTGATTACACGGAAGACTTTTAAAACGGTAAGTGTTTTAGCACGTTTTATAATTTATTTCTTACCTTATATTTTATGTGTAAACTTTTATGCGCTCGCCACGCCTCTGGCTGTTACCGCATATTTGCCCAGGTTAATTATCATTATCATATATCCCATAATAGACACATCAGCGTTTCTTCAATTACGTCATTGACATTTTCTTAGTTAATTGTAATAAAATATATACGCACGTCAATGGCTTGCTACATAATGTACATAACAACGGCAATATCTAATGCAAATAGGTAATTGATTCTTCAAGGGTAGAACTATGATATTGACAGAGAACGTTGAATATAAACCTCTTCAATTATTAATGTTAAACCCTTTGTACGAAAACCCATTTCAATTAATTAATCATGACTCATGACTTAATATCGATTATTCGTCTATATTTACAGAATTAAACGCATTAAATTAAAACAAACACAGTCCTTGGAATTGTTAAAAAATTTAACCTATTTTAATTTAGGATAACGACATCAAAAATCAAGGTTTTATCTTAGTAATTCTCAATGCCACAATAAAACGATCATGGCATATTTATAATTTAGGATATGTATAATAGAGCATTCACTGGAAAATTTATATTTTCTACGTGTGATATATCTTGGCAATCTTCCTACGAATAATATTTACAATTAGATTGAAAAATTGTGACGAATATATACGTATCGTACCGAAGGTCCATTACCTTAAAAAGGAACATCAGCCTATCGCATATTTCTATTGGAATCGGCAAAGTAACTTGTTCAAAAGGAAAAATATTTGCGTTTATTCGAGTTGAATCGAGAAATCGGTTGGAATTTAATAAAGCTAAATAAACATTGCCTTTCCGCTAAGTTCTACGGGAATAACATCTCCGTTTATGCAAATAAATCTGCTAGATTTAGTTAAAGACGCTTAAAGAGATACAGTACAGACCAAATTCGACAGGAGCAGTATGGTGTATGTTGTATATCTTTGGATTTGAATGCTTTTCAATAAACCAATGTAAATTGTAATTATAACATAAAAGAGTTATTTTAGTATCATCATCATTAAGACGTTAAATCCATTGGATTATGGCTAACGCTCATGTGTTCAAAATCCATTTATCGGGATGTTGTTCTTGCTCATTCGCTATAACTTTTCATTAGTCCTGGCTACATTCGTTATCTTTCTTCTTTGTTTTCTATTTCGGCATTTTAATTTCGAATTGACTATACTACTCTCGTCCATAACGGTATCCACTGAATTATTCTTCACTTCTGTCGACATTGTTCTCGTTATGTGTCCCGCCCAGTTTAGACTTTGTGCCTTTATCTACCTTATTATAGTTTCTCCTTCTTTCTTTTTATATATAGCTGTATTTTTTAAAAATTATATCATGACTGGTCTTATAACGGTTTTGTACATTTTAATTTTGTTTCTTCTGTTTATATTTTTGCTTGGTAACAAATAATCGGTAACCTTTTTGTATTCTCTCCTGTGTTCTTTCTTTTATTGCTTGTCCCATTATTACCCTCAGATAGTTAAATGAGGCAACAGTTGCAAATGTATATTTCTGTGGTTTTAAACAGTTTTTCTTTCGTTTTCTCCTCCTACCTTCATATGTTTTGCTTTGCCATTAATTTCTCATCCAAATTCTTTTGCCGCGATTTCCAGTGTATTGCTTGCTTTTATTAAGCCTTCTTTGCTATTATCGACGCTACCGCCTGCATCTGATTGGTTATGATGTTCTTATTATCTAGGATTGCATTTCTCGTGACTCTTTCTAGGACAATATTAAACGGAGTTGGAGAGCAAACACAATATTCACGGCACACTCCGCACCACATAAATTATTAATTAACTCGGGAAGGCCTTTTCGAAAACACGTGGCCTCTTCGAAGACACAATCGGTACTTGGCTTGATGATGATGACCCACGTGTCTTCGAAAAGGCCTTCCCGAGTTAATTAATAATTTGTGTGGTGCGGAGTGTACCGTGAATATTGTGTTTACCGTACTACAGTCCTTGCTATCATTATTGGAGTTGGAGAGATTCAATCGCCTTGTTTGGCTCCCTTTTTTACGTTTAATTTTACCGTTAATGTTCCTTGAAATCGTACTCTGGCTTTTGTATTTTGTAGTATTGTTTCTATTAATTTCCTTAACCTTTTTGGCACTCTGAATGTTCCTAGCTCTTCATCATTTTTTGTCGGTTTATTGAATTAAATGCGCTTCTGAGATCTATAAAAAGTGTGTGTATCTCCCCGTTGTGTTGCCATTTTATTTTTATAATTCTCAGATGAGATTCACACACTCAATCTCTTAAAAAAACTCTGACACCAAGACAAGGCAAATCCACAGAATTAACAACTTATTCATCCTTCACTACTAACAAGATCTGTGACTAACAATCCTAGTTTCTCTGCCAGATATATTTTATCTAGCAGCAATTAATAGTCGTTAACCTCAACGTCTTCATCCTTCCAAGTATGTGTTATAGAGTCGAGATAGCGGTAGAAAAAGGTTATTATTAGCAAGCATAGGCCGTTGACAGTGCCCGATATTGCGGATGATGGATTGTCCTCTTCTATTTGTGTTATGCGTTCACTTTGTTCGATTGCCAGGGATTATGAGTTATTAGTAGCACGCCTAGTACCCTATTAAAGAATTTTTAGGGGCACTCAAAGTATTCCGACTATTTAAAATTGGAAATGGAAGTCATTCACTTAGTTGTTTCAAACACTTTGATCTTATTTACATATTACAGTCGTTCGTTGACTTTAAGAATGCGGGAGATAGCCTTGCAATCGGAAGTAAAGGCGGAAAATTCGAAATATAAAATGGTCCTTTACATCTCCATTCATTGCCAACACAATTTAACTCATCATGAGTCACAAAAGTAACTACTTGTTTTTTTTTTCTTATTTTCACCGCTACTAACTTAGACACTGGTAATATTAACTAAGGGTAACTAAGAGGTTGTGTCCAAGGCACCATTACTTTCTTAAAAATCTCATTTTGACGCTTTTCGAATCTTGTAACAATGACTTTTTTAAAAATTACAATATCTATTTAGCGAAGAAATATATCAAATATTATTTTTAAATATTAACATTTTTACGGAAAAGGTTTGTAGCTTTACAAATATTACTAATATTTTCTTGGAGCATCATCATTGGAAACAACTTTGTGTAATTTTTTGGGCATAATTATGTATAAAATTTCCGTCATGACTGATTTCTTGCCATACACTTTCAACGACATACCATAATTCCCTAGATGTTCAAAGACGAAGATTTTTCTTCTAAAGCTTTTAAACTATTAGTCCCCAAATATTTTCTAATAGGTTCAAATTTTGACTGATGATGAGGCATAGCAGAACTTCAATATTTAGAATTTGAAACCATTCTGCAACTATATTGGCTGTGTGCACTGGACTTTATCTTGCTGATATATAAAGTTATCAGGGTATAGATGTATTACACAAGGAAACACTCTATTTTCAAGAATATCAACGTAATTCTAAGAATTAAATTTGCCCTCAATTGTCTAAGAAACGCCAACGCCTCGCTAATTAATCCGACCTCACATATTCACTGAGAAACAGGCAGAAGTTTTTAAATTACTAGTGTATCTTTCATTAAATTTAGTGTTACTTGGTCTATAGAGTTCAAGTTTTGAATTATTTGTTGACTGGAATATTTTCTCGTCCGTAAAAATATTTTTTTTCCAAAAATCTAGGTATTTATGGAAAATAATAAATATCTCTGTTGTGTTTATTACTTCTGTTCTATACTAAAGAGTGGTTTATTAGCAGCAGCTCTATATTTCAATTGCTTAATCCTTCTGCCAACTGTTGACTGAAATCCTGGGAAGTTTGATAATACTCTTGTATTTATTGCAGTTGAAAACAATATCTTGTGCAACAGTAGAGAGTTTAGAACTACCCGTTCCAGCTTTTCTCGCTAATGCCTTAATGTCGAAGGCTAATACCTTCGACACAATCGATCACAACCTCCTCCTGAATAAGCTAGATGCCATAGGGTTCTCCAACACTTGGCGGATTGATGTCATCATATATCACTGATACAAGTGGCTATGTATCATACAATGGCTATCTGATCCATTAAACATGTTTTCTGGTGTACCACAGGGCTCAAATCTTGGACCACTATTATTATTTAATATACTAATTAACGATCGCCTCGATAAATTGGGTTGTGACCTTCTGGAGTATGCCGATAATTTAAAAATTTTCAAAGTGATTACTACTTTTACGGATGGCATTAGCTTGCAGGTTAATATTGCATTGATTGATGAATGGTGTGCACTAAACAAGATCTCCTTAAATGTTCCATACAGTTTCCTTATTCTGTTAAAACACAACCCATCTCAAGGAAAACCAAAGCGAAGGAATTCTGTTTGACGCTCAATTGAGTTTTACTGAGCATATTTCCATTCCAGCATATTTTCAGCGGCAAAGACGTTTGGCCTTATTGTAAAATCATGCTGTACAAGCTTGCTGTCATTAAAATGTTACAAGACGAATTACATTCATGTTAAACAATAAATTTATGAATAAAAAAACTTTTAGAAAGGTGCATCCATGACAAATATAACCTAAAAACAATAAACCAACTCTTTTCACTTCAAATTTACACCCCCGATCGTATGAATCACATCGTCGCCCACCGAAACAAACTCAGTTTCAATCGGTAGAATTTACTTTACTTTTTAGGACCTACGGCAATAAAACGCGATATACAGATAGAAAAGGATGAAATCAGCGTCGCGTCGCTTTTATTGATTATTGGCGACGAGAGTCAGCGTATTCCGCTAGCTACCCGCCAGCGGTGGTACTTTCCAGAAACTTATAAAAAATTACGATATTGTACAAGTACGTACAATCCTCAGAAGACACTTTTCCGAATGCCCTGTTATTGGTAGATGTTTTTTGATCAAGTTTTCCGAGAAATTGGATTTTTAATTTTAAATTTTTAATCGCCTGTAACTTTGTGAAGTAGAAGCGAAGTCAGGCGATTGATTGATGTCATAATTTTAAGGTTGGGGAAATGTATATGGATGTTACTATCGATTTTGACAGGTGAATATGTTAGAACCTTACGTCTAATACAAAAGTACAAAATTGAATCAAGTGAATAATTGGTTTAGCTTAATTCTACTAGACATTCTTTAAGAATTACAGTAGCAAATTTAATTATTCACATTTTTGTGAAACGTAGAAGATATTTCGTACTAAACAATCAAATTATTTGGCGATATAATTCTCCTTAAAATGCTATTTAATTTTGGTATTATAGTTTCACAGTCTCAATCCCACGCTACTGTCTTGTCTATGTAATAAATTAGAAGGTAAAATATTCTTTTATGTGGGAGTTACCATTTGGTTTGAATGAGTCATTGGAAAATATTTTACGAATCTAGAATGCGATCATTAGTATAAATTCAAATCAAAAAATTTGGCTCTTGAACAATGTGTAGTCAGTCTTAAAAATTAAGTCTATTATGGAAAGCTATTCTTTTTCAGCTGATTGACATATTTGTGTTAAGTGTTTACCGTTTAGTTTTCTCGTTGAAAACGGATAGAAACGTTGTAAAGCAGTACTTCTAAATGCTTTTCACTTTGTATTGTGAATAGACATATAAAGCAGGTAGACAAATTCTGGGCTGTTTACTATAGGAAGATTAGAAATAAGACGAAGAATCCAAAAACCAAAAAAGGTAATGGGTGCGTTAAATTCCATTTGGTGGGACAAAAACATCTCGTTCCGAAACAAGAAAAATATGGGGAAAGCTATGGTTGAAACAGTGAAGTGTGGGCAATGAAAGAGGATGACAAAGGAAGGTTATTGGCCGTTGAGATGGATTACCTTAGAAGGAGTGCCAGAGTGTCAAGAAGAGAAAGAATGCATGCGACGGAAACAGGTTGTAGACAAGATTGAAGTTAAGGGGTTAATGCCAGAATCGAGATGGCAGAAGCAGCTGTTTGTATGGAAACCACCAGGAGCACGAAAAAGCAGAAGACCGCGAAGGTCGTGGTATGATGGGATACGAAAAAGTATGGCAGAAAGGAACCTAGAGGAAGAGTCAGCACAAGACAGAGAGGCATGGAAGCGGAGGCTGGGTAGATAACAACTTATTGTATGATTGTGTATATACTTTGTATTGTATCTGCTTTTGGTATTAAACGTCCTCATGATTATGGAACCACTAGTACAAGTGGAAATCAAATGTCACCACCACGAAATATGTCTGTGGTATAAAAAGATGCGCACTGATACATCGAAAATTAAGGTTATTGCTGTTGCCAAAAAATAGCAGCAGTTATAGGGTCATTTTCAATAACTGTTAGCCTCTCAGACTCAGTACTTTAAAAAAACTGATCTATAGATTTGTAAATTTTTGCAAATTTCTATAGCAGCGTAGATCATGGTTTGAAACTTGAAAATCGAAAAAATAACCTTGAACATTTTTTAATCATGGTTTTGTGTTAGTGTTTTAGACATTTCAATAAAATAAAAAAATAATAAAAAATAGGAATTCCTTATTACTAATTTTTTTTATTAACATGTATTCCGTTTTGCTCAAAAAATGATTTTAGACCCCATAGAAATAACGCATTTAAGAAGTTGGTGGAGAAAAACACTTCTTTTTTTGCAAAACATAAAATATTTATGAAGAAAATCAGGAGAATTAGTAGAACCATGTTTTCTTGTACCTAAAAACAAAAAAAATTCTTACTCCTATAATCCTTTTAATTTTTTTTAAACAACGTAGTGTTGACGGAAATGTCAAATGGGAACGGAAATTAGAAATTAGGATTGAAAAGTTAAAGCAAAAACAAAATTTTTCAATTAAAAAAACCCCAAAAGTTGTATAATTGCATAACGTTAAAGTTACTTAACTAGTAACATTGCAACTTAAAATTCTTAACAACTAAATATTTGTAACGTCAAAACTAGTGTTGGGCGATTAATAATGATATAGTCGAGATATATCGATTATACCCGAATAATCGATCATTCGATTATGGTTCAGAAATCATTCATTATTCGTTTCGACTGCGCAGGAGTACACAAACGGATTACCATTCGAGATCTGTATTCGAAACTTCGAGGTTTCGAGTTTCAAAATAATTCACTCGTCACTCGGATTCTGTCAAATAATCATGGAAAATAATCGAAATCATTAATAAATTTCGAATGATGATTTCGAATGATCTTTCGATTATTTGAAACGATTATTTCGATTCATTCGATTATTGAAATATATCGATTATGCTCAACACTAGTCAAAACAAAAAAAAAATTACAGTAATAAACATTATTCGAGCGCTTCCAGTAAAGAATCTACTTCGCTCATATTCTCAAATTTAAATAATCGAGATGATATATTTGATGGTGCTTTTAAAGTATAAAGGATCTCGTTTTTAGGAATTATTTGAATATCGGCCTTTTGGGGACACAAAAAAACCTTTTTGATTTCTGCTCGAATCCCTTTAACATTTAAAATCCACCCTGGGAACCATTCAGTCTCAAACGTCACGGCAATCCAATCGCCTTCTTCTCTTTTTATGTCATCCATCACAACATTGTCATCAGCTAAAGCGTATTCAGTTAAGGAATTTATTAGTTTTGGTAAAGGAAACACGGTATATCTGCATAAATGAATATTATAAAAAGGATACCATTACGCACTGGTACCAATTTGGTATTGATTTGGAACCAAGTTCTTGTGTAAACACAACTTTTTGTACTGGGAACATGACAGTTCCTTCAAGTTCAATAAATTTCCATTCACTTCGTTCCACGTCACTTGAAGAACGGACGCATTTAAACACCTTTGTTATACTTTAAACACTAATTGTAACTCTTAATTACAGCTACTAATTTTGAGGTTGTAAATGTAGCTTTAATCTTAAACAGTTTCTTTTTGTTTGTAGCCTTTCTAATACTATTTTCTGTTGATCGACGTTCTAATGTTTTTCCCCCGCGGATTTTAACTTGTTTTTTAAGATATTCATTTTTTTAATTTGTTTCGTTTTCACTCTGAACGACCATTAATTGAAACGCATACTGAAGAATTGTGCTCCAAGTTTAAAACTGAAGATAGTAATGTTTTATAGAAACTTAAACAGTTTCCTCACGCCAACCTCATTTCCGTCACGTTTCATTATTTTGCGAGCTTGACGAAAATGAGAATTGGGTAAATAATAATTATCTATATCAAAATGTAAAGAACAAGATAAACTAAGGTTGGGATATCAGAATTTGTACAGCGTTAACGGTTTTTTTTATATTTAATAATCCTCTAATCTTTCCCTTGAAACAGTTGTTCTATAGCACGGAAATGATGAGAGAAGAAATACGTAGTAAAAACTTACCTTCTTTTCACAAAAAAAAAACAAAAAAAAAAACCATATTTTGCAGGAGGAATCAACTAATTTACACACGCTGTCTGTAAAGCAACATAACCAAACTCTGTTTAAGAGCTCCTAACGCCATCTAACGACTGATTTCACTACTTAAACCATGTATGACGAAAATGATAGCAAATGGCGATTGCACGTGCTTTAACAGTATTCATCATTGGCATTTTTTAATTTTTAACCAATTTTAGAAAGTCAAGACATGACAGGTTAGGAAATAATAAGTGGTACTGTAATCAATAGTAATTATAGTAGTAAAAAGAGAAAGATATTTCCGAATATATCCCACGCACGGATATTTTTGCAATTTTGAAGCAGGAGATGCATAGAGATTGGCAGACACTATATACCAACTCCTATATAAACAAAGCTACAAATTATCATCTGCTCTTTCTTAAAATCGGTGGACAGCGATGGTATAAAAAAATCAATGTCAAAAAGAAAATGCTTGCTCAAATTCTAAGGATTGCATTTAATCATGGGAGGTTTCCGGCCCATCTGCACAGAATTAATTTGTCTGAGAACGACACTTGTAGATTTTGTCGGAAGGAGTGTGGAAACATCAACCATCTCTTTCTAAGATGGGAAGTGCAGATAAATAAAATTAATAAACTAATAGATGATCTAGTAAAATTGAACATGCAACTTCCACTGAATGTTAATTACCTAATTGCCCAGGAAAATATCGATGTATATTATAGAATTTATAAATATATGCTCGACACCAATATTACGTTTTAGAGATTGATCCTTTGTGTCTTTTCTGTGTGGGTTTTCCCTTTTTCCGTAGTCTACCTGTCTTTGTGTTTGACATGTTAGTTACCTGATCGGGCCCAGGCGTGAAGTGTGTCCTGTTTGTCTTGGTGTCCGTTCGGGTGGCTAGGAAATTATGTATGTGGCTAATGATTTCCAGTCGAGGCCAATAATAATAATAATAATAATAATAATAATAGTAAAAAGTAAATAGCAACATTGAAATATACCATAGTTACGCGTGGCGGAAATGAGAATTTAATTGTTTAAAAAAATATATAAAATTAAAAGTTTAGCCAATTTTTCGTCCCTGCCTTAAGAGAACGGGTCTTAATCCACCTGGTACAGCACAATATACTTCGTAAATTTACGAAATACATGTGTGACATCCCAGTATCATCAAAGTAAAAAATTATCGAAAATGACCCACACAGGGTGAGTTTTCTCCGATATTGAGTATGGGGAACTGGGAAACTATGATTTTTTTATGAAGTCATGACCGACTGTGGTTTCCATTAAAAAAACACAAATTTGTTGTCAGATCTCAAAAATTATATCATAAATAAAAAATTCTATAAGACTGTCCTAGCACATAATTACCTACAACTTTCTCCTTTGCACATTTTCTGTTAATAATAACAGAGCTATAGGTAGAACGAAATAACAATAAAAACAGTTTTTTTCAAATAGTTGGGCGTGATTTTTTTTTTCCAAAAAGCAAACGGCTCATTCAGTTGAGCTTGTAAAACTGCAATTTTTCTCCATTTGATCGTCTCTCTCTCACCGCTAATTTTCGGGTTCCTTATACTAAATATCGGAAAAAACTCAACCTGTATAAAAAAAATATTACATTTTTATGCACAGAAATAGATATACCCCCTAACTAAGTCGATACAGAAAATGAGTTGTCTCAAGTTTTCATCTCCATGTCATGAAGGTTCCTGTAGTTGCTATTTCAAATAACGTTTTTGCTAATTTAGTATAATATTTACTTGTTGAAAAAAAGTAACTCATATAAACTTCACGTTGAATAAACTTAACAGAACATAACATTTCTTGAAAGTATTATTATCTCTGAAGGTTAAAAAAAATGTATTTCAATAAAAATGCCCATACTTTTACGAGCAATAGTGTTCTTAGTTAAAGAATTAGTCGGCTTATAAGAGAAATTTACATATATGTACATTACCCAATACGTAACTGTTTCATTTATTACATAATCGTTACGTATGGCATGTATAACACGTACACTACCAACCATAATTATTTTCCCATTTACGATTTTAGAAAATTATATATTTACTGTTATTTAAAGGGTATAATTATTTACCTACAGTTACCCTTCGCTAATAAACATGTAATGTAGTCCAGCCAAAGATGACATATTTACATTTACCCGAACTAAAATTATCCATTTAGATTTAGTGGTTATTGTTCTTTTGTGAACAACAGTGAATATCCTTAATAAAATTATAAGCCGAAGTAACAAAGATATCGCAATAAAATTGAAATGAAGTCCCCAAACTGTTGACTATAGATAACGTTAAAAAAATATCAAGAGACTGCCACATTACTAAATAGAAAACGAACAGGACAACGGAAAGCGACAACACCAGCGAAAGATCGTCGAATAATTATGGCGAGTAAACGGAGTAAATGAAAAACTGCACCTGAAATGAGCGTGGAAAACGATTTAGTTTAACCACCGTGAAAAGGAGGCTATGAGAGGGTGGTTTATTTGGCACAATAGCGTTGCGAAAACCACTCTCACGCAAGCAAAATTAAATAAAACGGCTAAAGTGGGCTAGAGAGCATCAACGTTGGACGGTTGATGAGTGGAAAATGTTTTGTAGACCGATAAGTCCAAATTTGAACTCTTCGGTTCCAAGAGAAGAACGTTCGTTCGAAGATCGAAAGGAGAACGAGCAGCAGAATCATGTGCAGTACCTACAGTCAAACATAGGGGCGGATCGGTAATAGCTTGTTTTGTTGTTTTGGCTCCGCATCCGTAGGAAACTTGGTTAAAATAAAATAGATAGATAAATTTTAAGAAAAAAGCGCCACCGGGAAATTTTGCAAACAAATGCTATACCATCTGGAATGAGAATAATCGGTGACTATTTTATTTTTCAACATGATAATGATTCGAAATAGACTTCTAAACTGCGCCGCAAATATTTAGAATCGGTGGGACGCGAAAGCAATATCAAAACAATGAAATAACCTCCTCAAAGCCCAAATAAAACGGGTGCAGTTAACTAGAGAACATCAACATTGGACAGTCGATGAGTGGAAAAATGTTTTGTAGACCGATGAGTCCAAATTTGAACTCTTCGGTTCCAAGAGAAGAACGTTCGTTCGAAGGTCGAAAGGAGAACGAACAGTGGTTTGGGATTGTTTTGACGTCCCATCCGTAGGAGACTGGATTAAAATAAATGGAATTTTAAGAAAAGAGCGCTACCAGGAAATTTTAGAAACAAATGCAATACCATCTGGACAGAGAATAATCGGCGACTATCGGTGATATTTCAACACGATAATGATCCGAAACACACTAAACTGTGCCGCGAATATTTAGAATCTGTGGAACGCGAAAGCAATATCAAAATAATGAAATGGCCCCCTCAAGGCCCAGATCCTAATCCCATAGAGCTGTTGTGGGAGGAACTCGATAGGCAGGTGAAAATAAATCCTCCAGCTTTCAAGGAATCGTTGTGGGAACAACCACAAGAAGTGTGGCTTAAAATAGAACCCGCTACTCTGACGAAATTGATAGAACTAATGGCCGCAAGTGTGTGTCGCAATTATCGATAGTGGAGGTGGACATTTCGACGAAACGAAGATTTTTTTGTGTCAAATAAATTTTATAATTGAATAAAGACTATAAATTGCTTTGTTTTAAGAGTATTTTATTGAATGCAAAACTACAATTTTTTTTTAAATTAACACCAGGGGGCTATAAGCGAGATAGGGAAAATTCGACCCCATTTTTATTGGTCAGCAAGTGGCACGTGGTACTTTCATATTTTGTCCCCACGCTAGATGACACTGCAGGTGTATTTCCCATTATTATTTGTAGTCTCAATATAGATACTGATTTTACCGACAGTATATTAATACATATTAATTTGTCGAAAGTTGTCAAAAATCATGATCCGCGTGTTGTTTTCAGTTGTTTTTGTAATATAGCGGATTGTCTAGCAGATTTTATATATACAGTATATGCTGTGTATTTTTAATTAGCTGTGTTACAACATGTTACTTTTGTTTTTCTATCATGCATACATATAGAACATCTAAAAAATCTTGTGTTAGACAAACATATAAAGTTATAATAATTGTGTAACTATCAAAATAATCTATAGTTTAGTAACTGTAATATTTCTTTTAGTATTTATAACACCTCCTTTGTTGAACTTATATTTCCTCTACCAGTTTATATTACGTTTCAAAATAAATTATTTTACTTTGATATCTTGTTTCTAATTACAAAGCAGAAATATTAATAAAAAAATTCAATTAAACGAAAAAGAGCAAGCCATTTTAAGTAAAGATTTCGCTGCCCCTACACTAGATGACGCTGAATATTGTTCGACACTTTTAACACGTAGCTTATGCTTCTATGAAGATATGTTCTGTGGTTAACACTTCCTTTATTTATACGTATTTCTTTGGGTGGGCAAATAATTATGGCCGGTAGTGTACCTATCTACATAAACCACCTTATACAATCTATCAATTTGCATAAGAGCATGTTAAGAGTCGCCGTAAGTCATACATACAACGGTATATCTATACCTACAGTACATATTAGA
This sequence comes from Dynastes maya, assembly GCA_029619315.2. NCBI lineage: Eukaryota > Metazoa > Arthropoda > Insecta > Coleoptera > Scarabaeidae > Dynastes > Dynastes maya. Next base: position 5,573,076 of record JAROYE020000004.1, read on the forward strand.
ATCCGTTCGGCCGTGTTACACACATAACGTTCTACAAAACGAAGTCAACAACCAACTCACCTACTTTTACGCAATAGCTTGTTCTTGACGATCTGTAGCTTATGCTCCTTACTGCCACCGACATTATTACCGCTATCCTTCGCATCCTTGTCCCTGCCACCGTCAAATCCTTGCACGAAACACAGCATCACAGAATCACTCATGCACATAATATCGTCGGGTCCAAGGGCGAATTCCACCATCTAACACAACTCTCTCGAAACAGGCGAGCAGTTACTGTATTGTAAAATATTACCGTTTAAACATCCGTTTAGATTTTACTTTGTATCCTTTAGGAACTCTTCTTTTTAATATAGGAATTATTTACATTATTTTTTATATATTATTTTGCACTATTGACAGATTTGACAAATGTCAAACTCAAGTACATATACACTCTTTGCTTTTGGCTCCCTGGTACACTTTTCTTTGACGAATTTTGTCACGTAACCTCAATTATATTGCTATTGGCACAGATATTTTAATAGGGAGGGGGTACCCTAAATAAATTAATATAAAATATATTTTTTATTTGATGCTGAATATTTGAACAACCTGTTTAGGTAGTTGTGATTTTTGACCTGTATTTATTTAATTATTTAGCACTCCTTTCTCTAGCAGAATCGGTCTTTACTTACCTCTAGGAAAATTGTTTGGTTACATGTAATGTATATTTCGTAGTATTTGATTATGGAGTGACTGCTAATTGGTAAAATGTAGTTTAGATGAATAGATAAAAATTGATATAGGGTTTAGATGTATTTTTGTATAACCGCTTCGGTAATATTTACTAATAATAATAAATTTTAAGAGCACGTAGAATTAGAATGAATCTATGATAGGAATAATAGTTAATACAGATTTTCAACACAAGGAAATTTATAAATTCAATTTATTAATTCATCTATTTTTGGTTAAGAAAAAATATTAGGGACAAAGTTAGAAGTATAGGAGGTTAAAAAAGAAAAAAAAACTGATAACTGATCAGTAGAGCAACGCAACTGCGCTGAAAGCCAGTGGCGGACGCATAAAAGTTTACACAAAATAAATTAAATGTGATACGTGCTCAAACACTTACCGTTTTAAGAGTCCTCCGTGAAATCACAAAGTGGATAATGTCTATTTAATATTTGTAGCATTAGATATGTTTCCAAAGTTGTTTCGAGCAAAGTGAGTGCGGCGTGAAGAAAAAGTGTTTTTGTATGCCGAAAACGAACGTTCTACATCTAGTGACGTTATATTTGCGTAAGTAAAATAATCTTTCAAATAACCTAACGTTCTGTTGACGCACCTTCACAAATTTGTCTTAATGTGCCAAAATCAGAGTCTTTATCTAAAACACTTTCAAACCTTTCTAAAACACAAACATTTCTTGCGTCTTTATCGCGCATAGCTGTGCGTGAACATGTTGCACTATTTGCAAAGATTCCACTAACGACACCGAAGAATTTTGTAGTTTTTCTATCGCATCCGCTAGTCCCACGTAATTGTTCTGAATAATTTCTAAATCTGTTTTAACTTGACTATCCTGAAATTTCAAGCGGCTTATCTTGACAGCCGCAGCTTCCTTCTAAAGTCACGTTCTTTATATTCTCAAAATATTTAAGATAATAAAATGCAGCCTCTAACCATGTTCCCAACGAGTAAGAATAGGTTGTGGTGGTTCAGGAATACCGGGGCATAGTCTTTGAAATTCAAACGTTTTGGGGATTTTACAAACACAGGCTTTTGTATGTGCTATTAGAGGTCACCTCGGGATAACATTTTCTGATACTATCTGCTACGAGACTGAGAGTATGAATTTTACATGTAATATGCAACAAGTTAGCACAATGTTTTTTAAGAGATCGACCTACAGCAAGCATGTTTGCGGCACCATCACTCATAAACATCAACAGTTGATTTGTTGAAAACTTATCCAATGTATTTAACACCAACATTGAATTACTTCGGCAGTGCATTGTTGTATTCGTCTGAAAGCTAGTAAAATTAAGGGTGACGGTCGATGTGGTTCCATTGTGCGTACCATTACATTAACCACAGAATGTTTTTTACGATCTGTTGTTTCGTCCACACATAACCACAGTTTTTTATCTTGCAACTCCGATTTAATTCTTTTCTCGACATGCTCACGAGCAGACGGCACAACTCTCTGTAATGTTCTCTCACTTGGTAACTTAAAGTCCGAATATTCATTGCAAAACGAGACGTATGCTTTCTTCCTTAGTAAATGAAATGGTAAATTACACGCAATAAACACATAAATTAAATTTAAATTTGTCATAATCTCGTGTGGAATTTTTTTTTGAAACATGCCCTGCACTATTTACGTGCCGTAGAGAATCACTTTTCGACCAACACATTAAGTCTATTTTACACACTACACATTGAATTTTGGCGCCATCACACTTTAAATCAGGCATTTCTGCAATAAATTCTCTTATTGTGTCCAACTTTGGTCGTTTTCGCGATGTAGGAAACGTTTTCAAAACAAACGTAGAACTACGATATAGTATACGACAGCGTAGATGCATACACAACAGATCGGCTTTCGAGTCGCAGTTATACTGACGCTTATACCGAATTGTCCCGGCCGTGTTTATTTTGTGTAAACTTTTATGCGTCAGCCACTGGCTTTCAGCGCAGCTTGCGTTGCTCTACTTATAAGTAACAAATGCACATATTTGCAAGAACAGCTCGAATTACAAGTTCTGGAAACTCTACACTCTAATAGAATCGGCACAACTTCCCCAGCTTTTTTATTCGAAAGTGACTCCCAATGTCTTCGACCTTTAAATACGATCGCGTCCATTCAACAAAAGTGTTGTTAATGTCGAACGCGTTTGTTGCGTAATGTGCGGAATATTAATCGACAGCCTTGATGGAATGGACCGTATTCTTGCGCTCATATTGTAAAATATTCTAATCAGTAATCGACACTGTCTACGAATATATTAATGCTAATAACCTGTCTAAAACGAGAGAATATAGTGCCTAAAAATATAAAATGTTGTATTGGATTCGATTGTCTTTTCTATAATTTGTTTTTTTGTTGCGTTACGTATATTATTTTTAATGTGAAAGTAGTATAGTGTTAAGGTTTTGACAAAACGGTTTATTGATTTAATAAAGTTTTTATAGACATTATCAAATGTTTTAATTACAATTTGCATATTATGGAAGGCACTTTTGATATGGCTAAAATAATCGATTTATACAAATTTAATTCAATACAAAAATAAAAATAAAAACTATTTTAATCAAAATCAATTAAAAAAAATGCTAAAATAACTATCGGCAATCTACTGTAGTTGATTGAGGAAAGTGGCAAATATTGTACCTCAAAAATTAACGCATAAAATTAATATTTCTGTGTATATCAATTGGCGTAGAAAACAATATTAAAAAATTGTCAAATACATTCCCAATATGTAAAATAACTTAATTCATTTAAAGCGGATTTTATATTAATAGGATACACGTGTAAGGAAAATATATACTCAAAGTAATTACATTGGGCAACAAAATTTCGAAAAGTTTGTTTCCGAGATTAAAATAGTCATTTTTTAATAAATTCAATGTGTTGAATACAATTATGAATAAGGAAAAGCTGAATTGGCTACGGTTTCTTTGTAATTAGAATTGCATTTTTTGAGAGAAAAATGTATATTTGAAAATATTAATTAATCTGCTTAGGACTTTTGGACTGTCGTTTATAATTGACGAAGGGAGTATCTCTGATGAGCGTCCAACAATAATCAACCAGCATTGACATGGACCATTTACCTTGGTGTTTGTTTCTCCATCTTAGCAATGTCCTGATGAAAACATACGTCGTGCTCATCACTGACTTGCCCGTAGTTATTGGGGAAGAAATTCAAATGGGAATGAAGTGGATCTTTAAGGAGATATTGAAGCTGAATTCATGAAACAAAGCCAACGAGTCCGCGATCAGTTCCTTATAGTTTTCGGCCTTCTAATTCCCAAGCAAACTTACTGCCACTTGACAGAATGCATACCTGTATTTCTTTACCTTGGAAAAGTTTCTCGAAATTGGGATCTTTGAAGAGTTGTTTAATTTTGGCTTCACTGAGAGAATTTTTCATGCAAGCACTGAAATGCTGGTCCATTCTTATCCATGGCTTTTACCAAGTTTTTGATGAGGCCAAGCTTGATATGTAAAGGAGTAATGATGGCTTTGTGCAGATTCTACCAATGATGGGTGTTGTACATTCGCCTCTCCAGGCTATTTATATTACTAAATTGCATATTATTACGTGATAGCTCCTATACAACGGACAAAACATCAGTCTTTCTGCAACGAGAGCCAATCAACTTTTTTCAAAGTGATATTCGTGTTCGACACATTATAAATTCATTCGGAATTGGGTATTTTCACTTAAGAAGCAATTTCAATGTCACTCAGTATTATTGAATAATAAATTAAACAATATGAATTTTTCTCAAAATAGATCAAACCTCAAAAATTATCTTAACAAATCGACCACATTCGGGTATGCCCGATTATACACGATTAGGGTATATTACGCACACCAGTACACTCCTAAAGCCAAGGCACAGTGGATTGCGAAAGGTGAATCGGCTCCGAAAAAAGCGAAGACGGTTCCATTGGCTAGGAAAGTGATAGCGACCATTTCTTAAGATACCACCCACTAGATCTGGTTTCGAGTAATTTTTTCTGTTTCCTATAACTCAAAGTTTCGCCCGGAAGACAGAGATTTTCATCAAATGAGGAAGCCATGACATTCGTAAATGCCTATTTTTCAAAACAAGATGTCAGCTACTATTTGGACGGATTAGAGAGATGCAAGCATCGCTGGGAGAAATGTATAGACTTAGAAGGAGACTATGCCGAGAAATAAAGTCGAAGTTTTGTTTATAACTCAAAAACAAAAGGCGATAGCTAATTTCTCTTTACACCAACGAATTAATCTTGAAAAAATACATCGAGAATGTACTATTCGTTTTCTTCTATAACAACATAGTTTTCGAGTTACCAAATAAAGTAACCAAATTTGCCTAGCCCAGTAATATACAGTGCGGTCCTAAAGTCCCCTCCCCCCTCCCCCTTCATACTACCTATTGAACGACAGAAGCTAGCGTTTTTAGAAAAAATAGATCTATTTCCATTTTTTATGAACTAACTTTTGCCGTTGTCAGCAGTTCAATTGTATTTCCGGTATCGCAGGAAGTGACGTCAACTTTCTCATTGTTATGATTACTTGCTTAGCAACGAGCTCGAGTCACAAGAAACAATTTGTCGCTCTTTTCTAGCCAACTTTGCGTAACAACAAAAACAGATTACCAAAACATTTATTTCTGCATGTCGTCATATTTCTTAAATTAAAGTATAACATATGTGATATCGTTGGATTCGCCTTTCGATTACCTTTCCAAAAACAACTCAAAATGTTATTGATTATTAAATATTTTCCGTTAGCTTACCCTAATCACATTATAAATAAATTCACCTCGTATAATAACAACTAACTCTTTTTTATGATCCTGCTTGTTTAATGAAAATTACATGAAAGCTACTTGTCTCACTTTCACATGTAAAATTAATACTGCGTTTAAAGGATAAATTTCGCGGTAATAATTTACCTGTACAGGTAATTAAAGCGATTATATGTTAGAGGAAAATACTGTTAAATGCAAATGTGATATATTGATTAGCCATTAGCGGGACCAATGTCAATAAATTATTTAATGAGAATTAACTAGCATTAAGCGATAAAAAAGAAGGGTATTACGAAATGGGATGACTGTATATTCGATCTTCTAGGTCAAAACAAAAAAAAAGTGAACAAAGACACATGCATAGACAACTCCTTGAGAAGATGCTTCAATTTTGAATAATAGAATTGGACTTTTCTATTCTCGTTTTAAACATTAGCAAAACCAACACTAATAAGTAGAGTTGGCTACGCGCGCCAACACACGCCACATTTGAGACAAATGTGGAAACATATCTGTCGGTGCAAGTTTTTCAACAATCCTATCCACATTATTAAGAAGTTACGTTTATTTATTATATTATTATTTATTGTTACGGTATTTAGTACAATAGATTTTTTAAGAAACTTTGTTTACTTAAAAAACTAATAATGGCAATAAAAATACTTCAACGTGTGCATATATTCGCTTTATTTAGCAAACATTTTTATTGTGTCAGCTTTTATTTTTTACGCTGGGGTTAGAGCAACGCAACTGCGCTGAAAGCCAGTGGCGGACGCATAAAAGTTTATACAAAATAAATTAAATGTGATACGTGCTCAAACACTTACCGTTTTAAGAGTCCTCCGTGAAATCACAAAGTGAATAATGTCTATTTAATATTTGTAACATTAGATATGTTTCCAAAGTTGTTTCGACAAAGTGAGTGCGGCGTGAAGAAAAAGTGTTTTTGTATGCCGAAAACGAACGTTCTACATCTAGTGACGTTGTATTTGCGTAAGTAAAATAATCTTTCAAATAACTTAACGGTTCTGTTGACGCACCTTCACAAATTTGTCTTAATGTGCCAAAATCAGAGTCTTTATCTAAAACACTTTCAAACCTTTCTAAAACACAAACGTTTCTTGCGTCTTCTATCGCGCATAGCTGTGCGTGAACATGTTGCACTATTTGCAAAGATTCCACTAATGACACCGAAGAATTTTGTAGTTTTTTTATCGCATCCGCTAGTCCCACGTAATTGTTCTGAATAATTTCCAAATCTGTTTTAAGTTGACTATCTTGAAATTTCAAGCGGCTTACCTTGACAGCCGCAACTTCCTTTGTGTCGAATTCTAAAATCACGTTCTTTATATTCTCAAAATATTTAAGATAATAAAATGCAGCCTCTAACCATGTTCCCTAACGAGTAAGAATAGGTTGTGGTGGTTCAGGATTACCGGGGCGTAGTCTATGAAATTCTCGAATACGTTTTGGGGATTTTACAAACACAGCTTTTGTATGTGCTATTAGAGCGTTTACCACGGGATAACATTTTCTGATACTATCTGCTACGAGATCGAGAGTATGAATTTTACATGTAATATGCAACAAGTTAGCACAATGTTTTTTAAGAGATCGACCTACAGCAAGCATGTTTGCGGCACCATCACTCATAAACATCAATAGTTGATTTGTTGAAAGTTCAAGCTTTTCCAATGTATTTAACACCAACATTGATATTACTTCGGCAGTGCATTGTTGTATTCGTCTGGAAGCTAGTAAAATTGAGGGTGACGGTCGATGTGGTTCCATTGTGCGTACCATTACATTAACCACAGAATGTTTTTTACGATCTGTTGTTTCGTCCACACATAACCACAGTTTTTTATCTTGCAACTCCGATTTAATTCTTTCCTCGACATGCTCACGAGCAGACGGCACAACTCTCTGTAATGTTCTCTCACTTGGTAACTTAAAGTCCGAATATTCATTCCAAAACGAGACATGCTTTCTTCCTTAGTAAATGAAATGGTAAATTACATGCAATAAACACATAAATTAAATTTAAATTTGTCATAATCTCGTGTGGAATTTTTTTTTGAAACATGCCCTGCACTATTTACGTGCCGTAGACAACCACTTTTCGACCAACACATTAAATCTATTTTACACACTACACATTGAATTTTAGCGCCATCACACTTTAAATCAGGCATTTCTGCTATAAATTCTCTTATTGTGTCCAATTTTGGTCGTTTTCGCGACGTAGGAAACATTTTCAAAACAAACGTAGAACTACGATATAGTATACGACAGCGTAGATGCATACACAACAGATCGGCTTTCGAGTCGCAGTTATACTGACGCTTATACTGAATTGTCCCGGTCGCGTTTATTTTGTGTAAACTTTTATGCGACCGCCACTGGCTTTCAGCGCAGTTTGCGTTGCTCTAGCTGGGGTATTGACTTCAAAATATCACTTCTGTTGACACGCGACTGATCCGATTCTATTGCGAAGACCGATTGTATCCGGCTTAGATATTATACATGTACACATTCCTTTCAATGGTATCCTCAAAAATTGATTCAAAAGTTTTAAAGAGGGTTTAAAAAATCTTTATCTTAGTAGACATATACAGCAGGCTGTGGAAAACAAGTTTCTTTTTGACAGTTTCAGTTATGCTTATTTATAATTTGTTTCTTACTATTATGGATTTTACTAATAGAGAGAAAATATGATATGCTTTCAATATTTGAAGAGTGTCGTCGTGCTGTCCACAGATTATATGAAGAACGTTTTCCGGAAAGACGCGTACTCAGTATGTACAGAAATGTATTCGTATTGCCACTAGGCTGGCGAGAAATTTAGGTGCACAGGATTAGAATTATATAACTATAATGTAGCTGCTGCGCCGGATTTAACCCCACTAATTTTTTTATGGGTTCTCAAGAAAAGTTATTATAGACCATTGTGGATTTATATGGAGAAATCGAAGCGCACTGTTTATAAAGCAAGTAAAAAAAAGCAGGTAATCGTAATTAAATAAATATGTTTAGTTAGTTCAAAAGGTTTATACTAGACCATTGGTGGATCTTGAATATAGAAGAATTAATGCTGATACAATAAGACGGGCATCTGGTTGTGAACTGTTGAGAAGAGCGGAGTGTTTTAAATGTTTATGGTTGTTTTTCTAAACGGGCCGAGTTCGATTAGAAGCTCCGAGTTCTGAAAGTCTGTCTTTATTTTTCTTTAACTTATGTACTTAGAAGGAAAAGATGGATTCTCGGAGAATTCGAAGTTTCAAAACGAACTTGGACACAATCGCATTGCTGTAGGCAAAATCTTCCCATAGGACCGTTCAAAATATTTGAGGATAATATCGTACATGTATTATATCATCGAAGCATGGCGTTCCATTTAAAATGCAAAAATTGATGCGACTTCCGGTTAAACCGGAAATGATACCTCGATATGAGAAAAATTTTAAATTCTAACTTCATAATATGTGAAGAAAAATTAAATCAATACATTTTTTAACAACAAAGATATTATACTCGAACAGGTAAGCTGAATCACCCGGTATAGTTGGAATATAAAGTATCTTTATACAAACAGCGTCAGTTCGAAGAAAAAAAATTATGGATTCTGTGGATAAATATGAGTAAACTAATTAGATATACCTAATATTTCAGGTTAAGGTTAAGAGAAAGCTATACGATGATGGTGTGATGTTTACAAGATCGATAAGCACATGCTGTATATCTGAGATATTGTCTATTATGGAAATGAGATACCTATATCATAGATTATTTTAAAAAATATATTTCTGTGTTCCTAAAATAATGATAATCATGAAAAAATATGTTTATCTCTACTCTGTTATTAAGAACTAAGTTACATACCCTAGTTAGATTTTATTTATCAAAAAAATGCTTAAATTCGATACCTTTCCTTCCGAAAAAAGAATTATGTTAGAATCACTATGATATCATTCACATTTCATTTCATTAATACAAAATTCAATATCCTTATTTAAATATGCCGTGTTCTAATACCAATAACAACGTATTATCAAATATTAAACACTGTATATACATATGTATGTATATGGATTAGGTACTCTTCCTTGTTAAAGAAGTAGAAAATAAAAGAACTCTATCTAAAAGATCGGTGTCGCGTTTTAACGTTACCGCTTTAAACTACTTTGTCAGAAGAACGTGTACACTAACGGGGGCCAAGTTTTCGCCGCTGCTTTTGAACCCCCACTCGATGATGGCTTCCATAGCAACACTGACTGGAGAACTAGCGACTTGCTCAGTCTGGTTCCATGTGAATCGACGATCATGCGACTTGCGGGGCCATTCACGTCACAGACTAGTTGAATTGGACGGGGATTAGCTAAACTTTAAAGATCCGCGCTGTTCGTTTGCTTCGGGGTGCTTAATGGACGAAAAATTAATTTGGTATTGTTTTTGGCCGTGTAAGATGGATGGTAGAAGACTTTTCTTTAACTTTGAGCTTATCGATTAAGGTTCACAAGAGAGTAATTTTCGAGAATCACAGTCGTTCTTGAAGAGTTAGCAGAAGGTACTATGGGAGGTTTCTAGTGCAACTACCCTCAGAACTCAACAATTTCGAACAGCATAAGTTCAGTGTGTAATGGAATTAGTTAGACTAAAAATCGCAAAAGAAATATATAAAAATTCGTAAAGACTTTCTTATAGTTTGAGTCACGAGTAAAATCAATGACACAGGAACACCCGGAAGATTATTCTACGTTCTTTAATATTTTCTGTTTCTTCTCCCTACCGCGGTGTCGAATGCCCTAATATTGAACTCTTCTCATAAATTTTAGCTTTACTGTAGTTAATTTTTGCTGAAGAAAACAACACACGCACATGTCAGATAAAATGGTCTAAAGTATCTGCTGTAATTTCTATGTACTTCACTTGATTTGATGTTCTTCTAAATTCTTATTACTCATTCAGAATGAGATCCCAAAAAATGTTGAACGTAATACAACAAAACCAATCCAAATTTACTGATGAAGGACCACAATTGGATACAGAAACCTTATACCCATAAATCTGGATAATCTGATGTACGCCAATGACATAATACTGATTGCTGATAGTAAAAGAAAAATACAGTAAATAATGGACATATGGACAAACGAATTAGAACAACTGAATATGGAAGTAAACATAGAAAAAAGTAAAATAATGATAATAAACAATGCAACATTAACAGAAAAAGAAAGAACAACAACATGCAATCGACAAAAATTAGAGGTAGTAACGGTCTACGAATACTTATATAGTGTCATCTCAAATGATGGAAAACTTGATCTGGAAATAGCAAAAAGAAAATAGATGCATTGAATAAAACAATACTCAGTAAAAAGGAAAGTAAACACAAAAACTAATGTATACAATACCATCGGTCTGCTATCAATACTACATGCAAGTGAGACTTGGGTACCCATGGAAAGACGCCATCAACAAGATAGAGTTGTGCGGAGGGTGATTGAGACAGAAAGGATGGGGAGGAGAAAGCGGGGCCTGAGACACTTTCATGTACTAGTAACGTTGTCTGGCTGGCTACTAAAAACCACCACTCTTTGAGCTGTAATATATGTAGTGTAGGCTTCGCACATGTGAAACTATGACGTAATGGAGTTTGACCACGCTAAAACCTATATAAGCCTGTCAGATCGAGAATTTATGGCGCCTAACTCATATATTAGTATATTAGCAATTCAAGCAGTTTGCCTAACTTTATGGATATTGGACATTTATTGTTTCAAAATCTTGAAAAGAATACTTGTATTTTTACATCTTTTTTTCAGCGTATTAAGAAATTTACTTCAAAAGTCTAATGTTATTTATAGATATATAAAGAATAATTTTTTTTCGTCAGTCAATAATAAAATAGTTTTTCCTCTTATAACACCTATCTGGCGGCAACGCAGTGTATATATGTATAAGAGACATACATCATAAATAATTTTATTATGCAAACAGAACGACGTGAGAAAAAAGTTCGTTTCCCTTCAACGCAAATGCTATTTCTAATGAAAACATCGGATATTTATTCGTCCCGATTGTAATTTTAAATCGTTTCAAATGAATTCTCGTTGGCGGTAAATTAATTCGTCGTCAGCGATAATTCACATACTTTCAATATTTACCAGGGTTTACAGGAAATAGATAGGTTTGAAAGTTAGATTTCGATTTGAATCGCAAAGATATGTATGAGCAGATATATGTGGGTACGTTGAACGCTTATTGATAATCAAGTTTGTATGATCTATGAAATTTATCTGATTTAATTTCTAGATTTTATACAGTGTCATCCATAAAGTATGCACCATACGAGAGACTTCTTTAATATGGGCTTTTCGGAAAAGGGTTATTCTTGATAAAATTAAACATATACTAATAAAATATGGAAAATTTCTAATGTTATTTTTAAAAATATCGAAAAATGCTATTTGAAAAAGTTGTTTAGCATTATAAATTGTATTTAAATTTAGTCATGGCCACCTATGTCAAATTTCTATTCTTTCAAATATCTTTAAAAACAAAATTTGTTTAAAACGATAAATAAACGACATTATATAAATAACGTTTCTAATGCTAATGGTAAATGGACATTAATTTGTATCTTTTTTCCGTTTTTGGTTCTGGAAAATCCACTAAGTCCTCTATTTTTATGCTTACCTCTATTAAAAATAAATCGCAAAAATGCAGACCTGTAATTCTCAAAATTAAACTAATGTGATTTACTATGTTCACAAGTTTTTTTTTGTATTTCTCTTTAGTAAGACGTAAGTCATAGAAGGTGTTTTCATCATACAGAAAAGTTTCATCGGTGACTTAGCAGGTTTTTGATCTCCTTGACTCAATTATAGTTGGTCCAAAACTCTATCGTAACTCAGTTACAAGCACTAGAAGTTTTAGGAAACCCTACTAATGCAGGCATAGGTACCGCTGTTAATTTCGCTGTTCATTGTAGTGTAACAATGAGACAATTTTGAAACGAAAACTTTAACGGAAAATGGATAGGACGTTATTCGGAGTTTCCTATCCCAGCACGCTCATCCGATTTAACCCCAATGGATTTCTCCTTTTAGGGTTACTTGAAAAATAAAGTTTACAGATATCGTTCTTTTAGGGATAGAAAACATTTAAAAACTTTTATTACTAATTGTGTGAGGGCCATGAAACCGGAACATATAACAAATGTAGTAAGAAGATGCTTAAGAAGAATTGAAAAATGTATGTTGCGCGATGGACATCATACTGAGATGTAAAATAGAGACTAGGCGTACTTCTTTATGATTGTTCACCACGTCGAACATTCATTTGCTTTCAAAGACAACTTTTAAAGAGTATTTTGGGCAGAAAAACTTCCACAAAACAAATGTAGTAAATTTGTGTTAATTTTTGTAAGTTTAACGAGTAGGTATTTATGTGTGCCGATACTCTCTGTTGTTTGTCATACTGCCCCACAGTCCTTGCTATCATTATTATTCCTTTTCTTATTACGAATTTATCATTTCGGGCAATTTTTGGTGTTAACGAAAATAAAAAGAACTTTGCCCCAAAAAATTTTTAAGTTTGTCACATTTTTTTAAAAAATTGACTTGAGTTAACATAAAATTTGGCGAATTTGTAATATTAACAACATTCTAAATGAAATGTTATTTACATAATGACGTTTATTTATCGTTTTAAACAAATTTTGTTTTTTGAAGACGATATTTGAAAAAAATAGGTAAAAACATAAAATTTGACTTAGGTGGCCATGACTTTAAATTTAGGTATAATTTTTAATAAGGGTATTTTACTCTTGGGACAAAATCAAGTTTTCAGACGTACCCCGCATAATATTAGACATTTTCCATATTTTATTAGTACAGGGGATGCACAAACTTTTATCAAAAATAACTTGTTTTCGAAAAACCCATAATAAAGAAGTTTCCCTTGCCGTGCGTGCTTTATTGACGACATTGTATAATGCTGTGAAGTTATAAAGTTGATATTGATACAATATCTATGTGATTGATTACAAGGAAGTTATTTTCATATAGCAAATAAAATACGGAAGAAATATGTTTAAACTACTAATTCCAACATAAATTTACATTTAAAATTCTCCTTACTGATCTTTGGATTAGTTAAAATTTGTAAACATTAAAAGTTCCGCAATATCTCTTCGCCGATTACCTAGAACCATTAAAACTTGAGAATTTTTCAACAGAATGAAACTTTTACCATTTACCATTTAACTGAAATGGTATTCAGCCTTAATGGCAATCCCTCACAATCAGTCGCATCAAGTGTTGTATCGACCAAATTCAGTATTAATTAAGTTCCGTCCAATATTGAGCAGAGGTAAAATCCGGCTCTGGTATTCAAGCGAGTACTACTAGCAGCTGAAGAGGGACCCTTACATAGGCTTCATTTTACTTTTAAATTTGACAGCGTCCCTACTATAACGACGACGACGTCTCAGACTGTTGTGAAAATCGATATGACGGTTGGTGTTACATTCGTGAGGTTCTTGAATTGTTTAAGAAATGTACTTGTGTTGCTAAGGGGTTTTATTAACACCGTTAACGTGGGTGTATTGTATATTTTTTTACTTACTATTGTTAACAAATTATAAAAAATGTTAATATATAATAGGGTACCCCACTTTTATAAATGTTCTTATTTTTGATTAAAAAATAATTAATTCTCGATCAACTGTTTTGCTTATCTTGTCATGTTGAATTCAGTGGTCAAACTTGCGAAAAAACACAGTGCATTACGGAAATTAAAAAAATATTAAATCAACTCTTATCAAAGTGTCGTCATTAACTTTATTTTTTATCGGAAATATTCCTTAAAAATGTGATTTAACGTGATTTTTATTTTAACATTGAAAAAACGGTTAATACGAAGGGTACCTTTTAAATTTCTACAAAAACAATTAAAGAAAAACATTTTTTTGAATAAATCGTTTTATTGTTTTTCAAAAATTTTAAATTTCAAAGATTTATACACTTCTGCATGCATTCGAACCAATTCTCAAAACATTTTTTCCACTTTGAAGGTGGTACCTCCGAAACATGGTTTTTGAAGGCCTCAACAGATTCTTGAGGTGATAGCAATCGCTGTCTAGGCATTTTTTATTTGACATTTGGCAACAGAATTTTGAAGTTCCTCTGTCGAATTTTTTGAGCATTTCCTTACACCAATCGACACGAGCTTATTTTGTGCTTGGGTCAAATTATGCGAAATTCATCGAGAACGGATCCATATGCTTAAGGAGGTCTCACGTTAAGTCACATATTCCGATCCTCTTTAATTGTGTTGCGCATAGCATCGATATGTTTTGGAACAACAACCAATTTTGATTGACTTTCACGAAATTCATCACTGACTTGAACTACGACGAAATTCTGCAAACCAGATGTCAAAACGTCTCTTCTGACGATGCCTTCGTTCTCATTCCTGTATATTAATCCACTACGTATGGAGATATTTTTTAATTCGTTGAAGACAAAATTACCCTTATATCTTAAATATGGTGATGTTCTAATCAGAATTCTAACATTCATATTAAAACTTTATTTTGTTAGATTGGATTTAGATCAACTATAGCTGGAGTTGCATTCGATTAAAATCTTTGAAGAAGCGTCGGAATGCATATTTTCAACATCCTACCAACTCTCAGGATTATGGCGGCTCCGTCAGTAACGAACATTATAACTTGGGTTCCTGTGATACAAAATTCTCTCGACGAATCTTTTATTACCTTGACGACGGTTTCTGCATTAGTTTTCTGAATCCTTTTACTGGATAACAACAATGAAGCTGGTGGACCAACACGTTTTAAAGGACGCGCTACAACATGAATGACGCTGTGTTTCTGAGCATCAGTTGTGCCATCCACACATAGGCAGATTTTCTTATTTCTCAACTCATCTTTTATACATTCCTTTACTGTATCTTGCACACGTGTTAAATTGTATCGTAATTGCATAGATGTTGGCAGCTTCCATGCGGAAACGTACTTAGCCCAAAAAAGACGAAAGTGTTAATTAGATACTAGATGTTGTGGGATGACACTTAACATAAAAACAAAATCATATAAAAATTGCCAGTATGGAATACTGTTTCTTAAATTCAATACATGACGTTTACTTTTACAATGTTTTCTACGTTCAAACCTATCGCGACTTAGCGATCCGCTATTGCATATGGTGCAGTAAATATGCGAACTTCTATATTCTAATCCAGGGAAATGCCTGAGATATTTATTCACATTCGAAGGGGACGTTACACCCTTTGGGCGTCCCATCTCCGAGTACTTATTTGGCGTGCAGCGTACAACGTACTGTCGCTTTGAACTCGTACTGTCGAGATCGACTACGAGTTGAAAATTACCCCTACCCACGCCGCTACCGCTACGCTACTGCCAATCGGTACCACCTTTTTAACAAACTCTATTCATAAATATTAAACACTGACGAAAAGAATATTCTGAAATGTTTTTTACAGACAAGATTTGAATAGATTAATTCTTTTTTGTCACTTGACCTTCTGGAATAATATACGAGTTACATTAAAATATTTTTAATATGTAAAATACCTAGGGTATCGATAATTTTTTTGCAAACACGTGTTTAATGAAATGATCAACACGTGCCTACCGTTCTACGTTTTATTTTGGGGCTTGGAAATAATATGAATCATCTGGTTTTATTTATAATTTCCCCTATATTAAATCTAAGCTATAAAGTCTAAATTTCCTCTGTTTTCATGGATAGATTGTACACATATTGATGGTAGAAGCATGTGTATGTATATTACCTTCATATGTTTAAATCAATTCCAGCATAACGAAGTTTATATACAAACAGATGTATGTGTTTAGTAAAATTTAGTTCAAGGTTGGTGAAATACATGGCAAATGTTAATGAAGGCGTTTTTTTTTTGAATGTATGTATGTCGTAAATGTAAATAGTCTTATTGTCAGTATGTATAACCAGTAAGAATTAAGTAAAAATTGTATTGATATAATCTGATCCTTACTTTAAAATGTTATTTTTAAGTAAATCATATATTTAATTTTAACCATAATTCAAAATTATACAATAACACAGTAAAATATCTAACGTCCAACAAGATAAACAAACAATGGAAACGGGTCCATTGATATAAAACAGCATAAACAACTGACGCGATATATAGTAAAAGGATTATAATCAGCTGTTTATTTATGAATGGAAAATTTAACTCAGATTATCAAAATGTAACTAATTAATGTTGATACTGAACGTATGTGGAACTAAAAACTAAATCTGCAATTCAAGAGTAAGTAGGTACATAATAGCTAACGCTGGCCACGAGCGGTACCGCGCATCGGCGTAGAATCAGTTCGGACCGAGAGGAACGGTAGTATTACTTCGTCTGCGGAGCAGTACGGACATTTTCGCTGCCGGTCATTTGCGCAATTGTTTATCTATCCTAGAAAAATTATGATTTCGTCAGCAAAACGACCGCGGTCGGACAAACTTCGAAAATTTATTTCCAAGGCTTAATATATGAAGGTGCTAAAATTAAATGTGTAATCTGTAAAATCCCGTTAATGTGTTGGTCCAGACAACATTGTCTACGACACGTAAATAGTGAAAAGCATGTCTCAAAAAGAAATTGCGCACGAGACAATGAAAAATTTATATTTAATTTATGCGTTAGGTTTATCGCATGTAATATACCGTTTAATTTACTAGACAAGGAACCATTTCTCTGTTTTTGGAATAACTATTCGGAGTGCAAATTACCAAGTCGAACATCGTTACGAAGAATTGTGCCATCTGCGCGCGAACATATTGAACAAAAAATAAAATCGGAGTTGAAAGATCAAAAATTGTGGTTATGTGTCGACGAAACAACAGATCGGAAGAAACATTCTGTTCTTAATGTAATGGCACGCAAATTGGAATCTCATCAATCGGCACCTTCAATTCTATTAGTCTCCAAACGAATACAACAGTGTACTGCCGAAGTAATTTCAAAGTTAGTGTTAAATACATTGGACAAGTTTGAACTTTCAACAAACCAACTCTTGATGTTAGTGAGTGATGGTGCTGCAAACATGCTTTCTGTAGGCCGGTCTCTTAAAAAGCATTCTGCTAATTTGTTACACATTACGTGGAAAATTCATGCTCTCAATCTTGTGGCGGATAGTATCAGAAAATGTTATCCTGAGGTAGACGCTTTAATAGCGCATACCAAAGCAGTATTTGTCAAATCACCGAAACGTATTCGCGAATTTCACAGACTGTGCCCCCGTATACCAGAGCCACTAGAACCTATTCTAACTCGTTGGGGAACATGGTTACAGGCCGCGTTTTATTATCATAAATATTTTTACAATATTAAGAACGTGGTTTTACAATTCGATACAAAGGAAGCTGCCGCTATCCAGAAAAGCCAGTCGAAATTTCAAGATAGTCAGGTTAAAATGGATTTAAAAATCATTCACGACAATTACTTCGGGCTAGCAGATGCAATAGAAAAATTACAAAATCCTGCGGTGCCGTTAGAAGAATCTCTACAAATAGTGCAACATGTTCACGCACAGCTATGCGCGATTGAAGACGCAAAAAATGTTTCTGTTCTAGAAAAATTTGAAAGTGTTTTTGAGAAAAATTCTGATTTTGGCACATTAAGACACATTTGTGAAGGTGCGTCAACAGAATCGTTAAGTTATTTGAAAGATTATTTTACTTACGCAAATATTACGTCACTAGATGTAGAACGTTCGTTTCTGCATATAAACGCATTTTTTCCTCATGCCGTACTAGTTTTGCCGAAACAACAGTTGAAACATATCTAATGTTGCAGATATTTAACAGACATTATTCACTTTGTGATTTCACGGAGGACTCTTAAAATGGTAAGTGTTTGAGCACGTGTTATTTAATTTTTATTTAAAAGATGAGCGAAATTATTTGCGGCAGCTAACATCTCTATTAGCAGAATAACTCTAGTGGAACGCGAGGCCTGGTCGACTCTACGCTACTGCGCGGTACCGCTCGTGGCCAGCTTTAATAATAGCTAAACTTCGTTGTTTTAAATTTTGAAACTCACGTTCGTTGTAAACAGGTAGAGGAAGTTTTGAACAAAATTTGAAACATTAAAATTTATAGCATTATTATAGTACAATGAAAGGTTATTGTTTTACTTAGCACAAACGAGCACGATAGGATATATTAAAAGGCAATTAGGAAAGAGATCAAAATATATCTGTTGCTTTCTTTGCAGAAGTAGCTACAATTAAGAGTTACAATTAGTGTTTAATAATTTAAAAGGTTTTATTTCTTGATTTTAGCAGCTTTATCGTTAAATATATTGTAGCTAAAGTTAATCAAAACTTATAATTTTAACGTTTGGACAATCTTTATTGTCTTCTTCAGAAATACATGTCCATAGCTGTAACAAGTCAAATACATTGTCTTAAGTAATGCGGTTCTTTGTTTGTTTTTTGTTTGGTTAAACTTACAATATAACATTGTTAACTAACACAAACACTTTAAAATTCAGTTTTGTTTCGTCAAATAAAACATTATAGAATATTAAATGCTACAATCTTGTGGTTATTTTGATTTGTTTTTAAAAGGAATAATTCTAGTTATCTTTGTTGGTTGATAGAAAGGCGAGTGCGAATACTCCGATTCCAGCGAGGCGGCATGCATTCAGAAATTTTTTTTATTCGTATTTGTATAAGTGTAAAAAAACTTTTATAAAATATTTTACTATCGTACATTATTCACAAGGCTAAAAATTGAATGTAATAAAATTAATAGTTTGAATAATTAATCATTATAAAGCATGATAATAAATTTTAGATAATCCTTCGATTTCTGCTTTGTCGTTAACAGAATTTTTATGTTTGTTGATTTGTATCATTTCTAGTATGTATCTTGCTTTATAATTGACCTCTAGTTATATATGCGTGATTAAAATACTCTGTACTTAGTCAGTGGATTATTCGATACACCATCACAAATTTGTTTTAGTGTGCTAAAATCGGGATCTTTCTGTAGCACAGTCTCGAACTTTTCTAAAACGCGATTATATTTTGCATCATGTATAGTCAGTAGCTGTGTATACACCCGGTCATAATTTGCAGAGACTCCAATAATGATAACGATCTATTTTGTAATTGGTCTATTGCGTCAACTAATCCTTTATAGTAGCTACGAATACTTTTTAAATCTGTTTCAACGGAAATATCTTGAAATTTCGACTGGCTCTCCTTAATAGCTGCAGCTTCGACAGGATTGAATTGTGCAACAACAGCTTTTACTATTTTGAAATGTTCAGCATAATAAAAAGCTGCCTGCAACCATGTTCCCCAACGTGTAAGAATTGGCTCCGGTGGTTGACGAATACCAGGACACTCTGTGTGAAATGATCGTAGGTGTTTGGGAGATTTCAAAAATACTTTTTTTGTGCTTGCTATTAATGCATCTACCTTGAGAGAACATTGTCGAATGGTTTCTGCCACAAGATGTAAAGCATGCACTTTACACGTAACATGTAAACACTTGCAACCATGTTCAAGAAGAGATCGGCCTACCGAACGCATTATCGCTGCGCCATCGCTTATAAAGATCAACATTTTATCTTTTGAAATTTGAAATTTTTCCAACGTACTAAGTATACAACCTTCGTAATTGCTGCAGCAGTACACTCTTGTAGTCTTCGGCTAGCTTGTAACAGTGGTAATGAAGGTTTACTAGGGTCTAGTATGCGTACCATAATATTTACAATTGAATTTTTTTTACAGTCTATTGTCTCGTCAACACATAACCAAAGAAACTGTTTTTTCAATATGCGTTTCATTTTCTTTTCCACGTCATCGCGTACAAATGCAACATGCTTACGTGCCGTTTTCTCTGTGGGCAACCGCAACTCGGGATTGTATTTGTCCCAAAAGTCCTTAAACGGTTCTTTATCGAGTAAGTCTAGTGGCAAATTACAGTTTATCAACATAAGAATTACATTTAAAAAAATGCACTTCTCGGTGGCATGCCCAATTTTCGTTTTCTATGATGTGCGGAATTTACGTGTCTTGTACAGTTCCACTTCTTATTTGACATCAAATGTATTTTGCGCACTTTACAAACTTCTTATTCCCGTTGTAAAACAAATCGGGAAAGTCAGAAATAGGTCCTTTATTCCCGGAACTACCAACTTTAACAAAATGTAAAAAATGCAAAGTGAGCATAACAAAATAAAAATCTAAAGGCATAACAACGGAATTCAGGTTTAAGTAGTAGTGACAAGTCTATCAAAAATATTTGCAGTTTACATCTTTCTAAAAGTTGCGATTGAATTGGAAGTGGTTATTTATGTTAGAAGGGATGTAAGTATAGTTTTACGGTCGAGGATGTTTGATACATCCGTGACCGCAAAAGCATTTATGGCCCAAGTGGCATACAATATATTTTCTACAATTGGCCGGAAATTTCGAAAAGGCCTGCATTTTACGAAAATATTTAACATTTGCTTATACATACACTTTGCAACACTGCAGTTTGTTCCCAAACAAAAGATTAGACACTTGACAGTACAGTATTTCAATTTGATTTCTATTTTTTGTGTACTGACTTCTACCGTTATCGGCAGTTCATTTCTATTTCCGGTATCACCGGAAGTCACGTCAACTTTCTTATTTTAAATAGAACGTCCTGTATATTTTTACGTTTTTGGAAAGGTAATCGAAAGACGAACTCAACGACACCACATAATAATAATAATAATAATAAACCTTTATTTCATAGTATACAATAAGTATGAAACATGTCAACAAAAACAATGGGTACCAGCTAAGTACAAATAGATAAAGAAAACAAAAGCTATGCTTGACAAATTACTAATCAAATTATGGAGTTCATAAAAAGAACTCATTTGGATGATACAAACATTCTTGAATCAGAAGTTCTTTAAGATTTTTTTTAAATCTTTAAGTGTGTATGTCTTAAATTCATACGGCAGTTTATTATAAATTTTTAAAACTTGCGTCATTACACCTTTATGTATGCGCGCATATGTTGTTTGCGGCACACGAAGAGTTGCTTTTTGGCATTCCCGAGTGTTATGCTTTAGCTTAAGAAATATGATGATATGCAGCAATGAAGGTTTTGGTAATCTGTTTTTTGTTGCTACGCAAAGTTGGCTAGGAAAGAGCGCCAAATTTCTTGCGACGCCAGACTAAAGAGCTCGTCGCTAAGCAAAGTAATCATAACAATTGCCAAACTGTCAAATCTCAATTCCAAAAGCGTAAATTATTCTTGTTGTTTATTGTTGTGCTCGTTATTATTTTATGTAATTTTAACTTGTTTTGTTAATTGTTGTTTCTCCTTTACTTTATCGAACTTTATTGTAATTAATTCATTGTGGTAGGTTTGTTTAAATTTGTTAATTTTTAAGCTTCAGTTTTTTATATTGTTGATCTTACAACGGTCTCCGCACGGATCGCGCAAGATAAACACCAAGTACCTAATTTTTACATTCGGTGAATTTGGCAAGAATTACCACAAAGTGAAACATAATGAACACTGTCCTTGTACAGCCAGAAATATTTGAAGATTGCGTTAAGTAAGGATAAATAGTATACATTTATAGGGCGAACTGCTTTAACAGAAGGTAATATTATTTAAATTATTGTACAATTTGTTGCGCAACTATGGCAAATAAAGTGAAAATTGTTGCCAGATTTGCATAATATTAAAGTTGACTCAGCAATTATGCATGGTTCGTGCCGAAGCCATCATAAAAGTAACAACACGAAACAGTTCAGTGTCAATAAAAAACTAACATATTTAAACAAATTTACCATAATCAATTACTTGCAATAAAGTTCGATAAATTAAAGAAATAACGACAATTAACAAAACAAGTTAAAATTAGAGAAAGTAATAACGAGAACAAAGAAGGAACGCATGACAAATGGGATATAACAACAGTAAACAACAATAATAATTTACGCTTTTGGAATTGAGATTTGACAGTTTGGCAGTTGTTATGATTACTTTGCTTAGCAACGAGCTCTTTAAATTAGTCTGGCGTCACAAAAAACAATTTGGCGGTCTTTCCTAGCCAACTTTGCGTAACAACAAAAACAGATTACCAAGACATTTATTGCTACATATCGTCATATTTCTTAAGTGGACGTGTAACGGATGTGATATTGTTGGATTCGCCTTTCGATTACTTTTCCAAAAACGTAAAAATATATGGGATGTTCTATTTAAAAAAAGAAAGTTGACGTCACTTCCGGTGAAACCGGAAATACAATTGAAACGCCAATAACGGCAAAAGTTAGTTCATAAAAAATAGAAATCGACTTATTTTTTTCTTAAAACGCGAGCTTCTGTCGTTCAGAAATTAGTATGGGGGGGGGACACTTTAGAACGGCACTGTATATTAAATACATGAATAAATTGAGATTAGAAAGATTTAAACACAATTACAGTTTTATAATTGAGTTTAAACAAACAGAGAGAGGAAAAGCTACACAAACGGAGTGAAGAAGAATGCAATTCTCCGTTCAAAACATTTTGAGAAAGAGGGAATACGTCTTCGTCATCCTATCCTTGACTATGGCTACCCTCTATTCCTGAATATTAGATCCAGTAGCAGAAGAGACATTGAGATAGCAGCAACAACATTTTTAAGGCTGATTATTAAAATTCGTAATTCCAAAAATCCCTTATACAACCCCTCAATGTCCTACTTTACCAAAGAATCCTTATCCAACCTATCATACCCAGAATACACAAACTATCTAATTCCTTTGCCACCAATAGTCACAACCTAGAAATATTAAATCCGCATATTCTTGAGCGCAACATCTCTCTTTCTAAACGGAAACATTCCACCCATTCAATTATACAAATTCTCCAAACACCCAAGTAAATTCTTTCTCTTTTTTGAACATATTTGTTTATAGTTCTTATAAATAAAATTCTGTATACAAAATTACGGGCAGAAAGACCTAAGTCAATAGCCCTTTGGAGAACCAATAAGTATTTGCAGATAAAGGTTGCATTTTCTTTGGTAATAGTTTACAGAATTGTATTTTTTATCATCCCTGAGGTTTCCTTTCCTTCGTACAGTTGTGTACAGTGTGTTGCCTGCATTTTCTTTTACAAATAATCGTTTAATACAAAGAAATCATCATTTCCATGATTTAAAGTATCATTTCCTTGGTTTAAAGTTTAAGGCGTTGTTTGCGCTGTCGAATAGATAATATTTTAATATTTGCACAGACGTATTATTACACTTCTAAATACAGGCAAATGTTATGTAAGTAACGTATTTAAACAAGGAAAGTTTTTAATGAGCTTGAGTACCTTGATAATACTATTTTATTTGCTCTTATCGTTTAGGGAATGTAGATACGATATTAACTTGGTGAAAAAGTGAATAACCTAAAATTTAATGATTTATTTTAATTGTGATTATGTAAACGTACCACCTGAATTACCTGGTTTGCCCGTGCATTAAAACAATATTAACATTAGGTATAGAATTTATTGAATAATCTATAGCGACTCTGTGTGAGATAAAGTATGAAAGGCAGGAATGAAGAAATGGTCCAGATCTCACAAAATTCTGTATTTAAAAATTAGGTGACCGGTGTCGTGTTGAAAAAACACATCTTCAAGACTTGATCAATTGTAAACATTACAATCGATCAGATCTTTTGATCGGTGCGCTGTCCCTATATTACAATTTTTTATCTTTTACGTTTGTTCCTTAATTAAATGACTGGCACAAAAGTGAAATACGTTTGGTACATTGTTTTAGTACGCACAATTATATACAATTATTTAATTTTTTTTGATACAATCAGCCACTGTTATATTTGATTTTGGCTTGATGATGAGTTTTTTCAACATGAAACCGGTCGCTTAATTTCTCAATACAGAATTTTGTGGGATTTGGACCATTTTTTCATTCTTACCGCTCACACAATTTATTATGTGAACTGTGTATTGTCTTTAAACAAAGAGATCGTCACCAGTTTCATGGTATAACTGAATTAGGCAAATTACCATGCCTCCATACCGTTCACCATGTTATGAATACCTATTAAGTGTTCTCTTCTCTGTTAGAGCCTTTTCACATTGGGTCACCAATAGAAGTACATTACTTAAAATTGAAGCGTTCAGACTTAGTCACTTCGGTGTTCGAAGCGGTCATGGTGTCCCGGTAGTGTTTCTAATAGTCACAGCTGAAAACACGTTACGTTTAATGAAACCTTTCAAATTGGGACACTAGCGATGGCGGTCACTCTACAGTTTGACCAATTCTTCTAGTAGGTAATAAATAAAAACATTTAGATTTAGATTTTAACATGTTGACTGTCCCATGAGCCACATATGGTTCATAACATATTTTCCCTACACGACCATGAGACATATATGATTATTATTATTATTAGCCTTAGTTTGGTACCATTTTAGTCATATACTTTTTTGAAATCCTAGCCATCCGCATGGACGCAAACGCAAACATAAGATACTCTTCACACTCGGGACCGAGCGAGTGACTATTTAGCTATACACGCACAAAGGGCAGGCCATCAGAAAAAAGGGAATACACACTACGATGCCAGAGTTCATCTACGAATGTTGGTAAGCCTCTAAAAGAAATTGGTACCCGAACAGGTACGATGGTAGATTGCAAATTAATCGCGTTTGTTGGGTCGGTAACTTTCAATCGCTTAAACAAGGAAGCTTGAAGTTCCATTGGAATCGGTGGTTCTTCTTTGCGCGGAAGCGCAATTTCTGTTTGGCTAACGAGAACCTGCCTTTTGCTTTTGTCCGTCCCGACTTTACAACTGTCGCAGTAGAATTGGTGTCTTGATCATTTAGAGTTTCACAAGATCGCCGTCCAACTAGGACATCTTTTCAAGTGGAAATTGAACATATATGTTTCATTTGCCTACCCGTACACAACGTGCAAACACAAACGCTGCATTCCCGGTACTGTATACTACATAAGCGTCCAAGGGAAGTATGGACTACCGTACTGCCTAAGCCGCTACGTAAATATGTGAAACGGAGAGTACGGGTGGAAGCATGAATGACGTACATCGCGTTTATATTCTTTCCTTTCATCATTTACGTAGAGACGTGAACACTACTGTGTGTGTAAAACAAAAATACTACAATAGAACAGTTGGATGTGATGAGCTCGAAAAAATCTCTTATGGGGACAACGTGTTAACACAGAAGAATTTATAACGGAAGTGGGGAGGCTGTTTGGGATTCCAAATGCAATAAAGTGGCAAAGGAAAACGCTTGGGGCAAATTGTAATCCTGCAAATTATAGCTCCTAATATAACCCTAAATACCGTACGGCGGACGGGTGAGGCCTCTGAGTCCACGCAATACATAAATATTGCTGCAATTTTATTAAGGATAATTATGGGACATATTTTAGTGTGATTTGTTTATAATATATTGTATTATTTTAGTAAAATTATGTGCAAAATACATTCCCAAATATTTTATTAGTTTCGTCAATGCATAATGACAAAGTTATTGATTAAAGTACTGGGGAGAAGAATAATCCAGAAATAGTGTGTTTTTATAATGTTACCAAAGTGGGTGTAGGTGTCGATAAAATTACTACTTCATATAGCGTAGCCAGAAACACCCGGCACGGTCATATTTTATGCATTGATGAATGTCGCTGCAATTAATGCTTTCATAATTTATAGATTATGAAAGCAAACAATCCCGATGGTGATTTTAGTAAAACTGGGGGGAACTGAAAAGACAATACGAGACAAAGTGCTGCAAACCAACGTCTTTCACGAAACGACTGGCTGTTTCACGGACTTTTTACCTGGACTTTCTGCCTTCAAAAACCAGCAGGATCCTCCTCCAAATCAACGGCGCCACTCTAAATATTGTGCTTGGAGGAAAACGCGGTACTTTTATAATTTTTGCAAGTATTCGTTATTCATGGAATATATTACAGCATGTTGCCGTTAATGCACAGAGAGAAATTAACGCCCAATAGTCAACTTCTTCGCCCCTTTTTTTAGTAAAATAGTTTGTTTACTGTGTTTGTAACAGATTTTATTTTTTATTGTTCAGAATTTTGTGAATTGTATTTTTTTTCTTTAAATTTATTGACTGATGTTGAAAAAAACAAACCATAGTTTGTATTAAACCGAAAAACAGTTAAAAAGCTACCCATTCATTTTTTTTATACGTATTTCAAGTATGAGCCTGTCAGGCCTCACCCATTCGCTCGTGTTATTTTGAAACCACCCGTTCGCTGGAGGGTTAATAGAAATTCACTAAACAGTATTTGACAAACCGATTCGGACTAAGAAAAGCACAATTTTCATTTCCAATGACTCACAAGTAAAAAGTACTTAGAATTTTTCATATATAGCACTTCAAGGCCTACAGGAATCAATCCTCTGAACATGTTTTAATTGAGAAGTACCATGCATACTAAAGCTATTATAGAAAGCTAGAATGAAAAGTGTGAATTAGGGTTTGATTTAAAGATAGGCCGAGTCAAGATCCAAATCCAGTCCCGACTGACATCATACAATAGCGAAGTGCACAATTTGTATTATAACTTTTAACACATTTAAATACTTGTGTTTCCTCAAGATGCTTAAATTATGGATTAGAAGTCGATAAGATATGCAATTCCTGTAAAGAGATAAAAAACTTGAAAAATTGAAATGTATGAAAGCAGTACTTTTACTAAATTTTAGAAGGGGAAAGAATTGTTTCTGATGTAAACATAAGTCAGTCCACAAAATTTGACATTACTATTTTCGTAAAATTTGACATCAGATGAGTAGTTTGTTTATAGTGAGCGTTTAAAGAAAGCAATTTTGTGAAAATATGGAAATTTCACATTAAGGTTTTAGTTGGATGATTTTCTACGATTTTAGTAAGGAACCAACACAACAACAATGCCCCGAATCGCTTCGTTTAACTTTTGGTGATAAAGCACCATCAGAAAAGACCATTTGCAAGTGGTTTGCAGAATTTTGTTGTGGTCCTGCTTCCGTCAGTGATGAATTTCGTTATAGTCGATCAAAATCGATTGTTGTTCCAAAAAAAAAAACAGCTGTGCGCAACATGGTTGAAGAGGATCGGCATGCGATTTACCGTGAGATGGAGGCATCCTTTGACATGTCGAAGACTGCAGTACAGTCCCGGTGAATTCCTCATAATTTGACCCATGTAGAAAAAAGGCTCATGCTAAATGGTGTAAGGAAATGCTCGAAAAATTCGACAAAGAAACTTCAAAACATTCGAGCGAAAAACTAAGCAACGCTTAACTGTTTGGGTACTTCTGGATGAACCGAATTCAACAAAAGTTCTTAGTTCACGAATCACTTCCAATAAAATTATTACTTTTTCTTCCGTCGTACTGGACATGTTGCAAGCATTTGCTTTGGAGGTTCTGCTGAATGGTGTACAAGAATTTGCTTACCGGAAGTCATCGATTAAACCAGGAAAAACAACGTCGCGTCATTCCTTCACCATGACAATGCCAACTCTTACACAGCACGTCAAACAATTGATTATTTGAAAGAGAAAAACATCGGATTACTGTCTCATTGTCCGTATTCACCTGTTTTATAGCCTAACGACTTTATTTTGTTCACGAATGTACGTCGACAACGATTTTTATCACCTCAAGAAGTTGTTGAAGCCTTCAGGAACCATGTTTTGGAGATACCACTTTCAGAGTGGAAAAAATGTTTCAAGAACTGGTTCAAACGCATGCAAAAGTGTATAGATCTTAATGGCGAATATTTAGAAAACTCATAAAACGATTTGTACCAAAAAAATTGTTTTCTTTCATTGTTTTTATAGAAACTTAGAAGGTATCCCTCGTATTTCATTCAAGGTCTTCTTATTTGTTCCTATTCATAAATAAGCGAGATGAAATAAAATCAGAAAAGAAACCTAACAATACCGTTGCGTTTTATTTCTTTATCTACGTACAAAGGACTCACCAACAACATTCTGACTCTCTTCTTGGTTTCCTTTTCATGAAAATGAGCACTTTAAGCACTGGTAAGCTGATTCTCCGTTTTCTTTCGTCGGATATCACTTTCTTGCTGGCATTTTCACATTCCATGCTCGCAATTTCCAAAATTAACACCTTCTAACGGTTCATTTTTTATTGCGAACGCGAGTTTTAATCGCGAAACGGAGCCGTGAACGGTTACGAGCTCATCGTTAGTATAGATTAGATGTATTAAATTTATTTAAAACATTTGATAACACCCGGCGTTGCTAAATATGAAACAGCGTTTCTTTTGCTATACTGATGCTGATGCTGAAATTTGCCGGTTTTAAGAGAGTCATATGTTTCTTATCTGTTAAAACGGGTTATCAGCAAGCGGCGGTCCTGTTTGTACAATAAGAGACCTTATTATTGTATACGCACTGGATATTACGTTGTATGTTTATTCGTATGTATGTGGTCTTGAAAAAAGTTGAACGTGCGTATTATCAAAATGATTATTTTAGAAATTTTCAGCTTTGAATAGCAAATTATGGAATCTTAACGAGCTTTATTTGTAATAGGGGGAAGTACGTAACCGTAAAATGTTAAAATTGAAAAAACTTGATGGTTGTAATGGTTCTTTACCGTTGCTTTAGAACTAGCGTTCGCAAGTAAGACTAGTACGTTGATTCTAAGACAGACCTTAATCGAAAATTTCATGAGTATAGGAAATGTTGAGGAAAGTTGTCATGAATTGAATTGTTGTTGCTACGAAGCTTAGACGAAACTAATAAGGGATTCTAAAGATGAAAATAAAAAAAGATTCTGATGAAATAAAAGAAAAGAAAAATAAATACTCTAGAAATTTTTACTAAGACCACATAATGCAGTTTACCTCGTAATTCACCGCATCGGTAACCGTCATGAGCCGTCGACTGCCGCTAACCCTTCCGCTTCTGATGAATCACGCTTTCGCGGTTACCGTTGTCACATGTACGCTTTTTCGTATAGATAGAATATAAAGAGCTTCATAATAATCATTAAACCTTTCAATGATTAATTAAAAATATCTATATTTGTTTTATAAAGATTATCAACGCCTAATGAAGTTGGTTTTATATTTTTGTATTACAATGGGAATGATCTTTATATTATCTACCTAGCCATGAAAAATATGAGTGACGTTGATACAAACTGGTCAAGTTTCGTTCATATTCAAAAGGTTGTGTTGATCTTAAAATTGTAAGTGAAAGATTACGCTGCTTCATGACACAGGACAATATTACTGTGATAGTTTCGCAAGCAGAAATATTTGCTATCGATATAGGTGTCAAGATGTGTCAGACACGGATTAATAAAAAATAAGAAGGCTCTCGAAACATGGAAAATTTTCCCCAGATTCATAGCCGATTACAGGAACAACCTTAATATTTTGGGTAGAAATAACAAGGCTACCCTTATTTGGACACCTGGACACACCTGCATTGATGACAACGAGGTGGCTGATTCACAGAGCGAGAGTTGGCATATCATTTAGCGGTGCCAAGATGCACGTTATCCACTGGGCCGAATAAGAAGTCTTTCGAACCTAAGGTGACTTCGTAGGTCTATCTCATGCGAGGGCTTTTATATTGCCCAGCCAAGACAAAGCCAGGAAACTTATATAGTTTAACAACACCTCTGTCAGGGTTCTAACGACAATCCTTACCATCCAGGCTCGACTAAGGAAGCATCTGCACAGAATGGGGCTCGTTCAAGAAGAGCAGGTGCCATCTATGCTCGGAAGAGGAGGAAACAGTGGCACACATATTTTGCCGCTGTCCTGTCGTCTGCAGAATTAGATTTTCTCCGTTTGATGGGACTTTCCAGAGAGACTACGAAAGATCTCGTTGAACGAACTTCTGGGATTCGCCAGAAGGATATGTATTCTCAGCGAACTATAGAAATACATTGCTGGCCTACAATATATATAGTAGTGTATTGTTGTCTTGCTTTATTTCCATTATATCAGGAGTATTCATAAGTAATCAAATTATTTTACAACAAGATACAAATTTTAAATTTAAATGTTTTATTCATTAATCTAAGATATAATCATTATCTAAGACACTTTGCCATCTTTTCCGCAAATTTTCAATTCCGCTCTTGTAGAATTGCATCAAGTGATCGAAAATTTTTATTTCTTAGTGTATGATCTAGAGATCTGAATAAATGATAATCGGATGGGGCGATATCTAGTGAATACAGGGGTTGGGGTAAGACTTTCCAATCCAACTGCGTGATTTTTTCTTGGGTCACTCTTGCTGCGTGGGGTCTTGCGTTATTACATATGTTGAAGCAACACGTCCTTTCTACTAACCAGAGCACACCTCTTTTTCAACAATTCAACATTTAATGTTTGCAGTTGTTGACAATAAATGTCAGCAGTAAATCGTTTCACCTAGTTGTAAAAGTTCATAAAAAATTACGCCATTGGAATCCCTCCAAACGCACAGTAGGACCTTTTTCAACGTTAATGTGGGTTTAGGGGTTGGAACTGGTTGTTGATTTACAGAGAGCCACTGTTTGGAGCGATGGGGATTGGAATAAAGAATCCACTTTTCATCCTAGTTACAATCCTGCTAAGAAATGGATCATTTCTTAGTATAGTTAACAATGAACTGCAGATTGTGCGACGTCGATCCTTGTTCGCATCCGACAGTTGGTGTGGGACCCATTTACCTTGTCTGGAGACCTTATCAATTTCATGGAGATATCTTTGCACTGTCGACCATGTAGAGCCTAGTATATCCGCTACTTCCTGTACACTTAATTTTGGATCAGTCTCGACTAGTGCTTTTAAAGCCTCATTATCAGATACTACAGGTCTTCCACTACGAGGTCTATCAGAGAAATCAAAATCACCTGATGCAAATTGTCAGAGCCAAGGTTGACATTTGTTTACTTTTAAAACATCAGCATAAATATCGCAAATATTTTTAGTTGCAACTGTTGCATTCATTCTGGTATGAAAATTTAATATCATACAATGAGGAATATGCTCTTCGAATGGTTGAAAATCCGCCATTTTAAACCACAGCAATAAACAACGTTTTTAATTGCGCAATGTTATGATTACAATCTAGGTTAGATAAGAAACTCACAAAAAGCGTTTAAACACTTTCAGTGTTGAAACAGAACTAAACACAACGTAGCGTCAGAAAATAATTGATTACTTGTGGATACCGCTGATACATAACACAGGCCTGCGAAATTTGAGGTTTTGTCAGATACAGAAATGACAGCGAATAAATGTTACAGATGTTTGAATGCTGAAAACGAATCCAGTCGAAGGAATTCTCTAGCATGTCAGGTTTTGTAGTAATTTTTGATTAAACGGTTAAAAAATAGCCATTTCTGAATTTATTGTGAGGGACCAGACCCTTTATTATATTTACGAAAACGGCATCGTATTGTACTAGTCTTCAGTTTTACAATCCATTTTCGATTGCCGCTGTACAATTTTTTTTCCCTTATACGATTATAACTTCTCATTACATAAATACGCCACTGAAAACACCAAAGCAGCTGTGAACTTCCTCAATTTCAATGCTAATTGTTCAGGTACACCAACACAATCAGTAAGATTATACTGTTCAATAAAGAATATACCAAAGAACTATTAATCAGTAGGGAACAATAAACTTGTTTGATAGATAAAACACCAGATTTTAGTTAATTTTCAAATAAAACCAAAATCCAAAACTTTTTCACTTCCTTATCAATGCTCTATTGATGTTGCATCTGTTACATTTTTAATAAGATCAGACATCACCCCATTTAAGTTGTAAAGCTTTCATACGCTCGATGAAGCTGCATTATTAAAGTACTTTCAACTTAGCAATCTTTTTTTTCCCAACTTTTGACCTATGTACACTACGGAAAAGTTGAAACCAAACTTACCCATTCAGAAGCGCGGGGTTGTTATGAAATTTTACGTCGTCCAGATCGCTACCATTTTCGCTACTTGGCGGGTCCTCGACTACTAATGGTGTCGGAACTGGTCTGGAATTACAAGGAAAATCATTTTAGATCGTCAAATTTTTAGAGGGAATACAGTTTGTGCACGCGCTTTGAGGGATTATTTATTAGTTACAAGGATGTCGCACTTATTTTATTGACATTTAATGGTCTTTTTCCGTTTAGATGTAATCTATATGGTGTTCCAAACATAGGAATAAGGTTATTATCTTCGAAGGTTTAAGGGTGGCTGTTGAATGCCTCAAAATCAATACGTGAACAAACTGTATACTGAAAGAAAGATATAGAACTTATACAGGGTGGGGCAATAGTGCGAGATTCTTACATAGCACCTTTACTGTTGGTAATAAAAAAAATATCCTATACCAAAATCATCGATATACATTAGTAGAACACGCTAAAATTATTTTGACATATACAGCGTGAACCAAAAATAAGTTACATATCAAAGTTATGTTTTTTTAATGGAACATCCTGTATATCAGTACATATTTCGTTTATACTCGAGAATCTAAGGTTACTTTCTATAAGATTATTTATACCTAAACTCAATTGTTTTCGAAATATTTACGAACGAAGAATTGTATTTGCAATACTCTCCAGAAATAGCTGTAGTTTGTATAATATTTGACATTTTGCTTTGCATATTGGATATTAAGTAGCCTATACAGCGAGGGATATTTCCAGTTAGAACAATACAACTTCTTGATCGTAGCACATTTCTAACAAAGCAGTAAAGATTTCATTCTTCGAGTGACGTTTTCGTCGCTATACACTGCTTCATACGTACATGTTATCGAGTTTAAGTATACTCTATACAAAGTGACCTTAGATTCTCGAGTGTAAACGAAATATGTAAAAAAGACATAACTTTGACATTTAGCACCTTTTGGTTCACCGTGTATATGTCGAAATAATTTTAGCATGTCCTACTAACGCATATCTATGATTCTTGTGGAGGATGTTTTCTTCTATTACCAATAGTAAAGGTGCTATAGCAGAATCTCGCGCTATTGTCTCACTCTGTATAATTATGTACGAACACAACTACTTTACATTTAGCATGCCTAGAGATTCGTCAAAATATTTAAATTACTTCCATTTATTGTGTAATCTTATTTATTAGTGTTACCATGTTATATTTGTTTAGAGTTTAGAGATATTTATATATAATCTTTAGTATTGTATGTTATATATACATACACATTGTGTCATTTACATTGCAAAGCAGATAACAGAGAATATCCAATCACATAAATACATACATTACACATAACACATAACAACAAAGAGGATAACACAATGCAGCGGTGTACGTTTGTTTAAGGGTTTTAGTATAAACAGTAAATGTTTATTATTATTTTCTAACATATATATATATACAAGGATAGTATTCAATATGTGGTGCGAAAGGTAGTAAGTGACTCTGTGCTGGAAATACAAGATTAATTCAAATTCGAAATATTCAATACCTTGTGTGAGGCATACAGGGTCAGGATAAAAACGTTGCTTCCTGTAAACGAAATTGAACTCTATCAGAAATCTATCATTCATTTCAGTCATATTAGTAATAACTGGGGTAGTATGGCAAACAATGCAAGTATCGGTACACGCCGCACTCGGAACAATTCTTTCGGGAATTCTCGGGCACCCATTGTCAACCGTACGACCGAATGATGTGAGGAAGAGATTGTACAAGTTACACCTGAAAATATCGCGACATCCAGACGAAAACGATTTCTAAAAATGGTGTGATTTCCTAAGATGTGTATTTGAAAGAACTAGTTGTAAATTCAAATAAAAAATGCGTTGCCACAACAAAAAAATCCGCTAAATTTGTCCTACAAAGGACGAAAACACCGCATGTTCCCTGGAGAGCACACCACTGAGTTGTAATCGATCATCGGAGACCTCCAATAAAACCCAAATTGCGCTGTTAAGCAAAGGACCAAAACATTGTATTCGCAACTCAAGAATGCCGGCGGAAGAACTCATTGCGTCAAGAATCTAGATGCCACAACGAAAGATTACACAAGAAACGCGTGCAAAACTACAATTTCAAAAAACATGAACGATGTCAAAAGCGGCTGTCAGGTATTGTGGAATTGAGCTGTTAGGTTATGCTCTTCTTACATATTTCCCGCCATCTCTTCCTGTCCTGTGTAATCTGCTGTGTATTCTCAACCATGCTTTTCTAAGTCTTCCCCTTGTTTTCTTATTTGCTCTCGCTTCTAAAACTTGTCTTACTGTTCCACTATCTTGCATTCTCTTCACGTGACCATACCATCTCATTTGCGCTTCCTCGATGACTTCCACTAAGGATTTCACTTCCAGACTAGTCCTGATAGTTATATTCCTAATTCGATCTTTTTTCGTTTTGTTCTCAATCTTTCCGTCATTGTCCACGTTTCTGCTCCGAATGTTAATACAGGTGTAACTTTTTTTAATATTTGAACTTTGATGTCTTTTGGAATTTTCTTCCTTGCCAGAAACGTATCTTTTATGTTATTGTAAATTTTTCCTCCTGCTGTTACTTTTTTTGTTATTTCCTCATTCAGATAATTAAATTTCCGTACTTGTTCTAGTTCCCTTTCATGTATTTGAACAACATTTTGTTGTTGTATCCTTCCCATTGTCATGGTTTTTGTCTTTTCTTTGCTGATTTTCATGTTGATTTTTTCCAAAACTCTGTTGTAGATCTATATGTCATGATGATCTATATTGGGTCAATTATGTACAATAAAACATTAAATGTTACAATACACCATCATACAACAAGTTATCTACCCAGTCTCCGCTTCCATGCCTCTCTATCTTATGCTGACCCTTCGTCTAGGTTCCTTTCTGCCATACTTTTTCGTATCCCATCATACGAGGTGCATTCAAGTTATAACACGTCCGTTGGGCGCCATCAAATAGTTCGATTCGGAATAACTAGTAATTAATAAATTAGCTTTCGCTATCTTGATTAATCATGTTTTTTTTTAATTCTTATTTTCGAGGCCTTTAATAGTCATGAAATCACTTGTATTATTTCTAATACTTTTAACATCAGTTAAGTTTTTTTAAATAATATTTTTTCACGCGTAATCTTCAGTTGTGGCATCTCGGTTCTTGATAGACGTTTCCACTGACATAATGAGTACTTCCGTCGGAATTCTTGAGGTGCTAGAGTACAGTGTTTTGGTTCCTGGTTTTACAGCGCAATTTCGGTTTTATTGGGGGTGTTCGACCATTGATGACAAATCAGTGGTGTGCTCTCCAGAAATATGCGATGTTTTTGTTATTTTTATGACAAAT
Source organism: Dynastes maya (assembly GCA_029619315.2). Taxonomy (NCBI): domain Eukaryota; kingdom Metazoa; phylum Arthropoda; class Insecta; order Coleoptera; family Scarabaeidae; genus Dynastes; species Dynastes maya. The sequence goes on from JAROYE020000004.1 coordinate 5,608,974, forward strand.
TCCGCTGAATTTTTTGTTATAGCACAACGTTTTATGATTTGAATGTACGACTAGGTCTTTCAAATGCACACCTTTGGAAATCACACCATCTTTGGAAATTGTTTTCGTCTAGATCTCGCGTTATTTTGAGGTGTAACTTGTATAGCCTTTTTCTCGCACCATTCAGTCGTACGGTTGATAATGGGTATTCACGAATTACCGAAACAATTGTTCCGAATTAACCAAATAACTTGTGCGGTGAGGAGTGTGCCGATGCTTTAGCGTTAGCCATATTAATGGTAAAGGGAAAACAGTAGGTGAAGGATTTAAAAGGATGTTATTGCCATAGGAATCCTATTTTACAAATAAAATTCAGTTGAAAAAATATTTCGTTAACAAAAATGTACGTATTCAAATCTACGTTAGAAAGAATTAGGTCCATTAAAGTTATTAGAACCATTTTAGAGTTGATTACTTTGATAATTCTTCTGAAAAGCTTGTCAAGGTTAATTAAATCATTTTCGTGGGAGTATCAAGTCATCTATTATCAAGTCAAAGCTGTAGTTGGTCATCCTGAAAAATGCTAAGTAAACTTAAGTAAGACACTCGTATTTGAATTTGTTTTCTTCTGAGCAATTTTAACTTGATCAAAAGCAACGTGAGTTGTTCAGAAATACAAATTTTAGTCCACAAAACTCTGAGGAAAGAGAATAAAATATGTATGTTGATTCAATTAAAATTTGCTTGTGGCTATTCGGTGTTGTGGTTTATTACAAACGCCACTGTTTAGATTTGAAACTTTCAATGCAAAAAATTTTATTGAAAACTGGATGCACCATGCACGTTTGGATAACCAACAATAAGTTATTATCTTCAGCAAAACTAAAGAACTGAGCTAAATCTGCATTATTTACGTACTTTTAAAGTAAAGAGTAGATTGAATGCAATCGTTTCTAATCGAACAAAGAGCAAAAGCTGGAATTTAAAGGTCTCCAATCTAAATTCATTAAAATGTGTGTGTTTTTGTAAATGTCCACGCCAAGTGCATAAATACTAGTGTAGTTTCAGCTTAGTTCTTCACTTCGGCAAATTAGAGCTTGGGAAACAATCACAAGGCCGGTCGTCCTGTATGCAAGCGAAACCTGAATAATGAAAAGAAAAGCAAACAAGAATTGGAAATTTGGTAAAAATAATTTTTGACAGAAATATTAGGAGGCCTAAGAACAATAGAAGGTGAATGGAGAATATGCAAATAGAGAAAGAAGTAATGGACTTGTATAAAAAAGCAAAAATAATACAAAAAGTTGCAGCACAAAAATGAGATGGTTAGGACACTCGAGTACTGGAGAAAAAAAAACGTTACATGGAGGAGAAGGCGCAAGAATTGGGAAAAAATAGCAAAAGACCAAAAAACCTGGAAGCAAATAGTAAAGAAGATTGAAGCCAAGGGACTCTAAGGCCTGTAGCACTGTGCTATTTTGGACTTAAGGGGTATTGGAAAATAGCCCTTTAGATCTGTTATATCAGAAAATCTCATTAGTAATATCCTCATTTCCAAAAGATCTTGGGTTTAGGATAATAATCAGTCAAGATATAAATCTAATTTCAACTGAAACCCTTTTAAAGGACTTACCGGTTTTCTTGTTCCGTATTGTATACTTCCACCAAATACATGTCCCGCGTAAATTAGGGCTCCTGAACAAATTTAGACGCAAGAACTCAATACATCAATAACCAATATCCTCTTCCGAGGACATATTTCGTTCGAATTTAGCGACTATTAAAAGTAAATGGAATAAATAACCTATACTACCTTACGTAAAGTTTAACACGCGAACAGCATTCTTCTACAACTGTACAACTAACCTATGTATATTATGGCGATTTGGTGCGCTTGCTCTAAGAACTAATTGGATAATTTCAACCATGCGAGGGAAACAGCAACGTTTGCTATACGGGGCGGTCGACCGTGTTCATTTTTACACGATAATTACGGCGATGCTAACGAGCCTAATCTCTAAAAATGGGGGGAACGCGAGAGTTATTAGGACGATGATATGGTGTCGTGGACTATTTGCCCGGGTTATTGTATATAACAGATAAGCGTACTTGAGTACGAACTAGTAGGCGAGTAATTTGCAAGTTAGATAGGATAATAGGTCCTATTAAATGTATAGCTTCCTTAATATGTACAATACAAGTGTATAGAAAGATGGCTACTTAAAAGAAATTGGCTTATGTTAATTGGTTAATATATGTTCCAAGCAGAGATTTTTTGCTATAAATTTGTGCGCCAGAAAGAACTTTAAGAAAGGAGGCTGCAACTATGTCCATTTTCACAGATAATTAGGCAATACTAAGAATCCTCAAAGCCGCATACATATTAACCTGACACGCAAAAACCGCGTTACTTTCTGCTTGGTCCCAAATCACGAAGGGGTCGAGAGGAACGTCATCCCTTCTCCGTAGAACAAACGCGACGTGGGTTGATTTTGTTTCGTCGAGCTTTATTTTACAATTTGTTGTCCACTCGCTTACAACATTCAGGGCGCGTTGAAGTTTTCCTACTGCTTTTATCTCTGTTGAATCAGTAGCCATGAAAGTGTCCTTTGTAGTTGGAATATCTGCTGCATAACGAGGGTAGAGGAGTGGTCTAATGACACTTCCCTGTGGTACTCCTGGTTGGCTCGGATAGGAACTAGAGAGGGTTTCTTCGTGTAAGACTCTGAATGTTCTATCAGATTCCAAAAGGCGGCAATAATTTTCTGGCAGTATCTTGCTAATTTTGTAAATGAGTCCTTGACGTCACACTTTATCAAACGCTCGTGTCACATCCAGAATTTGAACAATAATAATAATAAAGTTACTGTCTAACAGGATAGGGCAAATTAAGGACAAAGAAAATCAAAGAGTATCAGAAAACTAAACAGTATAAGATGATTACTAAAACGCTAGGTTCAGCACGCAATTCAGTTAGAATCATTTAAGAAGCATTTCGAAAATCTCTCATACCACAATTAAAAATATTACAATTTATAGAAATATTGTTACAACATCTACGTATGGAACCAACGAGGGGAATTTAGCATTAGATTCTTAGATTAGATATTTGCACGTGAAAATAAAAATAACAATTAAAATACTGCACTGAAAGTTGGAGAGAAAAAATCAGACCATTATAACCATTGAGAGGACATGAAATTTCTAAAGTCTTGACTTCCAAAACTCTAAATGAACACAAAGCCAGCTGCAATGGAGTTGTAATTCTTCTTGCTCACACACTTACAATGATATTCAAAAAATCTAGGTTTAGGCAGAAGGGATATTTCATTTTATTAACACAAAATGTCATTAGTATCAGAAATCAATGTTAGTAATATGTAGACTATTCCAACACGAACAAATACTTTTTTGATTAATCCTGCATCTTCCAAAATTGAATGTTTTATATAGATGCATTCTTAACAACACAAGAACTTAATGCTAGATCTTTTTTAAGCAAAAATCAGGAGTCAGTAACTACGTCCTTACCCATTAACACGACTTTTCCAAAAACAATTACGTCTCTTCAGGCTTTCTGCAATTTCCCCAAATTGATAGAAGCAATTGCGTTAATATTCACCTCATACATCTTGAATTTTGCCGCACAGAATTATAATGTACTTAAAGACGTATAGAGGTTAACATTTTCCGGCGAACAACATCCCTGACCCAGATTTTATAAAAGCTCCCTTTCTAACGTTTACGGAAGTAGGTCAGCTCTCGACGAAGGGGGAAATTCGCCAGCGCATTCAGCCGAATTACAAAAGCGCATCACAACAATTACCAACAGATGTAACAATTTATTAAAGTAATACCCAACCATGTTAATAACTGCAGGGTATTTCATTAACTTTTTTAATCAAATTAATTAATCAAATGTAACCCACGCGCTTTAGGTTGAGCTCGTCTCTAAACAATAAAAATTTAACACCTGTTTAGCTCTGCATGTGTCATTTTAATGACGCTAGTCATCGTTGATGATTAATGTTGTAGAGAAAATGCTATTGTAACGCCTACATGCGAATGAAATAAATATAAGAGTGCGTAGGAAGTATTATGCTGTATTGGAATACCACGAAATGTCATCCCGAGTTTATCCAAAGGATACTTCTATGTAGAGCGAAAAAATATGAAAATAATTTACTCACTTATTTAAAATTTGATTAAATTCTTTGTACTTGTTAGGCAGGTAATTTAAGAGAATAAATTGCTACAAAAATGTACAAGAAAACAGCCTGTATATGTAGATAGATAGTGACATTTTACAGATTATGTACGTCAAAAATATTATACTTCCTAAGAATTGACTTGTATTGTCAACAAATTGATTATGGTTGCAAAGGAAGAAATACTGTTTGCAATTTTTTATCGTTCATAAAAGTCAAGGTAAATAGTGACAGACCAACATCCCATCAAAATCTCCAAAGCCAAAACCTGAAGCAATAATGTTGGTGTCATCTCAATACAAAATCAGATTTACGTCTGGGCAAGAAACAACTATGTTATTGCCAATTAAGAAGAGAATACTAGAGTAGTGTGAAGACAGTCATAGAAACAAATACTTTTTTTGTCAAATAAAGTTCTATTTTTCAACAAAGCCTCCTTGTAGGTCTATACACCTTTCCCAGCGATCCTCAGTCGTATAGCTAGGCCGGTTCTGGCGCAAAATCCCATAAGATTTAACATAGGGGTCTAAATTTACTTTTTATCCCCACCACTCCTACCTCGTCTTCTGAACAGCTTTTGAACGGATTCTGAACGGCCTATCCGTTCACAGCGGCCTACCCGCTCACAACGGCTTCTGAACAGCTTTTGAACGGCTTCTGAACGGTTTCACATTTAAGGGTAAGCCGTGATATTAAAGCAAGACGTCTGTATACTTTTATAACGACAGCTCTGTGGCATCCTATACGATAGGGATTAAAAGTATTCACAAATAAATTACAGTTAAACCTATCCTCTACTAATGCCGTGCTTTCTCAGCCGGCTCGCGCCAAGAGACGCGACTTCTTGACACAGGTCACGTGATATGCAGTAATATTTCACAATATTACGCAACAACTCAGTCAAGGAGCAACAGTGGCTCACTCACACCAGTACCCGTTGGCTAAAACCTGTATAACTTGCGCGCACTGAGTCATTCCTAACCCCGAGCGGTATCTCAGCCCCCGTAAGAGATACGGTCGTTTTGACGTTAAAACCGAATCACCCCGCGAGGTACACCTTAAGACCCCTTGGTACACTTGACCCACGTTTCAAATTTCCCGCCAAGGGGGCGGGTCCTATGACTTCACGGGTCATGTGACATGACCGAGGTAGGAGTGGTGGGGCTAAAAAGTAAATTTGGACCCCTATGTTAAATCTTATGGAATTTTGCGCCAGAACTGGCCAAGCTATAGTACTATCCTCCCATCTCGCTGATTCGTCCAAACAGTAGTTGGCATCTTGTTCTGCAAAATAGGTGTTCACTAAAGTGAAGGCCTTCTCATTCGATGAAAATCTCTGTCTTTGAACTTAGGAAACAGATCTGGTGAATAGGGTGAGTGGTCTATCATTTCGAACCCCAATACGTGCATTTCTGCCATGCTAACCACACCAAGTGTGAGTCGGTGAGTTGTCTTGGTGAAACAAAACTTTCTCTTCAAGTGCGGCCGTTTTTCCGCAAGTTCTGCCTCCCCCCCTAGTCAAGGAATGATGCGTTGTACGTTCCCATTATTGTTTTTCCTTTTCCAAGGTAGTCGATTACCATAACTCAATTACTATTCCACAAAGCGTCGCCATCACTTTCCCAGCCGATGGAACAGTCTTGGCTTTTTTCTGAGTCGATTCACTCTTCGCAGTCCAATGTTTCGACTATGTTTTGGCTTCAGTAGTGTACTGGTGTGTCCAACTTTCATCTACAGTTATTAATCGACGTCAAAACTCTGACTTATTTCGTATAAACTGCTTCAACAGAGCTTTGGAGATGTTGCCATCTTCATGTTGAGGCTTGATATGACTGCTCATCAACGCAAACGATTTGCTGAAAATTGCACTTTATACATTTGGTGAAAACATGTATGTATAGTAAAGGTTTAGGACCAGTGACCAATACAAGTTTGTTAGCATAAAAATACCGATTAAATTTGTTAAAACCGAAAATTATCGCTAAACTATCCTTTTCTATCTGAGAATATTGCAAAAGGTGTTTCGTCGTGTCGGTTGTTGTCGAATTCATGAATAAACATCTCTAGAACTATTTTCGTATTAAGTTGTAAAAAATTACAACAGAAATGTTTCAAGTATAAGAAGTATTGTAACAGAAATTTTAGTAATGTCTTCACAATAACACATATATTTACAATATATTTCAATAGAACACTTCATTATTCAAAACCGAAAAACGATATTTATAGGTAGATAGGTACTCGAATCCTTTTAGACGTGCAACAATAACATTCAATCAGCTTTGTGGAACGTTGGAAAAACAACTGCATTTCCCCTACATTGTATTGATATTTCTACACGTGTGGAGTGGACAGCATTTTGTTGACGTAACCTATTCTGAAATGCAAATACACTCGCTACAAGTTTATACAACTGGTCACCGTATTGTAATTTCATGTAAATTGGAAAATTTCATAAAACAACTTACGACAAAATAGCACTTACGTTTAATTCATCCATCAATAAAACATATCCGTTAATTAGGATATATACGGGATTATAAAATGAACATATTCCTTTTAATACACAAATATTTTTTTCTGGAAATGTCTTACTACAGAATCAAATAAATTGGCGTACGTTAGCAAAGTTGCATAACTTACAATTAGTTATTATTGCTTGAAAATTGCTTATATTTGGATTTTCGAAAAAAAAGTGCTTAGAAAAGTATTGTAGTCCTTTGTCACATCTAAAAGATTGTCAGTGGGTTTCAAACACATCCTATATGCAGGGCGGCACAGTCAATTTATTCTCCAAATAAAGACGAGATTAACATTTGACGTGTACATAATTAAAAAAAAAGTCGAACATGATTTTTCATTTCAGTTTATCCACAGCTACTTAGTTAATTATAATTGAATAACACCAGTCTGCATTCAAAAATCTTTTACGAGATGATTTCTTAAAAATAGGTGTTCTTGAATCAAATTTTTGTGCTGATTCTGAAAATAATTGTCATTTCTGCCTATCACGTCAGAATTTTACACAATACGATGTTTTAGTTTTAAGGATTTTAAGTATTTCAAACGGCACTACACACAAAGATAATTTTCTTACAAATATATTTTAATAATATTATCAACAATTGTCCTAATAATTTTGGAACTACTATAACACAAAAACTGCAATAATTTTCAAATTTTCTCTTATTTGGCTCCCTTGCATATTTTTAACGTCCAATAGTAATCTCTCCCCTGGTACCTCTTTTCCATCTCCTTAATGTCTTAATGGAAGCGTTCTCCGTTCTCTTCACTGCAACGTCCTAGATTTTCTCGAAAGTAATCAATGTGAGAGTGTAGAAACAATCTAACTTTTTGAAGTTTCTTAACAGTGTGTCAACAATTTCTTTATAGTTCGGATTGTTTTCATTCCCCAGAACATTCTTAGTAACAGATCTGAAAGCTGTCCATGCATCTTTTTCTCTCCTATTCATCGTGTCCTCAAACTCTCTGTCGTTCATCAGTTTGTGAATTTGAGGACCAACAAAACTCCCAGCTTTCAATTTCTCTCGTGGGATGAAAGTAAATGTAGTTGAAAGATATCTTAAGTAAGCCCCATTTTATTGTAGAGCCATTATAAACTGTTTCATTAGGCCTAATTTTATATGCAGTGGTAGAAGTAAGACGTTGTTGGTATCTACAAGTGGTTCATGTAAAATATTTTTACTACCAGGCACAAAATGTTTTCTCTTTGGCCAAACTCTCATATTCCAATGCCTATCCCTTGCCCGATTCTCCCATTCACATAGAAAGCAAAGCATTTTTGTGAATCCAGATTGTTGTCCTAATACCACCACAAATTAACCAGTTGTATTCTTCATAATGAATACTATGTAACAGTATATCCTCAAATGTCTCTTTCATTTGTACTAAATGGGCTACAGGGTGTGAGTCGCATAAATTTCGATTGCCCAGTAATACGTCTTTTAGACTCCTTTTACGAATCAATAAAAAGTCTGCATCTGTATTCCGGTTTCTGTCGCTAGTTTCTAAGACGGCATGACTACATATCTTGGCAGTAGGTGGCGCCAAGAAATATTTCAATGCTGTTTTTGAAGACTAATGGCATAAATTAAGAGATGAACGGCAATGTCGGCAGAAGCAAAAAGCGCTAGCGCTTTTCTCTTCTAACATTGTTTTTGTCGGGAGTGATTCCATCAATACCACTAGGTATATATCAGCATTACCTTGGTTATTGTTTGTAGGCACTTTTTTCATGTGTACTTCTACATTAAAGCTCACTTTTTGTTTGAACATTATTTTGGAAATAACCTCTTCTTTAACCTTTTTAAAATCACAAGCAATGTGAATAATTTATTGCATTATGTAAGGATATATCGTACTGTTTTAAACAAGGTAAGTGCAATTAATAATGTGGATATAAATAATATGCATTTAAAGAACTAAACATTTAAAGAAGTAAATAAATGTTTTATTTTAAGAAAATGAAACTATTGATTTATGAACAATACCTAAACGCTTTCTTGAATTGAGGAAGCTATTTACTATTCTTAAGAATCGCTTTCTTCAAATTTTCTGCAAGATTTTCTTGAATCAAGTTAACAAACGTCTTAAATAAAGAAATAAAATTATTTCATTACAAGTATACGCTTGTCTTAAGTGGAGAAGAAGCGCTAAGAAAGTACTTCTTTGATTTGAAACAGTAGTTCTTTTGAATTGAGGCGGTCAACCTTGATACGAGTAAACGTTTCTCTGCGTATAGATGTTAACCAAGTCGATGTTTGGCCAGTATATCTTTGATTACAAAATTTACAAGGAATTTGATAAATGACGTTTGATTTAAAATCAATTTTGTGACATTAAAAGACCCCACTTCTTAAGGACCGCCATATTCCTTGATGTTTTATCATTATGGAACAATCCAGCGTCCAGCAAGGTACCTCGAATAAAAAATAATCAGGATATAATGTAAAATACAAAACTAATGTAATATAATATTCTGTAACAAAAATAACATAGTTGTGCCACACTATAGATAATAGCCTTTGTGAAGTTATAAATTCTTTTAACCGGTGACTTACTCTGTATATGTAATTACGTTTCTATAATTGTAACATGATATACATGATTAAAGTTCATTTAAAGAAGTTCATCCATATAAACATATCATGGAATTCGTATTTAATCAATATTAATAACATGCTTAATTTATTTGATAATAGCAATATATAATTTTATAGGTAATTACGTGCTTTTCTTAATAATTGTAAAAGAACAACATTAGATTGAATATAAACAATAAAACTGTTATGGGTGTAACGAAAACTACGATCAAAAGCTTCGACTAATTGTAAATAACATTCTTTTCGCTACCTAGATGGATACTGTTTAAATTGAGTTACAAAAATACCAAACAAAAATGTAACAAACCCTACTTAGTTCAAAATGGCGGGTAATGTAAGGTACAAGGTCAGGAGGGTGAATAAAATTTATGATGCTAGAATCTACTGACATACATGATGATGAAAAATGTTTCTTTACATATCAAAATATAAGATAAAAAAGAGGTAAAAACGCTTCAATCTAATTCGATTTATAGGGCTTACCTGGCAGATTAAATAGTGGGGAAAAATGCACTGCTTTTATATTATAGTGTTTTAAAGCAAAGAACTTCTACATAACAACTATATTCAGCACAATTAAAAGGAATCACTTTTAGAATAATAAGTATATAAAATTTACTTTGTGAAAAACAAATTTTCCACAAGAATTTTTTATTTTTAAATGAAACAGCACCCGAAATCTCTAGATAACAATTAAAATTGAAACGTTAAACTCTAAATCTTTTCTTTATCCAACAAAGCAATTATTTATTGTTTTAAACACGGTCTTTAATTTAATTTATAATCGGGGAGCTTGTTCTTAGTACGTGAACTTTCTTCTTGCACTGGCATGTATGGTATTCTTGCTACTTTCCGGGATCACACCGGACTCGCACAATTTCGACGCTGCTTCTGCTAGCATCTGCTTGGCCCAAACGGGTAGTAGCATTTATTTCGATCTCTGCGCAAGGTTTTTGCTCTGCTTGTCTTCGTTGTGGAAAGTGGGAAAGAATTCAGAGAAATTTTGCTATCACTAGAAGAAGAATGTTGAGAGATTTAAAATCTCGGATGCATGTATTTTGCTGCGTTAATTGATTAAGAATGTAATAAAAAATACGATGTCTCTTTTTTTAATGAAAAATGGTAGAATAATAGGAGGACATAATTTTGAGAAGATATTTAATCCACCGAGAGATTTTTTTTTTAATCATAGAAGTCTATACTGACAACCAAATATTTATTTCAACATAAGAAGTTATTTTGTTGAAATATTTGTTTAAACACCGAACTCTATTTTATGAGAACATTGCCTTTATAATTGTTTATGAGAAGAAGTAGTGCAAGGAATAAACGAGTGTAATAAAACATTAGTAGGGTCCTTTAGATCTAACCCTGTTCCACAACCTATTCTCTGCATACCCTAAGAAACAAAGCTTGAACCAAAGCTGAGGCATACAATCTTTCCAAATCAAAGATTCGCCAATGGGGCAACCCAGAAAGTTGCTGTAAGATACCACAAAAAGCATTAGTGCTTTTCTCTTCTCGCATTGTTTTTTTCCGGGAGTGATTCCATCAATACATCATCATGAGCTTATATATCAGCATTATCTTGGTTATTGTTTTTAGGCACTTGTTTGAACATTATTTTGTAGATAACCTCTACCTTAGCCTTTTTAAAATCAGAAGCAATGTGAATAATTTACTGAATTATGTACGGATATATCGTACTGTTTTAAACAAGGTAAGTGCAATTAATATTGTGGACATAAATAGTATGCATTTAAAGAATTCTGAGTAAATAAATGCTTTATTTTAAGAAAATGAAGCTATTGATTTATGACCAATACGTAAACGCTTTCTTGAATTAAGAAAACTATTGACTATCCTTAAGAAAATATTGTTTTGTGTTATAATGGCCATTTACTTATACTAAGAATCGCTTTCTTCAAATTTTCTGCAAGATTTTCTTAAGTTAAGTTAACAAATGTCTTAAACAAATAAATACAATTATTTCATTACAAATATATACTTTTCTTAAGCGGAGAGAATTATAGATAATTTCCAAATCAAAGATTCGCCAATGGGGCAACCCAGAAAGTTGCTGTAAGATACCACAAGATCCGTTCCAGTAGTACCAAAACCAGCTTGCCAACACTTTTGTAAATGCAATCAATATGAACATAACACTAGAACCATAATTCTATTCTCATAGGGATAAAATCTCTAATTCCAAATAATATCAACATCAATTTCCTCAATAAACAGGTACCTTATCAGCTTCCTCATACCAATCCAGACTCTTTTCATTAGGTAAATGGGGTTCGAGAACAATGTCGATAATTGCCATACACCACACTTATTGACTAGCAGCTAGCTGTTAACCGATATACCCTATTGTGTCTGGAAACATCAATAAAGACCAAGTTAATGCTACCCTATTCATCCTACACTTCCAAAAATCTCTTCCTGTTATATGCGGAAAAATTTTAACCGCTATGCGGATACAGTCTAACATGTCCGCGTGGAGTACCTCTGTCCAATCAATAGTAATGCGCGGTCGCAACTATTTCACCATGTCGGATCTTTACCGGACAAGATATACCATGGAAATATAAATTTTAACAAGATTTGTGATGTGAAATTGTGAAATAATCTGGAAGTATGTGTTTCCAACTTCAATCAAGCATGACAGAAATGTTTAACTCAATTCTTTATGTAGTTAATATCTAAAAACGATCATCAACATATTTGTTAGTAAATGGGTTCTATTAGGTAATGGCATAGGACCATTATTGTTTACTAATTATTATTGATAATTTGTTTTATTCCTTATTTTCTAAAAAATAAAAAAACAATTGCTACAGGTGTTTATACGAGGAACATGCTATATATTTTGAGATGCCACAAAAGTAGAGAAGTTAGAGCTGGCAACACTGCATTTCTAAATACCACCATCCTTAAGTAGTAAACTCTGACTGTCAGTTGAGTCGCTGCTGTCATAGAGTAAACGTGGTAGGTACGATTTGTCATCGAAACATGGACTTGTCGAGAGAACATGTACGCGCAATGATTTACTACGATTTTAAGGTCGGTTTAAGTGACCAACAAAGTCTTGAACGATTGCAACTCGCATTTGGTGATGAAAGTCCTTCACGTGCGTCTGTGTTTCGCCGGTATAGCGAATTTAAAAGAGGACGGATATCGCTTGGTGATGAGGAACGTACCGGTAGACCCTGTTCTTCAGTTACCGTTGGAAACATTGAGAGTGTTTTTACTTGATTTAATTAAGTAAAATTTCAGGGGTGGTTTCACCCTCTTAAAACGAAATTGGGCCGATAAGGAAAATGGCTTCGAATATCTTGGGGTGAGGACTACTTGTCCACAAAGTTTCAATTTTTTTTTGAATTTACGGGTTCGGAATGCTCTGCTGTCAGTGGTCGTAAAAAATGGTTTCTTATAGAAATAAACACCGTAGAATTTTAATTTGCCGTGAAAGTTGAACTAGGAAGCTTGGGGTTGGCAGTAGATTCGTGACCATCGCTTTAAATGTGTAGATAAAGACGAAAATATACAACTTTTAAACGGAGCGAGAGAGAGAAACAAAAGTTCAGGGGTTTCTTCATGAGGAACGTCTCTACTTGTGCCAACACGTGAGAACTTATTTATTTAGAGGCAGATTTTATCAAATCAAAGGAATATACATTGAGTCAAGAAATTATTCTTTTAAATCGTGCGAAAGCATTCTATTGTTGGAATAAAGTAATCAATTTTCAGTCGAGAATAATAGATGCTTATTTTAAAAGGAGTTGCTTCATTCTAAAAGCTCGATATATTAACTCAAAGAAATACGCATCACAAAATATATTTCGTTGACTTAAGAAATCTTTTCTGTGTGCGTGGTTACATGCAGAGAATCGTTTACTTGTATCAAAGCTGTCCATCTTAATTCAAGACAGTTACTGCTTCAATTATCCGCAATACAATAACTGGTTTTAAATCAAAAGAAATATTTTCTTAGCGTTTCTATCTCCGCTTAAGTATATACTTGTAACGAAATAATTGTATTGCTTTGTTTAAAAGGTTTGTTAACTTGATTCAAGAAAATCTTTAATAATCTTTAATATGAATATTTACTTAACTTAAAACTAGATGATTTACTTGGAAGAAACATTTTTCTGTTTTGGATTTTCTTGATTTTCTAACCCTAAGAAAATATTTATTTATTCGAAATAAAATTTCAAGAAAATTATTTTCTTATATTATACATTTTTATAGTCTTGAAATAGAAATATTTTCTTGAATTCTAATATCAAATTTGTGTTTTACAGAGTTGATTTTGATAAGGAGATTATTTGTAGGATGACTGTCTGTAGACTTAATTTAAAAGGGGCCCCATTGTGTGTTAGCTTGTATAAAACAAAATTTCCTTCTATACACCATTACTACTTATCCCTATTATTACTCAATGGGGAGCATGATTACAAGTTAGGTAACAAACTAAATTTGCTGACTGGTAGGTTTTACCAAACCAGGATAAATTATTTGCTGTTAGTGACAATCTATCAAGGATTGATACCAAGGTTTGAAATATGCATTTTAACACTTTGAAATAAAATGTAAACGTATTTTTCCACATTTTCTTAACATTCCATTAACAAATGGCTTCTGCCTAAATCAATATTTAGAATTTATAGCTACTAATGAACTTCTTGTAAGATATCTACAGCAAAGATTCAAAGATATGCTCATAGAACGTGCTAAATATAATTAACATCTACCTATCCTTCCATATTCGGCTGAAAGTGCTTAAATTGATATTAGGAAGGTGAAGAAAAAACTCTAAGTAGAAATAATGCTTTATTTTAAAAATTTAATATTCGCGATATTCATTGAATTTCTCAAAAATGTTCTTCTTTTTAGTCTTTTTACTATTCTACTATAGTAGGGAGCAATTCTTAGAAATTAAAATTTCAATTATTATTTTAAAATACCAAGCAATTTTATATTTCTCAACGCAAGGTTAAATAAGCCGAAAAATTAACCGGTGAGCATTTATTACCTGTAAAATATTGATCTTAATAACCGCAAGCATGCAATAAACGTTAATCAATCGAAGTGGCTTAAATACAAACGCTATAATAACTATTATTTAGACGTCGGTGAAACTAATAGTCTATAATTATGCAAGAAATACGTATTGGACAGCTCAAGTCGTAGATATTGGACTCTAGCCTGCATGTATAACGCGGATAAAGGTACTGGCACGTGGATGTCCTAATTACAAATGTGCACGAGAGGCTAACAACGCGAAACTGCATTCTCTGAACGAGTGAAGTGGATGGAATTCTGCTAATTGTCGGCTCAGTGTCAATATCGAGGCGCCAACAATAATAAAGAGCTTATAGGATGAGGCAAAACTCAAAAACCATTGGGTAATGGAGACTATCCAAACGTGGACGTCACAAAATGTGGATAAATCTAAATATATCATCAATATAACCTTCGGTTTTAATATACCTTGGCCTAGGGAGCTTATTTCTTGAATGAAATAAGTTTTCATCACATTTGTATGGAATACTTGTCAAAAGCTGAATCTTATGGAAATAGTTCTTTTTACAGTAAATTCTTAAAATTTACAGGTGAGAGAAACCAACGTACAATGTGATAGAAAAAGATTGATTACGTTGGTAATTTGGAACCAATAATGATAACAAGTACTGTGGAGTAGTATGGCAAGCACTAAAGTATCGGTACATTCCGCACCACACAAGTTATTTGATTAATTCGGAACAATTGTTTCGTGGACTTTCATTATTAACCGTGAATGATGCGAGAAAAAGGTTTCAATTCTAACATGCCTTATTCTATTCCTACGTTAAAAGATATTTAAAAGTACCTACTTGTACCGCCTACGTACTTAAAACGTGCAAAATATACGAAACTTAAAGGAAAGGTTCTTGCCTGTTGCACAAAACGTAAACATGTGTCCATTTTTCACAAATAAATCAATCAAAGCTAAGTGGCTAAATGGACCATATTCCCTGTTTAACAGATTTACATTCTTTTTCATATAAATGATTTAGTACGCGTTTAATTCTAGCGGAAAAGTTACGTTCTTAATTAATTTAATACAATGAGAACAATAGTTTTTATTGATTGTTTCAAAATAAATTAATTACAAAGTTACAAACAAAAGCAGAAGGTCGGCCAATTGAACTGATAACGCCTCAAAACATTTCAATTATTGAAGAAATGGTATTAGCAGATCGCCGTTTGAATGTGAAAGAATTAGCAGTGATGTTTAACATTTAACAAGTATTCGCCCTGCTCTCCAACCAAGAATTTATGACACCTACCTCGTACACACAAAGCAGTCGACATAGGACACCTCTTCATATCTACAAATCTACACACCTGTCCGCGGGACCACATCCCAGCAACCACAGACCTGTCTAGAAAACAATATCCCCTGAATAGTTTTTTTTTAACTTGGCCGGCTCAGCATTATAGTAAAGATTACGCCTGGTTTCGTTTATGTATTGTGCTACTGTGTATGAAATTCGATCCTTCCATAGCGGTAATGAGCTATGTGTTCTTTGAATCTGGTGCCTAAAGCCTGTTTCGTTTGTCCAATATAGGCTTTATTACAGTTACCGCATGCGATTTTATGAATTCCCGATCTTTCCTTCGTATATAAGATTATAAACAAGTAAGGAAATTGCTATTGGGTTTCGATTTAATCAAGAGTGCTATAAAATTGAAAATATTTAAAAAAAAATAAATCTTTGTCCATAAGACAACTATGGGAAATTACACCAAACAATCGAAGTGGCATTTAACAACAGCCCAAACAATATTAAATATTAATTTCCAGCATCTATAGAAGAAGAATTGCCATCATTCA
This sequence comes from Dynastes maya, assembly GCA_029619315.2. Lineage (NCBI taxonomy): Eukaryota > Metazoa > Arthropoda > Insecta > Coleoptera > Scarabaeidae > Dynastes > Dynastes maya. The sequence continues at coordinate 5,625,167 of JAROYE020000004.1, forward strand.
TTTCCGAAATATTAGGAAACCCAGTACTCAGCTGCGTAAATATTATCTGAAACGTCATAAGTCCGGTGATTATCTAAAAAAAATAATCCAAGTCAGCTGGCCGTATCGGATTAATTTTAACCGATGTAAAATACCTTGATTATCAAGCTTTTGTCGACAGAGATACTATCCAAAATATTAAGGGCAATGTCATCGAAACCAATTTGCCATTGTAGCATTCTAATCTCGAACTTATTGGATTTATTTAACCTGCAGTGGTTGATTATCTTCCCTGTATATTTAGATTCCACGGAAAGTTTGTTGAAAAAGTACGTAGCAACCAAAATACGTATTGTGGTATGGATCAAAGATAAGAAATTAACGATTGTGTACCATTTATATATAGGCCTACAACGTATAGTATTCAAGTAATAAAATTGGCTAGGAATAGCAAGTTTTAATACCAAAAACTCACCTGAATATCAAAAAGTAATTAATAAATAGAAGTATTATATTAGCCATAAAAGATATCGCTATTATAAATGACAATTCATCATTTATATATTTTACTGTATTACTGAGTTCGTTATAGATTTTTCGCCATTTGTTCCAAATTACTTCCGAATAATACTATAAGATTATTAAAAATATACGTTTAATTTGATCAAAAATTCAATAACTCACCAAGTCTGATGATATTGACAATTCTTCATTGAAGTCTTCAAATTTTGTAGTCAAATCTATGCTGATTATTGTAACAAACAGAAAAGACCAATGCAGACTGAGACATGAGGCATATCTCGATAACTACAATAAGATATATATTCGAAACTTCAAGTTTTGATGGAATTACACAATTCCAACCTCTGCTAACCAAACTACAGCCTCCGATTCTGGATAAAACCAAAAAAGGTCTCGATGTAAGAAGTAAATGCAATTATAATCTTTTGATTCGAGAGTTCTTAGATAGAGTTGACATCCTCTAATTCTATTTGAAAGATTCAACCCAAATTCCACTAAAAAAACAACACATTATAATTTAGTAATACATATGTTAATAATAATTTTATCATAGGAAGCGTAAAGGGCTTACTGTGGTAGAATATCAGGAATAAGACAATAAGGATATTGATTATTTTATGATCCTTTGAGTGTTGTAAATTTAATTTTTCCTTTAGCAACTTATCTATTGCAATCAATTTCGTAAACATGCCCAATTTCCTTTTGGATAAATATAGAAAATATGACGCTGCAAATAATCCACCACAGAACTCGATTTCATGTACTACAAAATTAAATTGAAAATATTTTTTGTCCTAGAAAGATTCATAATTGAATAAAATCTTTACTTACATAAAGTCCATATATGAAAGCTTTGGAAATAGGCTACTGTGGAATATGAAACACAGCCGAACAATATTAAAAGGTAAACTAACAAAGAATATGTCAATATTAACGATTTGCGTGTAAATTTTGGATTTTCGAATTGGTTTTCTACTGGTAATATTCCTAAAAATTTCGTAATTAAGATCATGTAATATAATTGATTTTTTACTTGTGACTTTAACATATTGTTCTGAAAGGATTTCATAGATTTATGTCAGGACTTATGCTTAGTATTCTGAATAGTAGGTTTATTTTCATTTTGTTTTCATTACTGATCTAAGTGGTAAGATAAATTAGGGTCATTTTATAACTTTATTAACTAATTTATAATACTTATACCATAATGGATATGTAATTTGTTCAAATAGATGTGCTCTAATAACGTTTTTTCTTTGACAAGGAAAGGATTAATTTCATTATAGTTAAAATCGTTTCGATTTATAGTTTCACGTTAAGAGTGCAGTAGATAGCGCTACGATCGGCGTCCATATTACACCGAGGAAATAGACCGAATAGGAAAACAGCGGTGATTTCGAATTCTAAATTGACAGCGTCGTAACCGTTAAAAGTTTGGTTATCAACATTTTGTAGTAAATAGCAAAGTGTAATATCGCATGAAATTATAATTCTTCGTATTTTATGTGCAATATGTTATGGTTATATTATGACGTGATAAAATAAAATAAGCGAACACATCTCTGAAATTAATTTCAATATAAATATATCCTTCGGTTGTTTGATTTGTTGGAATAGTTGGAGCTTGTTTAATTGTTTTTATTTTATTTATAAAATAACTAATGTACAAATAAAAAAATATATAAATATGATAGTACGAACAAGATGAATAGATAATTTCAATTTATTATGCAAATGTGATTAAGTTAATGCACATATGGATAATTATTCAGATTCTGATGACAGATCTGACGATGATGATGATGTATTTGCCGTTATGATAAATTCTTCAACCATATCTTCAACGATATTATCCAGTTGATACATCTTCTTTTCTTCTTCGATAACATGTTTGTTATAATTTCTCCATGCATCACCACTAGAGATGTTAGATATGTTTCCACAGTTGTTTCGGCAAACCGAGTGCGGCGTGAGGAAAAAGTGTGTTTATATGCAGAAAACGAACGTTCTACATCTAGTGACGTTATATTTGCGTAATTAAAATAATCTTTGGAACAACTTAAAATTTCGGTAAAATTTTTCTTATTAAACACAGCAGCCAATAAAGAAGAAGGTGTACTTTCTAAATCGAACAGTTACAGGCGAAATCTAAGTATTATATCTCCACTTATTAGGTATTATGAATGTATACATACAATATATTGTATGTACGGTGATGTGCAGCTCTGGTAGCGATACCACTTCCTGTACCTAACAATAATTATGAAATACAACTAGCTGGTGTCACAAACTAACAGTTTGCTACCGCATTATAATAAGTAGAGTTGCCCAATTTGTGTCACCAGCCAGTGGCGGGCGCATAAAAATTTACACAAAATAAATGGTCAGAAATAAAATATAATACGTGCTCAAACACTTACCGTCTTAAGAGTCTTCCGTGAAATCACAAAGTGAATAATGTCTGTTAAATATCTGCAACATTAGATATGTTTCCACAGTTGTTTTGCTAAACCGAGTGCGGCGTGAGGAAAACGTGTGTTTATACGCAGAAAACGAACGTTCTACATACATCTAGTGACGTTATATTTGCGTAATTAAAATAATCTTTGGAACAACTTAACGGTTCTGTTGACGCACCTTCACAAATTTGTCTTAATATGCCAAAATCAGAATCTTTCTCTAAAACACTTTCTAACCTTTCTAGAACACAAACATTTTTTGCGTCTTCTACCGCGTATAGCTGTGCGTGTTGCATGTTGCACTATTTGCAGAGATTCCACTAACGACACCGACATCAATAGTTGGTTTGTTGAAAGTTCAAACTTTTTCAATGTATTTAACACTAACTTTGAAATTACTTCGTCAGTGCATTGTTGTACCCGTCTGGAACCTAATAGAATTGAAGGTGACGATTGATGTGGTTCCATTGTACGTACCATTACATTAACCACAGAATGTTTTTTACGATTTGTTGTTTCATTCACACATAACCACAGTTTTTTATCTTTCAACTCCGATTTAATTCTTTTTTCAACATGTTCACGAGCAGATGGCACAATTCTTTGTAACCATGCCCGATTTGGTAATTTGCAGTCCGAATATTTATTTCGAAAGAAGACATATGCTTCCTTGCCTAGTAAATTAAACGGTAGATTACATGCAATAAAGGTAACACATAAATTAAATTTAAATTTGTCATAGTGTTGTGTGCGATTTTTTTTTAAGAATGCTGCTTACTATTTACGCGACGTAGACAATCCCTTTTGTACCAACATATTAAAAGGATATTACAAACTACACATTGAATTTTAACGCCATCATAATTTAGGTCAGGCATTTCTGCTATAAATTCTGTAACTTTGTCCAACATTGTTCGTTTTCGCGACGTAGGCAACATTTTTAAAACAAACGTAGAACTACGAAATAGTATTTACGGCAGCGTACATGGATACACAACAGATCTGGTTGAGACTCGCAGTTATACTGGGGGTGGTATTGAACCTTCCTGCCTCGTCTATTAGCCAATCACAAGCCAGAAATTTTTCGCCTATCTATTTTATCGCTGCAGTCTTACAATAAATGAAGTATAGTTGATTTTTTTTCTTTTCGATTATAATTAGTTAATAACACCCCCACACAGAATGGAAAGATTTTTTCTGGAATGTAGGTTTTTCATTCGAGAGACGAGCTTGCTAAACACTGTAAATAATATAAAAAAAATAGTTTTCTTGAAATGTTATTTGTATTAAATAAATATTTTCTTGGGATTAGAACATCAAAAAAATCGAAGACAGAAAAATGTTTCTTCCAAGTGAAGCATTTAGTCTTAAGCTAAGAAAATATTCATATTAGTACATTAACCGGTACCTTTTGAAAATGTTTATGAAACGTTGTACGTTGAAGGTTATATCATTGTACGGGTAAGTATGGCATCTGTATTCTGATTTCTGTCGCTACTTTCTAGGACGGCATGACTATATCTCTTGGCACTAGGTGGTGCCAGGAAATATTTCAGTACCGTTACTGGAGATTAGTGGCGTAAATTGAGAGGTGAACAACAATTTGAGCAAGTGAAAAAAGCGTTAGTGCTTTTCTCATCTCACATTGTTCTGCCGGGAGTGATTCCATCAATACCATATAGCTATATATTGGTTATTGTTTCTAGGCACTTTTTTCATGTGTATTTTTAATTAATGTTCGCTTTTATTTGAACATTATTCTGTAGATAACCCACCTTAGCCTTTTTAAAATCATAAGCAATGAAAATAATTTACCGCATTGTATACAGATATGTCGTACTGTTTTAAACAAGGTAATTAATTGCAATTAATAATGTGAATATAAATAATATGCATTTCAAGAATTCTAAGTAAATAAATGCATTATTTTAAGGAAATCAAGCTAATTAAGAAAACCATTTACTATCCTTAAGAAAATATTATTTTGTGTTATAGCGGCCATTTACTTATACTAAGACTTCCTTTCTTCAAATTTTCTGCAAGATTTTCTTCTTATTGAATTTGTGGTTAACTGAAACAGTAATTGTCTTGAATTCAGGCGGACAGTCTTGATACAAGTAAACGTTTCCTTGCATGGACTATTACTGCTGCTACTAAAAAACTGTATACTTAATTCAAAGGGCATTCTTCCTGTTTAAAAGTATATTCTCAGTATTAGCTAATTCTAAATGAATCACACCTACATCTTATATCGGAATATAACGGTTTCAGTTGAGTATATTAATATTTTTGAATCAAGGTTATATTTTTGGGTCTGTAAGTATGCACTTGTCTCAATATAAGCCTAAAATTGAGATGAAACAATATCTAACCATAAATACAAACCACTCACTTACCTCTGACCCATTTTGCTATCATCTCTGTACGGCGAAGCAGACGTAGACCGTCTATCGGGAGTCTCTTGCTTGTCATCTAACCAATCACAAAGAAAACAACATCATCAACAACAAATCGAATTCCTTCATTTAGCACGCGATAATGCACCTTCTTCCAGCTGCCTACTTACCTTCGGAGGTGCAATCGCTGGATTTCGAACGCGCAAAACTTCGCGTGATCATCGTGTTACGCTTGAACGTGATCTTAAACGACTCCTTGAACGATTTCGAACGCGAAAACTTAGTGGGCAACGCTACCGGTTCATTTTGGGCAGCTTCTTTGTTCGGCGAACGCCTGATGTTAACGTACTCATCGTCTACGAACATCGCGACCGCGTTCCTCAGCAAGATCTCGGGCAAATTTGACGACATTATTGTTGTCATATTCCTGATGTATTCGTTATCTCCGTACCATATCAATTCATACGGTTACGCTCGACGAGATAAGGATTTTAATTGATAGTATGTTCATATCTGTAGTCTGTATGTGGTTTATTTATATAAATACCTCCTCGGATTTCTATACAACGTGTACATACGTTAACTTTCACTGTGTTACGTTTGTCGCGAATGTAATAGATCAATAAATAAGAAATCGTCTTTGCGTAGAATTATCAAAACGTAATCGGGTTGATTTGGGACGCGAGCTGTACGGACTATGCGACAGAAAAAAAATTCAAAATCACACAACAAGCGAGTCACTATCTCGGCTCCCGACGTTCCAATAATATTTTGGCAATCTTCGCGGTTACCTTCTTACGTAAAATTGTCTACGTTTCAGATTCCTTTAAATACAAAAGAGATAATGCCTCGTACAGTCCGTGATAAAATAGTACGATTTTGCTTACTGGAGTTAAGAAACTAATCTGCTGATTATACCATTACTAAACATGTTAATTAATAATAGCTTAAGTGGATTATAGATATGGAAAGGTATGTACCATCCTGGATGAAGACTATGTTATGAAGAACTTGGTGTAACAAAATTTTGCGGTATTTCAAAGTAATTACGTTGACCCGTAACTGTGCCTTGATTCTTTTAAGAATAAAATAGGTTGGTTCTCAAAAATGAAAATGAAACTATTGAAGCTCTAGGATTAAGCCCCCATATCCAGTTCCACGAGATCTACCTAATGTAATGAAGTCGCAAGACATCAATGGTCAAGAGTTCCTTGCGATCGTAATAATATCGAGGATTATCGAAAGTTTGACGACTAATCAATAAAGTTCATGATATCATGTAAGCAGACCGCCGGATGAAGATTAGAGAGACTGCTAATATGGTAAACATCTCAACTGAACGTGTGCAAAACATTTTTCACGAAAAATTGAGAATGAGAAAGCTATCGGAGAGATGGGTACAGCGTCTGTTGACGATTAAACAGAAATTGAATCAAAGCAATGTTTGGACATGTTTAAGCGCAATACTAGTGAGATTCTGGGGCGCTATGTGGCTGTAGATGAGACATGGATACATCACTATACGTTAGAAACCAAAAGACAGTCGGCAAAATGTTTTTTTTTTTCCGGCGAACGTGCACCCAAGGAGATGAAGAAGATTCCATCTGCCGGAAAAGCTATGGCAACGATATTTTAGGATTCGCAAGGCATAATCTTAATTGATTATTTGGGGAAAGGAAGGATAATCACGGTACAGTGCTGATTTATTGGACTACGATGCTGAGCTCATGAGAATTTTCTACCATCATGATAACGCCCCGGCCCATTCATCAGCAATTGTAACAGTAAAACTAGTCCGGTCTGTAGGTATCAATCGTAAATGGACAAGTCATCGTCACAAGATTGAAAAAAACATCAAAATGAGCTCATAGGAGTTGTCCCAGATTTTTATGAAAGTGATGGTACATGAACCCTAAAAAAAAGAATATGATTATAAAATGATAACTGAAACAGTTCACTAAAACCCTTACCACAACACTTAATTCGTACTGGACGCACGTTTCGATAGCCAAGCTATCATCATTAGCAGCAAGACTGAACAGTTCAGTCTTCCAGTGCCACAGTTTTAGAGTACCCGTTTAATAAAATGATAAAATAAATATTAACAGTAGCTCAATTCCAAAAATCGCTATAGAGAGAAAAGAATTTTGCCATTAAAAAAATTACTTTTTAACAGAAATATGACATACTAACCTAACGCAATATTACATGCATTCCATCAGTTATTCAGAACCACATAAATGTTCGTATTAGGTCCTTTTATTCCTAATCTAAGTACCAGAAATCACATTTGACTAATACGCACTTCCGGAGAAATAACGATTTCTGTAGATGCCATCTTTTTCGAAAGAACGCTAATAACTCTGAAACCCTTGGTTTTAGGACAATAGCACCCTATTAAAGGAAATTCCAGAAATGCAATAATACATAGCATATTCCATTTAAAATAACTAGCTGCGAATTTATGAGACATCCTATAAGTTTCAATAACATTTTAAGCCATGCTCACGATGAGACTTTATAAAAAGAAAAGTCGTTTTGAAAAATCTCCACTCACAAAGGTAAAATCCTCCATGCCCACGGAGATGACATCCCCTGTATAGTTTAACGCTATCCATGATACTTTTTTGGAAGCAGATTTTGATGGGAAATACCAAATAGAAAAACATATAATGTGTCCCCGGGTTGAGTTCATTATAGGTATAATCGACAAAAAATGTTAGAATTTCATGTTAATGTTTTGGGATTTTGGCTCGCTTGGTCTGACAAATATGTTAGGAAGTTTTTTATTTTTTAGAAATTAAGACGGCAATGAAAAATGTGAAAAAAATATTTTCTATTCAGGTAAAGAGCCCTTTCGATCAATAATACGGTAAAATGTTATTGAGAAAAGTTATTGAATGATCGGCCTACTAGGATAAAATCCATTATTTGTCAGTTTCGTTTCAGGTACTTTACCTGAAACGAAAGCAAACAGAAAATAAGTTTCGGACCAATTAGAACTTCCCAAATATTAAGTTCCAACTCAAAATTTTTTTTGTAGATTACATTTATATTAAATTCAATCCAGGGATATACCGCGTTAGTTAGTTCCGTAGTAAAGTGAACCGCTAAAATATATGGACAGTGTTGCAACGTTTTCCCGCTATGAAAGTATAAGGTGGGGAGTCGGGCGAAGTATGAATCCAATCACCGTCAGGAGATGATTGCGTCTCTAGCTATGCATTACATCCGTAGTTTATTTATTTAATTAAGTACATGTATGGTACATCGTGTGGTGACGTATGTGTATACTGTTTCACACAAAGATTACTTGTGCTATTCTTTCCCAGTAGCAGTTGTAACTTGTTAAATTTCCCTGGGGATTTAGTTCAATCTTGATTTTTTTAATGTACCTCAAAGCACACTGAATTTTACGTAATGATAACTTAACCTAATAATAACAATAATTTGCGTTGAAATCACGCATATGACATCAGCGGTGTCAATAAATGGAATGTATAAATAACACACGCTATATAAAAATACAGGATGTTTTAAAACAATGTCTGAGGATTTTAAGGGCATGTAGTAGGGTCGAAAATAAGATAAAAAATCTTAATAATCATATATCCGCAAATCAATGGTTTACGAGATAACAACGATTTTATTTTAATGGCAAAATACATTTGCTTTCGTGGTTTTTATTAATGTGGTATTGTGTTTTAACATAAAAAAAATTACAACTAAAGAGAATGCTCAAAATACCGTCCTTCCATTTCGACACGAGATCTACATCTTCCTTCAAAGCAAGCGTGCACTCGTCGAAAAAACCAGGATTTTTTCAATATCTGGCAACAGTGTTCTATTCGTTGGCGAAACTCTGGAAGATCGTTTAGCGGTGTTGCGTACACTTAAACCTTTAAATAACCCCAGATACTAAATTGCAACGGTGTTAAATCGGAAAACCATGCAATGGGAGCCGCTCGCCCTATTCCTTTCCCAGGAAATTCATTATTCAGATGTTCCCTAACAGCGTAAAATGCGGTGGAGCTCCATCTTGCGTAAACCAGAGATTCAGTCTGTAATTTAAAGGTAAATCTTCCAGAAGAAGCACCTGTTAAGCTTTGTGGCAAAACAACCTCTATCATGTCTAACCAGCCGTCTAGAGAAAAACGCTGCTGATGGTAAGGCTTCAATGGTAGCATGAAGATTCTCGTCACTCCAAACATGGTTGTTGTGGAAATTAAATATTCCATTTTCAGTAAAATCGACTGAATCAGTAAAAAGGACGCTAGTAGCGAAGCCTGACCGTTCAGGAGCTGTTCGCAAAACCACTCACAGAATGTCCCTCTCGCTTAATAATTCGAAGCAATAAGAAGTTGTACCCGTTGGATATAGCAGGGGTATAGGAACTGCCCATAAAGAGTTCTTCAAACAAGATAGCTGCTTACACCCACCTGAATCGAAATTCTTTTAACACTTGCTTCAGGATTTTCATGAATAATATTCAATATTTGTTTTTCTACTTCTGCTGTCCATGCCGATCTCTGCCGTCCAGTATCATAAGACCTCTTCTCAAACGAGTCAGTTTTTCGTCGTAACACCATCTCAAACCCTTGCCTTTCAACTGTTCTCCTTGATTATATTTGATTTGCTTTGTGTCTCGAAATTATACTGTGCAATACTTTTCTTTTTAATTACGTTCTTATAAACTTAGAAGTCATGAAATAGTACCACATTAGAGATAGTACTGGAAATGACTGCTCATTTGAACATCTATCCTAATAATAGCTTCAACTGAATTTTTACACATACAAATACGATTCATTTTGACATAAAATTCCATTAATTAGATTTAGAAAACATGTTTTCGTTTTGTTTCCATAAGTCTTTGTCGAGCAGATACCTCGAGCACGTACGTTAGACGACTGCAGGCGACTGATTTGCGACTGTGGGAGATTGTCTAGGAACAGAGGAGTGAAGAGGGCGTTCCAAGCACAAGCGACAACATTATTCGCTATATGTATGGGACCAGTGCTTAAAAATGAATCTTTACCTTCCCTAGTATATACTATGTAAGGTGTTCTATTTAAAAATAGTGTAGATGACGCCATAACTTTAACATCAATTACTCTGTTGATTGAAAGTTATTTGAAGAACAAAACATAAAATAGAAACATAGCATTTTTTTCGAAAAGAATTCATTCAGCTAAAATTAAATACTTTACTTTATCGCCGCTTTGTACAATGCAAATACCGCATTTATTTTGTTACTAAGTGTATCTTACGCGTTTCATTCATATTCCGGATGTTTTACGGCGCCCGAGGAAAACGCCTTTCTTGAAAGGGAACTGAAATAGACCGCCGGGAATATACGTTGCATAAATGTAGATTTTATATACGTTCAAAAACTGAATAGTAAATTTAATTTAGTGACGATCAAATTTTATCATCTTCGTCTGTGACGATCGTTGTTATGCGCCAAACATTAAGTACCTACACGCTGTATTATTAGAGAATTCTTGGCATGGTTTGCAGTTGTTAAAATTTAGCCGACGATTTACGATATGCGATTCAAAGATGAGCCGTCCAAATTTGAAATGTTAGCATCAAAGTCAATACGTAAAAATTTTATGGGACTTAAATGATTATGCCTATTATAAAATTTTTATTATAAGTTTTTACTGCAAATCGTTTCAAAACGTTAACCATGAAAAAAAATCACAATAAGAGCTGGCTTTGCAAAAGAAGCCAAGAAAATACCAATGTAGAAATGGTCTCCGTCTTCGTCTCCAGATTCGCCTAAAGAATTTGAACGTCCTGTTCGCGAGTTTTTAAGCAAAAGCTTTGCTTGTTTTTCCTGGGAGATGGATCGGTAGGCGAGGACCAATGGAGTGCTCCCCGGGTCCTCAAATCTTACGCCCCTTAATGTTTTCTTCTAGGGGTATTTAAAATTAAAAATCTATGTTGATAAACCATAAAATCTAGAAGATTTGAAAAACAGCATTAGGTCTAAAATGAGTAAATTTAGCGGCGAGGACCAATAGAGTGGCTCGCTAGCCCCTAGATCTTGATTTTTTAAAATTTTAAGCAATTTGTTTTTCCTGGAAGGTGGATCGGTAGACAAGGGCCAATAGAGTGCCCCTCGGGTCTCCAGATCTGACGCCCCTCTGTTAGAGATTTGTTCCCTGTGCTATGCTAGAAGATGCCAAATGAATTTGTTCCCTAATTTTATCGTGCAGTGTATAAATATGTAAGGTTAGCAATTCAAACTCGCATTTTTTTACTTGAAAATGAGTAAACCATTTATTTATTTTCAATTGTCATATATACACATATAATAATAATTAGAATTAGAAATATCTTCGAGTCTAAAATAATCATACATGTATCAATCGAAAGTGCAGTAAAGTATAACTACATAGATTATGTAATAGTAGATAATTGGTGGTGATAATTGCAAATTATTTGTTTTTTTATTATGTTATTGTATCGTTAAAATTGAGTTTAATTTCTTTTAATGCCTATATTCAGATAAAATTTCTCATACAATTTTTTTTTGTATTTTATTTTTTTTTTATTCTTTTTATAATTGAACATAATTGTTATACAAGTTGGTTGTGTTTTCATTACACAATTTTTAATTTTAATTCTATAAATTTTTTTTATTGTACTTGACCACGTAAAACAAACGATAACGTTAACAAATGCATTGATGGATAAACAATAGGATAATCCCTTCCTGGATACAACATTTAATTTAAATAAGAAAACATAAGGGATCCAGAACAGTATTTTATACTGTAAAGGAAAGATTTCTTATATTGACCGATAAATTTAACAATAATCCATATTTTTGTGCCTACTTAATTGGTACCGAGCTTAAGCCTATATCACACTCTTTCAACTAAAAAGGAGCCCAACCCTTCAAAATTTTCAATAATATCTCTCTTTATTAATTTTAACCAGGAACTGGCAAAATAAAATATTGCATGTAAATATTTACCCTTAAAACAACTTTTTATTTCACCAACGTTTCGGTTATAATCATCTTCACTCCTTTTCATAATAATTCTGCTGGTTAGCGCTCTAACAAATAATATATCATATACATATACATATATAGAAAGCAATAATTTTGTAATTTAGTTTTCCGTTTCTCATATCATTCTGACAAAGAATTTTCTCTTAAAGTCTAACATTTATTATTTTTTATTATTCTTTTTTTCCCATTTTAATATTTACATTTAGGTGTCCACTTAAAGTCTAAATATTCATAATATTTTTTCTTTTTATCATATTGTTACGTTGGTTTAGTTATAAGTATTTAGCAGGAAAATATGATTCGAAGCTTTCAGTTTTGTTTTATTTTATTACGTTTTATTTTATTTTAATTGTATATACAGGGTGTGTCAACGATTAACAAACAAAAGGATCTCAAATAAATCGTCTCCAAAGTTATCTTGTTAGGTAATCGTGTAAATGTCTTGTTTGGTAGTTTTAGAAGAAGCCAGGAATATATCGAGTTTAATCACATCTAAAATAAGGATTTTAAGAATTCTTTTCACATATTTAACACCCTGTATCTACGGATAATTTATTCTTCGTTATCTTCATATGTATGTTACTCGTTCTGTTTTGCTTGTATTTTTCTGTCGACTTCGCTTTTAATTTTCTATTTCTGCGAATGCTACGTCAGTACAGATAGTTACTTACACAGAGACAAGTACATCATATCTATGTATATGTAATTAATTGAATAGTTCTAGTTATTTAGTTTATTATCTTTCTAGTCAGTCCATGTCAGTTCGTGTGTAGTTTATTAGGATGTAGTACATAAGTATATAATGAGGTATCTACAGAGTGTTCCATTGTAATGTACCGGGGGCGTTTTAACATTTAGATTCGATATTTGGTAACGTTAAAATTCTTCACATAAACGCAATTTTTCACATTGAGTTTTATTTGTTTTGGTACAACAGCTGTTTACAGGGTGTTTATTAAACATACGGCAAAAATTCAAGGAATTATTCCATGAACTATTCTAAGAATATTTTGTACTTCTATGATTTTTGAAAAACCTCCTTATTTCGAAGATACAGAGCGAGAAAAATTTTCGACAAAACCAATTTTGATATTTTTGAAATTATTAATGTAGCCGAAATAAAAATATGGCGTACAACACTGGACTTATCGAGTATAAAAAAATTGTAAAAACGCGCTGTTATCTTTTAACAACATTCCGATTACAAAGAACGGCTGTTTTACCCACTAACAATAGGCAAGTGCAGACATAGAAAAGTAAATCAGTTAAAACGTGGATTTCATTTGAATACGTTTCGTGATTGATCATTTTGTATGTGTCAAATTTCTTGAGACCGATTGACGTGTATTTTCTATCTTTTAATACTTAAACTTTTGTTAGTGAAGTTCTCTATCATGAATCGCTATACGAACGCCGAGATGATTAACATGCATTTCATTTATGGACTTGCTGATGGCAATTCATTAGAAGCTAGACGGTTGTAACATGAACGATTCCTGACCGTAATTGATTCACTGATAGAAAAACCTTCCAAAGTATTCATCAACGTCTTCCCTGAAACACAGTGCACATTAAAACAGATAGTAGAGGACCAGTGAAGGCCAAATGGACAGTAAGAACGGGTAGGAATTAGAGAAGACAGTGCTGAAAATTGCAAATACTTTGAATGTAAGTAATGGGACGGTTTGGAAAATTCTTAGGGAGTATTTGTTGTACCCATGAGGAGAAGATTGGATTCTTGCATCCTAGCTGGAGGTAGTCATTTTCAACAGTTCTTGTAGATTAAGAAACTTTAAATGTAATTTTTGGTAATAAAATGATGGTTTTGTCGAAAAACTTTCACGCCCTGTATCTTCGAAACAAAGGGGATTTTCAAAAATCATCAAAGGACAAAATATTCTTAGAATAGTTCATGGAATAACCCCTTGAATTTTTGCCGTATATTTAATAAACACCCTGTATATACCGGGCGTCCCACTTTAATCTTAATAGAGGAATATCAGGAGAAATATAAATCCTACGAAAAAGTCCGTCACACCATTGTTTGTTGTTGATGAAAACCCCGATTTTTTTATTACATATCGCAATTCTACGCTAAAAAATATGTAACTTTTGCCTGAAACATTCTTTTGTTAATTTCATAGATGGCGCTGTAATGTTGTTGCTGTAGTCTTCATTGGCTAATCGGACAACAATCACGGAATGTTTACTTTTCAGCGTAAAATTGCAATATGTAAAACTGAAAAAATGAATCTAAAATCGTCATTTTGTGGCCCCCGATGAGTCGAACAAACAATGGTATGACGCACTTTTTCGTAGTGTACGTATTTCTCGAGATACTCCTCTGTTAAGATTAAATGGAACACCCGGTATAATGCACCACAAAGAGAATTTTTTTTCAACTGTTTAAGCACAGAAAATTAAATACATGTGTATGTCAAGTTGTTTTTGAATGTCTACAACATTATAAAATGTCAATATTTAAAACGAATAATTTATTGTAATCAAAAAAAATATATATATACTTAATGAATGTTTTCTAGGTCTTAATTTTGTTTTGATTTTTTTATTTTATATAGAACGATTAAGTGTTACATGCACTAAACGTTATTGATATCACATAAATTTTTAAAGCTTATTACTGTTTATAAACATGAATATATAAACCCAAACTATGATATGTTCATAGGACACTGGTGTTATATACCTATATACATATCATATGTTAGTGCTTGTTTCAAGTAATCGAAGTGTGCTTGCGTTCAGTTTTGTCCTGACATTACGGCAGTTAATTCGTAGTTTCATACAGATTATGCATGAGATATGGCCAACAAACGGTTTTTCAGTATAAAGGATATAGGAAAATTATTTGATGTCGATGAGTTTTTTTAGGGATTCGGAGGGTTTTACCGCCGGATCCCGATACATTGAGTGACTGCGGTGAAGGAGATGTCGGATTAAATGAAGTTACAGATGTTCCTGGATATGTAGAAGCTCAATTACATGGATTTAATGCATCAGAAGAAAACATAAACCATGATTCTGAAAGTAAACATTGTAATGAAGGCCATCCAAGAAATTAACTGATGTTCCTTCACAATGGTACAAATCACGTCCATCTTATACCAATCCAATTCGAAATATGCAGAAAGAAGAAGACAAAATAAAAAAAACATCAACGAAGAAATATATAATTTATCTCCAGTAGAATAATTTGAAAAATGCATAACTGATGAAATTTATAACATTATACAGGTTGAAACAGAAAGATATGCTAAGTGTGTGAAAAACTTTACCGATTTTATGCTGATTATCAAGGGTTTAAAATTTTTTGTGGCTATCATATTTTGCTTTCTGAGAAATTGTATTAGTCCACAGATGAAAATCCTAGAATGTAAATTGTTAGAAAAGCAATGTCCCAAAACTCCTACATGAAGCTAAAATCCGTCTTTCATTGTTGTAATAATGAAGAAGTCGATATGACTGATAGGTAATAATAAATAAATATATATTTTTCCTGCCATTTTCATGTATGGTTATATCTTAGATGCTACAAAACTCGTCCGCTAATAAATTAAATAAACGCTGCATTTCAACAATAGGGTGTATTTTCTACCTATCTCTCAATTGACGAAATGTAAAATATTTCGGCCATAATCGCCTGAAACGAGTTATACAATCCAAATCTATTTGATTTGAATACAAGGTATGACCACCATGTAGCTCCAATAGCTTCTGCTACAAATTCCTGGTTTACTACAAGAGTCGCAAGTTATTATAGATCTGCTGGCAAACATTCAAACTCCCAATAACCATTTGATGTTTCTTGATAACTTTTTTTACAAACCGGGATATACTGATTCGCTTAAAGTCAAATGGATTTCATACTACAAGTAATACTACGAAACTGAACATGCTAAAAATTTCATCCCAACTAGTATGGATACAATGCGTGAGAATCGGACGGAAAAATCATCTCTTACGAGTTCAAAAGATCTTTCAAAAGAAGAACGGGGTGCATTTGATTATAGATTTGATGAAAATGGTCTTGAGATGGAATGATAATAAATGGTTGCAATGGGTTTTTGACACTATAGAACCTCTGGATAATGCAACAAGGTGGTGTAAATCACAAATGTAAAAGATTTCCGCAACCTAATATAATAAAAACATATAACCAACACAAGGGAGGTCTTGAGGTTAGTGGAAAAATACGCTATTCAAATTAGAGGCAAAAAATTGTATTGGTCGTTAATTACAAGGATGATCGACATGTCACTAACAAATGCATGGATCCTCTACAGAAAGATGCATGGTTCCGGCTTGCTAACTGCATTAGATTTTAGAAGAAATATTGCAACATTTTATTTAAAGTTTGGATATACTAGAACACAAACAAAAAGTCACATACATAGGACAATATCCCATGTAAGAGACGATGGCAAGAATCATTGGATAAGACCAAGAGAAAAGCAGCGAAGATGTCAATTTCCTTATTGTCAGAAGAAACCTATAACATATCGCAGCAAATGTGATATTACGCTATGCATTGACCGCATTGAGCCAAACCATACGAAGCAAAATATTTTGTAGGATTTCTCAAATAAGTCACAAACTGTATACATATGGTACCGATGTCATATTCAAATTCTCTTTTCGCCTCATTTGGCCTAAATGGAACAATAAATCGACAAAATGGCTGTTATTGGGGTAGACAGAATCCTCAGTGGACGATTACTAAAGCACATACTCAATATTCTTGCAAAGTTGATGTGTGGGCAGGGATTTGTTGACAGTAGAATCGTTGGTCCTTCTTTGTTGAAACTCCCACGGGGCAATGATATCTGGATTTTTTCAGGGATGCACTTGTACCTGCTCTTACAGAAATTTTTCCAAATGAAGACGATCCTGACTTGCCAAATGACGATACTTGGTTTCAACAAGGAAACGATCATTTCATCTCTTGAATCACAGCATTTATCTTTGCTTTTTGTTTTTAATAAAATTTAAATGGCGTCCATTCAAAAATTCTGTTATTGAAATTTTAATGGTACAATTTAGACAATTAAGTGATCTAACAAAATAAAAAGAATTGGATGTTGCCGTTTAAAAAAATTGTCGATGACTTCATTACATGAAAACAAGAAGATAGGGAAACTTGAAATAAACTGCCTATTAAAATTGGCCTGTACGAGCATTTCTTCGAAAAACAAATTGCTTCAAATTTAATCAATTTATACCCTCATTTTCCCGCGCATAGTATATGAAAGTTCACAGGAAGTTATCCTATTTTAAAATATAAAATACCAATTAGAATTTTCGATTTTTGTTAGTTTTTTGAAATACATTTAACATTGCGTTTCATGAGCGTACCCTATATAAAAAATAGTTTTCATAATGATATATTGAAACCTATATAGTACCGAATATCAAAAATATATAGAAGTATATGAGAGCGTCAAGTCTCATCTGAATTGTAGACGTCAATGTTTTTCAAAAGTGCTAAATAACTCAAAACCAAATTTCGTTTCGGGTTCGACGAAGGAATCTTTTAAAAACACAACTGAAAATTTGTCCTTGTTGTATATTGGGTTTAAAAAATACAACGTGACGATTTAAGGCTCGAAAGAATCTTAGCACTTTGTTTTTAAAATGTCCTTTTGTATTAATCTAAAATGAAATTCTGCACTTCATAATCGATGCTGACGTGGTAACCTTGAATGTGTTTATGGAAATATAACTACTGATTCAGTAACCTTCAATGTTTTCACGCATTTAGATGTTAGTCCTTTTTCTTTTAACAATATATAATATGTATAAAATATATAGGACAGTTAATTTCTAATAAACGAAAATAAAAAAAGATTTGCGACTTTGTGGCTTCATTTATATATTTCATTCATCATTAACAACAAGATTATGAAATTTTTGTTTATTTTAAGCGTCGGTACTTAACAGGTTAAACACCTATTGCACAAAACAAATAAAACCCATGCTAAAAGCTTCGTTTTGATAAGAATCTAACCGTCCAACTTTAATCAAACCATCCGGCATTGAATTATAAAATAGAACGCGTAAAAAGGTTATATAAGGTTTCGTTGATTTTACGTCTATGTATATATAAATTTTGATATAATCTTTTAGATATCTTATTGCTTATACGTAACTTAAATAAATCATGTGTTTCTCCTTGTACTACAGCGAAATTATAAGCCTACTTTATATTTTCTTTCGTTTGGTGTTTGTAGCTCTACCTTACAAGTATTTTATTTTAGATTATTTTTTTTATTTCAATTTCACTACTTAACATATAGTTTCTTTCTATTAAGAAAACTGGACTGGACTGACATTTTTTTTTTGTAAATATACATTCTATATTGTGTTTCAGTAGGCACCAGCTACATTCACTCACGTAGCTTGTGCCAATCTGCTAGCTGACGCCTTGGAGAATTGCATACTTCGTTCCAGTGGTGAAGAGCGGAGCCTGTGCATTTAGAACCGCCTAACTCTAGCCTTCCGATTACCTAAAAGGAATTTTTGTCGTAAAAAAGAAGTATGTCTCAAAATTATCTCTCACCTCGTTTTTGGTAACCCTATCCCAGTCTAGGAGCAAAAACTCTAAGCTGACTGCCTCCAACGTTTCCCCACCGGCCGGTATATCGAATACGAAGCTCTCGTTGAAGACCGGACTCAAGGTTCTCTTCTTCACATGCGTCTTCTTCTTGGCAATGCGCTGACCGTTGTAGAGCAAGTAGATTTTAACATAGGGATCTGCAAGGCCAGTTACATCCATTTTTGGTAGATTTCTGGCTTTCAATACGACTACAGTGAGTCTATTTGCAGCTGGTTGCCAGCATAATGAGACTAACAATTCGCCTCGACCCTGTGATCTTATCTGTGAAGAAGAAAACATGTTGGGAAGGAAAGGTTTTTACCTTGCAATAAGAAATTAAAAAATTATTAATAAAAGTTTTCCTTTAAATAACTGTTAATTTAAGAGAATCTTCAATACATTCCAATAATAAGAAAAAGCGTTCTTTACCAAACACGCAAGTTTTCTTACCTTTAAACTCCTTGCTTGGATTTCCCTACACAACGCCATCTGTTGATTTTCAGCCTGAGTGACATCGATCGAATTCAATGCACAGAACACTTCCCCTATTATATCATCTCGAGAATACCTATAAGAAAATAGAAAAACTCAATTTAGATTCAACACTTATCACCAATTAAAATGTTTGCCTTACAATCCATCGAAGCAATTTAAAAAAAAATACCTGTCAAAACTGAGAACTACAAAGTGCAGAGTGATGCTGGGTAATTGATTGAAATTAATCCCATAGAATGTAAAATCCTCATCGTATACTGGATTCCTGGTCTTGCGTAAAACCCTAGTTTTTACTTTGTGCTGTTTGTCAGGCAACAATTGAAGCTTGACGTATGGATCGCTCGAGCCCAAATTTGGATCTTTCGCTGGTAAATCTCGACAGCGTACTACGGAGACGATCAAGGCATTTTTATCGTGCTTATATCTAAAAGAATGTCAACAATTAAGAGTTAAAATTTGATAATCTTGCTTAGAATGTATGAACCTTAATTTAAAGATCAATTGCCCTAGATACGAAGCACTTTGTTGCAGGTTTTTCTCGTTTGTTTCGATTTCCTCTTTGCTGGGGACGTGAGTTTCACATTCGGCCTGAAAGGTGTCCTTCACTGCAGGTGGAGCTGGTTCAGGTCTTTCGGTTCCGCTACTAACTCCGTTTTCTAATGGTCCACCGCTTCCTGTTGGGCTTGGTGTAGTAGGTACAGACACCTATTAAATATTGATTGAAAAAACAGGCTGATTTCTATTTTTTGTGAATTAGCTTTTGGTATTATCGGCAGTTCAATCGCATTTTCGGTGTCACCAGAAGTGATACCGGATAATAAAATTAAATAAACTATCTTGCACATTGTTGTCAATTGGTTTGTTGTCAATTGAGTTGCCAAATTTGGATTTTGAAAACCTTATTAATAAACAATACGCTAGCTTGGCGATAAAATAAATTAAATAATGATACTGGTCAAGGAAAAAAAATTATTGTAGTTACAAGAATCACATCAAAGTATATGAATGGGAAACGGAAGTTGCAGGTACATAGTTTTTGAGCGGATGAGCCATATATTGGGGTATATGCTTCGAAGAATACAAGATTTCTCGTGTCAGAAACGAAAAAAAGTTGCAGCGAGCCGGAATATGAAGAATACGGGATGTAGGCGGTTGACGACGGCGATGACAGAAGATCTAGCTTAGATAAGGTTTCAATAAATTAAAAGCAGGATTGGTTTTCGAAGAATCAAAAAGAAATCTTAAAACAATATTTAATTAATGTAGAAGAATATTGAATTGAATCACATTTGGTTGGGAAATAGAAAATGCTTTTCAACACCTCACATGCTAGATGAGAAAGGTTAGCCGTGGCCAAGAACTGCTTGTTACTGTACTACGAATTACTTGCACTAGGTAAAAGAGGAGAAGTTGGTCCTGGCATTGGAATTACGTAGCATTGAGGTGAAATGAAATGCATAATGGTGTTGCCTAAGGTACATATGTGGTATGACAAAAATTTCAACACCTATTGCACAAATTGGAAGCTATTGGATGGCTTACGTTGTTTAACTTTCCATCGTCAACTAGTTTCCTCTAAATCCCCTCCGTATCTTGACTTAAAAATGAAATTCCCGATAAATGTTCATAGCCTTATGACTGGATGCAAAGGCCAGATATCCTCGCCTACACACAAAACCTTGCTAAACAAAAGTCCCTTCACTTTTCAGGTATATTCTCTAACTAATAATTTGCCATCTAATTTTATATCGCTTCCTCTCAGATTTGATAAAAAGTTAATGAAAAACGTCTTAGCACAACAAGCTTCTTGATGTATACAGGTGAACGAGTATGATGTGTCAGTGCGGTCATATTCTGGCAGCATTCCGCATAAGTATATACCATCGTTTTCATAAAAATCTGGGATACGGGATATTATTATGATATTACCCATTTTAAACATGTCTATTGTAAAATATGAAAAAATTTTATATCAAATTGTCTGTCAGTATCTATCGTAAATCGACAAGCCATTGTCATAAGATTGAAAAAACAAGCTCATATGAGTTGTCCCAGATTTTTATGAAAGCAGCGGTATATACTTCAGAATTGAAAAGTATTAGATCCAAATTTTTACGTTCGTTCCGTTGATGGAAAAGTGACAGAAGTCAAAAACGACAATTTTTTAGATAATTAGTCAAAATGAATCCTAAAAGTCAATATCTTTGTATGGAAAAGTTACACGATATTTTAACAATGTATATTAATGGTTTGATGAAATATACAAATATAAAGTCCATTAACTGTCATGTAATGAAAACACTTTAAAGTGGCTCTCCTGAAAAGTTAATTATTTTGACGTGTCACTTTTTCAGCAACGGAACGATATGTCAATTTTCATTTCTTAACAAACTCACTATCAAGCAATCCGTAGTGACTATGATTCATAATAAATGAAAGAAAAAAAAGCGGTCTTGAATTTCTTCCTATTTGTCAATTGTTGTCTTAAGATTTTTAAGGTTTCAAGGTTGTTAAGGTAACTGCTTTTATTGGCTGTATGCAAAATGGTAAAAATTACTATCAACTTTCAATAAATGGTTATTATCCTTAAGATGCCGAGCAAAATGAGAGAGCCCTCATGAATTTGGTCCTAAACATCTGACATGTTCTGTAATGCTTGTTTCAAAATTCCTATAAGGTCTACCAATATAATTACACCTTTCTTTTTTAATTTATCTATTTTGTCCTTATTGTTTTTATTTCTTGCAAGATGGTGACCTCCCCCCAGTCAACTTTGCATACAAATAAAAATAGATTACCAAAACCTTTATTTCTGTGGTATATGGCAATAATTCCCAACATGCGTGATCCATTTGGATTCATGTTTGCATTACCTTTTCAAAATTGTAGAAATATACAGGATATTTCATTTATCATTCACTTGCTGTCACACCGAAAATGCAATTTAACTGTCGATAACACCAAAAGTTAATTCACAGGAAATAGAAATCGACATGCTTTCTCCTAGAAACTCTAGCTTTTGTCGTTCAAAAGTCAATAGAAGACTTTACACAAAAAGTAAATAAATGATCTTGAACAAGAAACATTTCAAGCATTTCCGATAAATTAATTAAATTGTAACATTATTAGATCATAAAGAAACCCATTAAAATTGTATACGTACACCGGGTGGCGTTTTATTAGGTCCCGTCGGACTTGGGCTCTTCTTTAAGTAATGAGTGGTAGCCCCAGCAGGACTCTTGACCGCCGTTGGCCTGCGATGAGTATGAAACGCTAAAGGTTGATCCGGTCCATGTCTTTTCGCTCTTTGAAGCCGCCTCTGGCGGTAGCAATAACAGGTAGCGGCCGCTAGACATAGAATGAAGACAGCAGCACAGAGGCATATCGCTATTATCTTCGGAGAAGTAACTGTAAGAGAATTAAGAAAACATTTTTTTTGTAAATACTGGTTTTACATGAGATTTTCGAAAAAAATCAATTAAAACGGAAGTTATTGAATCTAGATTGATCGTAGAGGGTTATTTTCTTCCAAAAGAAAACACCAACAGAAGTAACCGTTAGAAATTTAGGTAGGTTAAAGCCGGTCCACACACATAGAGCGAATGCTTACGGCTAGCACACTGGGAATATTGCTTTCCCATGTTTTCGTGTCTTATTAGTGCCGTGGATATCGATCAACGTCAGGTTTTCATACAGGTGCCGGCCTGTCGCGATGAAATTGCCTTGGATTAAAGGGCTGGTATTAAGGTTTTACTTTAGAAGCGAATTCTGAGCTTAGGAAGAATGAATAACTGCTTTATTGGGGTAAAAAGCGACGAATAAGTAGTGTAAAATTGAAATTTATGACGAGATGTTATTTTCTTCGTTTTTCTAAAGAAAAGATGGAGATCTCTTTAAATCCCGAAGATCTTAGTAGAGGAGAATCAAATACAGGTGCCGGTCTGTTGCGATGAAATTGCCTTGGATTAAAGGGCTGGTATTAAGGTTTTACTTTAGAAGCGAATTCTGAGCTTAGGAAGAATGAATAACTGCTTTATTGGGGTAAAAAGCGACGAATAAGTAGTGTAAAATTGAAATTTATGACGAGATGTTATTTTCTTCGTTTTTCTAAAGAAAAGATGGAGATCTCTTTAAATCCCGAAGATCTTAGTAGAGGAGAATCAAATTCTCTTTAATAATAAACCATATTTTCTAACAGATGCCTTACATCCAATTACACAACAACATAAACAAAAAGATAACCCTTATAATTTGTAATTAATCATCAAAAAAACTTGATAAACCTGATCTGAAACTTTAAACTACTAACAAATACTTATGAATAATACGTATGTAGAATAGTTCATCTGCATGGACCAGTTTGGTTGATGATAAACGTTCGAGACGGCCAAAAATTGTAACCACTACAGAAAATATCGGAAAAGTTCATCAAATGGGGCTAGATGACCACCGAACTAAGGTTAGAGCGATAGTAGAGGCTGAGGGCACCTCGAAACAGCGTACTTATCATATATTGACTGAACATTTTTGCATGAGAAAGCTAATCGCACCGCAATGCATGAGAATGAACATTTCCAAAGCCCCGTTGAAGCAATTTAAGCGAAATAAGTAGGAAGTACTTGTTCCTATGTTAGGCTGGAAAGTTTTTAGACTAGCCTTGTGACACAAAATTGTACCTCATACAGTGGCAACCAAATCAGTGGACCATACTCCAGTTTAAATCGTAAATATCATAATGAAACCAATACAACAAAGTGCTTGATGTTTCTTATAACAAACCCCAGTGACTTTAAAGAAGAAGAAATCGCCTTTTTAAGATGCTCGCCAAGCGCTTGTTTAGAATCAAATGCGATTCCCAAGTCCTGATTACATCCTGGAAGCACTAATACTTCAATAATCGAAGTCAGCTGTATCAACTTTGTGAGTATGACACTATATTGCACTTGGATGTATTTAAACCAAGATTATTATTATAGCACCATGTTTGCAACTTCGCAACTTGTTGTTGAAGATCTATACAATCTGATAAGTTACTGATCTTACGAAATAATTGTGTGGTCCGCAAATAGTAACTTGCAATGATATTCCAGTAAGGAAAATATGGGAAGCAAGAACTCAAGGGAAGAGAAGCAGAGGAAGGCAGAAGGAAACGTGGGATAATGTAGTAGGAAAGATTATTCAGAAAAAGGGAAGAACATGGATAGAAGCAAAAGAGCTGGCTCAAGATAAGAAGAAATGGTCTACGTTTGTTTATAATAATGTGCAATGAAAATGTAATCCTGACACCCAATTTGGGTATAAGGGAATTATCGATTATATATATATATATATGTGTATATATATATATTTTTCTGTATTTGCTATTAATGCATCCACCTCCGGATAACATTCTCGAATAATTTGTGCCACAAGATATAAAGCATGAAGTTTACACGTAACTTGTAAAAGTCCCTCACAGTTATCTTTAAGAGAACGGCCTACACTACACACTGTCGCTGCTCCATCGTTTATAAACATCAACAGTTGACTAGTTGACATTTTAAATTGTTGTAACGTATGGAGCACTACGCCCGCCCGTAATTGCTTCACCAGTACACTGTTTTAGACTTGGTAGCTAATAAGATTGCAAATTTCGATTTAACAGGGTATAGTACTCGTAGTATAATATTCAAAATAGAATTTTTTTTTTCGAAACTGTCGTCTCATCAAGACATAGCCACAGCTATTTATCTTTTAATTCTGCTTTGATCCAATTTTAGATATATTTACGTATAGTTGGTAGCTCTTTCCGTAACGCTGTCCGTGATGGTACGTTCCACTCGCGATTGTATGTACGCCATTTTTCCAATTTTTGTGCTGTATACTATTTGTAAGTCTTTTACAGTCGCCTTTGTTCTAGCACATTAAGGGCAGTTTGCAAACTCTTCACAATACTTTAGTTCCGTTGTAGTTCAAATTCGGAAATTCATTGATAAATTTAGTGTACTTTATCAGTCAACGGTCGTTTATTTTCCTTGCTTACGTTAGACATGCTTACATACATATATTTAACTCTGTAATTACGACCAACGCTGCAAAGGGTTGATGAGAAACTGTTGCAATAAATCAATAAGTTCAAGTAACCCGTGCCTATTCATTTGCATACATACGTCGCGTCGTGGACACGGCAATCTCACTTCTAACCTGGCGCGAAGCTCTCTGTGCCCGGCCGAGTGATAACCCATACCAAACAACCATGAAATGAAAGGATAACTTTTAGGGAAAATGTCTTAGATCTTTCCATCACATAACAATCTCTAAATTAGAAAATTCTAATTTACCATGCAAAATAAAATCAAACAATTTGCACAAAAGCAGTAGAAAATTTCACTCAATACAATCGTCTTTATCACGACCAAACACTTGAAAACGTCAATAAAACAACTTCTAACAGCAAAGCTTTTGTTTCTGAAACAATGGCTATCAATTAACGTCCCAGGTCACTTCGATACAATTTCTATACCTAGCGAAGGCAAATTACAAGCACATACAGAGAACAAATGACGCGCTAGAGTATTGTAGACTACCCAGATTAATTGCGAAACTTGAGCTTGTCAGTTGGCTGCCCGTCACTGGACGCAGGTCTGGACGAAGTACGTATCATGGCATGGTAATTTGATCATTGAATGGAGCATAATTTGATTGTAATGAATAGTAGGGTAAATTAAATTGGTGGTTTATTTTCTTGGTAACAGCCTATTTCGAAGCTTTTGATCATCAAATTCTTTTAAAATTTGTTATAAGATGCTTGTCTATAAATTTCAAGAATCATCGAGTAGAAAAAATAAAAGAATTTAATTTTTTAAGTAAAAGGCTTTGAAGTTATGATTTTCATCTTGATACAATGCCTTATATCGAGTTTTTCATATATAATAAGTGCATCAAGTCTTTGCTGAAAACATAATTGAAAATTTCAAATTTGACCGTGTTACCAAGTTATCCAGGAACTTTTTTAAAGCTTACTTTTAATTATGTTTTATGGCTTCTATTTGCTATGAAATAAACCTAGTTAATTAAATATTTTGCTTTATTTTTTTTTTATTATTTCAAAGATTAAAGATGTTTGACAAAATAGTTTAGTGCCAAAATATTAAATTACTTCTAACGCACTCATATTAAATACAGTTGGTTTGGTAAAAATCCTAAAGATTGACACAAATCGTTGCCTTGGTAAAATCCTTGGAAAAATCAAAAATTATTCTACAATTGCCTCTAATTTTTTTGGTCTCTTGTAAATTTCCTCCTAATGTAAAAAAAAAGGTTTATTTAAGTGAAAGCACATTTTTTAAGAGTAACAGACTAAATTTGTTTGAATGTACAAACGTTTCTATTTGACACAATTTTGTTGAGTCAAACAAATATTGAATCGTGCACTTCGCGCGTCCTCAGCAATTTCCGTTGCGTGAACGCAAGGCAATCGCATTCGCAGTCCTAGTTTAGGTTATGTGATATGATGGTTCGCAACCGGTGAGATGTAAACGAAGAAAATAATAGGTAAATAGGATAATGGATATTTCTACCATTGGATAACTAACATTAACATTTCTGTATAAAAAAATAATAAAATAGTTGCCACAGATTGGTGAATATTAGAATTCCTGTTTGTATTAGGGCTACGCGAAAATTACAGAGATCTCGCCGATATCGTTTTCAAGGCCAGTAACACCAATGTTAGCAGTTTAAATAAATTGCGATTCAATTCACCACACATTTAACAATGCCTTGATCTTTCTATTTTCGTATTTTGTAATTAATTTTTAGTATACTTCCTCCTTTTTCGATATAACGGATATTTCGGCAAAGGCAAGTGATGCTGAACTGAGATTTGCATGCATAAGTCTGTTCAGGTATCTGCTGTTCTATCTCCTGCTCGTTTTATCATAATACCTAGCACCCTTCTAGCACCTAATCATAAAGTTATCTCTGTCATTCGTTCGCGATTCTCATGATTCCTACGAGATTACCGAGGTAGTAAGTTTTGTAATATTCTTTGCAAACAAAAGTAGTACAAGTATCACTTTAATCTTTATGTATCTGTACACACAGCGCATAAGTTATTTTGTGGTTGTGTCACCTTCATCGAAATAATTTTGTACGGCTACAATTACACAATTACGTATACATGGATAATTATTGTTTTTATAGATACCTACATACAGCATATCCACGGTTAGAGTGAATAAGAGGAAAAACTTTTTTATTTTACATTTTAGGGAAAAGGAGCATACTTGATAAAAAGTTTTGCTTGTATTTAAAATGAGATTGCCGTGGAGAACGTTAACGTTCCACATACCGGGTGTCCGGAAACTAAAAAAATACGAAAATATCATAAGAGTAAACTACCATTACTTTTACTATTTCGAAAAAGTGTCACTAGGAAAAGTTTTTCGGAATTAAAAGTTACGACAGATTTTCAATTTATGGCCTTTTTCTCCTTTATCGTAAAAAAATATTTTTATCGAAAATTTTGCTTGTGATTTAAAATAATTATTATTTAATCCTTGGCGTTATTTCACATTACTAGATCTATGTATATTTCAAAACATAAAAATTTTATGCAAATAATATGATTAATTCAATAAAAAATAGGTTTTTTAGTATGTTCCCGTTTTGGGAATGTTCGCCATTAAACGGTGAAGTCAAATAAATGTACATTTGTTTCAAACTGACGAAGTCCTTTAAAAGAAAGAACTGTACTGTTGAGTTAAACATATTACGTATATTAAATCAAACTTGAGGTTACTTGTTTCAAGAGATCATATGTTTGAATGAAATAACGATGTCAAATTAAAAAATATATCTTTGCCGACATTTAAAACTACGATTTGGTTGACTGAATGCATATTTGTTTGAGCAAAGAACTTTTTTTCTCAGTGTGAGGCTGTTGCTGTGGCGCCTGTTGTTAGGGAAGTTGAATAGGAAGCATGGCCATGCCAACAACATTCGTTTTTGCTTATTTGCATACGATGTATGCTTTAAATTTTTAAAAGTAAATTCTTCAAACTTGAGCAAATTGATAATTTTGTTCTAAAAATACCACCAAGAAAATATTACACTCTCATCACCATAATTTCTCAAATTTATGCATGTGTCATCCCTAATTTGTTTTGTAAATAAGTTGTTTTAAAAATGTTGCCTACGTCGCGAAAACGACCAATGTTGGACAAAGTTACAGAATTTACAACAAAAATGCCTGACCTAAATTATAATGGCGTTAAAATTCAATGTGTAGTTTGTAATATCCCTTAAATGTGTTGGTCCAAAAGGGATTGTCCACGTCACGTAAATAGTAAACAGCATTCTTCAAAAAAATTGCACTCGACACTATGACAAATTTAAATTTAACTTATGTGTTACCTTTATTGCATGTAATCTACCGTTTAATTTACTAGACAAGGAAGCAGGAGCTTCTTTTGGAATAAATATTCGGTCTGCAAATTACCAAGTCGGGCATCGTTACAAAGAATTGTGCCATCTGCTCGTGAACATGTTGAAAAAAGAATTAAATCGGGGTTGAAAGATAAAAAACTGTGGTTATGTGTGGACGAAACAACAGATCGTAAAAAACATTCTGTGGTTAATGTAATGGTACGTACAATGGAACCACATCGATCGTCATCTTCAACTCTACTAGCTTCCAGACGAGTGCAACAATGTACTGCCAGTAACTTCAAAGTTAGTGTTAAATACATTGGAAAAGTTTGAACTTTCAACAAACCAACTGTTGATGTTTATAAGTAATGGTGCCACAAACATGCTTTCTATAGGCCGGTCTCTTAAAAAACATTGTGCTAACTTGTTACATATTGCGTGTAACATTTATGCTTTCAGTCATGTGGCAGATAGTATTAGAAAATGTTATCCTAAGGTAGACGCTTTAATAGCGCATACAAAAGCAGTGTTTGTCAAATCCCCAAAACATATTCGAAAATTTCATAGACTGTGCCCCGGTATGCCTGAGCCACCAGAACCTATTCTTACACGTTGGGGAACATGGCTACAGGGCGCGTTTTATTATCATAAATATTTTGAGAATATTAAGAACGTGGTTTTACTATTCGATTCAAAGGAAGCTGTGGCTATCAAGGAAAACTAGTCGAAATTTCAAGATAGTCAAGTTAAAACGGATTTAAAAACGATTCAGAACAATTACTTCGGGCTAGTGGAGGCAATAGAAAAATTACAAAATCCTTCGGTGTCGTTAGTGGAATCTCTGCAAATAGTGCAACATGTTCACGCACAGCTATGCGCGGCAGAAGACGCAAAAATGGTTTGTGTTCTAGAAAGGTTTGAAAGTGTTTTAGAGAAAGATTCTGATTTTGGCACATTAAGACAAATTTGTGAAGATGCGTCAACAGAACCGTTAAGTTGTTCCAAAGATCATTTTAATTACGCAAATATAACGTCACTAGATGTAGAACGTTCGTTTTCTGCATATAAGCACACTTTTCCCTCACGCCGCACTCGGTTTGCCGAAACAACTGTGGAAACATATCTAATGTTGCAGATATTTAACAGACATTATTCACTTTGTGATTTCACGGAAGACTCTTAAGACGGTAAGTGTTTGAGCACGTATTATATTTTATTTCTGAACATTTGTTTTGTGTAAATTTTTATGTGCCCGCCACTGACTCTTGGCGCAAATTGAACAACTCTAGTTATAATGTTAAAAAATTTTAGAAAATAAGATCCTTTAACTTGTTTTTTTTTTTAATAACTAAAGAAGTAGAAATAAAAATGAAAAAAAAATAATGGTTCTCTCTACAATGAATCGAAGATCGAAGACTACTAACTGGTAGACTGTCATAGACATTCATAGGCAAGAAAACAATCGAATGAGCGGGCTAATCAATAGAATATCGCAACAAATAACAATTTCTGGAACTCGTAGGAGTCGAAGGAAGTCTACCGAAGGTACAGCATATATGAAGAGGAATTTGAAATTTAAATTAGGTTAATTATGCAGGTATATAGTGGCTTTCAATGGTACCGAGGCGTATGATCGCTTTAGGAAGTACATACATAAATGTATGTAATCGATGGGAATCAAGGTATTTGTACCGTTTGTACTAGAATCCATTTTGATGCTTAAAATTGATCTTTGATGTGACGCATTCAATGGGACTTTTATTAAAAATAAAAAATTAAAAAATCACAAAGATTGGATTGTCTCAATGGATTATCTTTGGAATTATCAATTATATATCTTTACTGGAAGCAATCCCAAGATGAAAACCATTGAATTACCATCTTAACCTTTAACTTAATTCATACAAGATTAATTGCTTATTACCATCCTCAAAGGTCATCAAAATATCAAGCTCTTAACAGCACATTCACTCACCCCTTTCAATTGGTTTGATATCCGGCCCGTCCACCACCATTTCGGATATCTTCAGGAGATGATGATCGCTTCTTCTTCTCCGGCGAATTCAAGAACTATGTCACTACGATGATTTTTAAACGATCTTTTCGTACCGAGGGCCTTTCAACCCCCAGTTTTAGATAGAGTTCGTACTTTTCGAGCAGTAGTTAAAGGTGACGGCTGTGTTTAGTCTGACTCAGGGTTCTTCATGGAGGCCGAAACAGCGCAATCAATATTGGAGCTTACGCTTGCGCTCGGAAACCCCATACAGTTCGCGTTTGCCGTCGCGATGTTGGGGATGTTCGGTATTAGTCATGATGCAATTGAAAAAACCCGATATTATTATGAAAATTCCGGTTATATTAAAATTAGATAAAAATATTCTTGTAACCTATATCTACTCTAGACCACGCAGAGAAAAAAAAGTTCTTGACTCGAACGAATATGCATTCAGTCAACCAAATCGTAATTTTAAATGGCGACAAAGATATATTTTTTTAATTTAAAGAAATATTTTTTTTGACATCGATATTTGATTCAAACATATGATCTCTTGAAACAAATAACCTCAAGTTTCAACACAGTTCTTTCTTTTAAAGACCTTCGTCTGTTTGAAACAAATATACTTTTCTTTACCATTTATTTGACTTCACCCTTTAATGGCGAACGTTCCCAAAATGGAAACATACTAAAAAATCGTTTCTTTTCTATTAAATTAATCATATTACTTGCATAAATTTTTATATTTTTTAAAATACACATAGATATAAACTTTTCTGATTGTTAGTTATAAAAATTTTATGCAAATAATATGATTCATTCAATAAAAATAGCTATAACAGAAAATAACCTTTACTGTGACAGACTTCTGCGAAGAATGGAATCGATTTACACATCCGTCAAACAATTAGAGTTGGTCAAAAAAGCACACAAACGAAGATAAATGTTATTTTCTCAGCTTTTGTCGATCAATTTAACTACTTCAGAAATATGGCCGTCTGAAGTTTTTGCTTTTCAAAATCTGTGACAAAATCAAAGGATAAAGTTACAGGAGTAAAGTTGTTTTCCTTGCCAACTATGATTTTTTTACCAAAAAAATACACCTTAATAGACGAGTAATGAAAATAGTTACTCTCCCAAGTAAAAATTGAAAGATTAAGTACTATATCTATATATTCTGGTTACCGTCGGTGAATTATGAAAATCTGTAATTTTCCTTGGAATTTCCGTCAAAATTATATACTTGAAAAAATTCCGTCCCGGTAGAGAATCGAACCTGACACCTTCCGTTTGCCGGACGGGCGTGGTAATCACTACACCACGGGGACCTTGATGCCAGAAACGTTCACTTTTTAATAAATAACAAGTAGGTATTAAAAAGTGAACGTTCCTTGCATCAAGGTCCCCGTGGTGTAGTGGCTAGCTCGCCTGTCCTGCAAGCGGGAGGTGTCAGGTTCAATTCCTTACCGTGACGAGATTTTTTCAAGTGTTTAATTACGTCGGAAATTTCAAAGAAATTACAGATTTTCATTAAGTACTATACCCTGTTTCCTATGTAAGACGAGTAAAGTAGAAAGTCTTACGCAGGGTCAACTGATTTTAAAGGGTGATGATGATTTTAATACACCAATGAAAATACAAATTTATTATAAAATTTGTAACCCATCTTGAGACAAATCTTTAGCGCCTGATTTAAAAAAAAGTGCGTAGTAAAATCTTAGGAGAATAAAATAATTTATTAAACCAGTAAATCAAAAAATATAATATACGTTATGTGAAGTGTAAAAAAAATGAAAAATATATAAAAATTATGTAAAACAAACGAACTTGTACCTATATAAGAGCAATACAAATATTCAAATGTACAGGCTGACCCGAAAAGACGGGAGCTTTTGAAAATCCCGCCAAAAAAAATAGAAAAATGTAACAACAAAGTTTGTTGTCAGAAACCATTACAATTAAAAAATATCCCGTCAATATACCAAATATCACTTTTAGAAAATTACATCAGGTACAGCAACCGGCGTACTGTTTTAGACAACACTTTTACAGTAGCCCCACACAGACTGACAAATCCGGTGATTTTGGGGGCCATTCCACTACTCCATGATGACGGAGTGGCAACGTTCTCTCTAGCAGTACTACCAACTGTACATGGGTGCCACTACTTTTATAAAAGGCGAGGCACATAAGACATTAATGCACAATCTATAGCAAATACTATTCGTATGAAAAAATTCTTCACATCTTTATAGTTATACGCGTTTCAATTAAAAACGATTTAACATTTTTTTTCTAAAATTAACAGTCGATGTTTTTTCCTTTAAAAATTGTAAAAGTTTATTGGAGACCTTTATACGGCTGTTATTTTTATTTGGATACTTCTCGAAGCTAACGTTGTAGCATGCACAACAAAAATATCGTTTTAAAAGATAAAATAGAAAAGTTCCATAACAATATAGTTCCAGTTTTATATTCTATGATAATTCTAACCCTTTCTGGTGTTTTACTTAAAATGTTTAGGCTTATTACGATAAAATTGAATATGCTTTTCATAAGCTGTCCTTATCATTTTAACGCACGTAGAATGCTTGTGACACGATTCGTAAAGGTAATTTAATCAGAGACACAAAAGGCAGATTGACGTCACACGTTCAACCCCTTGCGTAAATACCTCCTTTCTACCCGGTAAGACTTTCAACAGGCCGCAGACGTCGTCCTACTCGTTTTACCCGACAAATTAGATTATAAAGGGTTTGTTTGGTTTACCTGCGTAGTAATTAAATGGTAGGATATTTTATTATCATATAAAGATTTTCTGTTTTTTCCTTATGTTCAATTTGTTGGAAATATTTCTATTATAAAATGTTAAATCTGGCTAATTTAATATTTTGGTTTTGCATTTTCAAGCAAATTTCCAGTAGGATAACTAACAGGTGTCAAAATTATGGACCCTAACATTTCGCATATTTTCGAAATAGTACCACGATTCTGTAAAATGATGATAAAAGATGAATAAGATGATACAAATCTATTTCTGCTTTAAAGTTAAATCTACTGAAATTTAAAAGGTGCTGACAAAAACGAATCTAGTTCCAGTACAGATGACAGGAATTAAGTTATTTCACGTTGATTTGTCATGTTGCTTCAAACATAGGAACAAACTTGAAAGTTTAAAGCAGAAAAAAGGCCCGTACACCCTGCATTTTCTGGAACTTATCAGAGCAAGGTGAGGAGTTGTTTTGAGAAAATTTAATTAACGTCTACAAGTTCAAGAAACCTTTTTGTTTCTTAGACATTTCAACTGAGATCTCTCGTCCTTGACATGAATGCAATTGCTTGTTCCTAATTGTAGTATGTTGCAACCTATATCTCAACTGAAATGACTCAAACCTTATTACAAAAAATATATACAGTGAGGTCCTAAAGTGTGCCCCCCCTCCTCCTATGCTAACTTTTTGAATGACAGAAGCTAGTATTTTTAAAAAGAATAGGTCGATTTCTATTTTTTGCGAACTAGCTTCTGGCGTTATCGGCAGTGCAACTAACACATTTAAACAAACCTACCATAATTAACTAATTACAATAAAGTTCGATAAAGTAAAGAAGAAACAGCAGTTAACAAAACAAGTTCAAATAATAACGAGAACAAAGAACGAAGGTATGACAAATGCAGAACATAACAATAAATAACAAGAATAATTTATGCATTTAGAATTAAGGTTTAACAGTTTGGCAGTTGTTATGATTGTTTTGCTTAGCAACGAGCTCTTTAGATCAGTCTGGCGTCACAAAAAACAATTTGGCGCTCTTTCATAGCCAACTTTACACAACAACAAAAACAGATTACCTAAACATTGATTGCTGCATATTGTCATATATCTTAAGCTAAAGTATAACATATATGGTATCGTTGGGTTCGCTCTTCGATTACCTTTCCAAAAACGTAAAAATATAAAGGATGTTCTATTTAAAATAAGAAAGTTGAGGTCACCTCCGGTGACATCGGAAATGCATTTGAACTGCTGATAACAGCAACAGTTAACTCGTAAAAAATAAAAATCGTCCTGTTTTGTCTGAAAACGCTAGCTTCTCTCGGGAGATAGTTTAGGACCTCACTGTATATACGAGAGCAGTAGAAATAGTTTTATTCCCAACATAATTTCCTTGTAAGCCACACAAACGACAGTTAAACAACTGAGCACCCAATATGGCTGAAATTTTCAAAGTATATTTCAACGCATGCGCAATTATATTACCAGAATATTTTTGAAGTAGCGCCATCTTCATATTGAGACTTGAAACTCTTCAAACTACCTTCGTATAAAGAGGAAATGTAAAAAAAGGTCTTACAAAGATTAATGATAACGAAAAGAGTTTAAGACATGCTGCTGGATATTATCTTATCTCCATATCCACTTTGTACGATAGCCTCAAAGGGAAATCATTGCTGAAACAAAGAGGACAACGTGCCATCCGTAGTAAAGAAGAAAGAATGCTTTTTGTTGTTTTCTGCTCGAATTCAATCACAAGCAGGATCTAAAATAATTTGTAACGAAAAAATAAAGCAATGTATTTTTTAAAGTTTTTATATTGAATTCTTACACTGAAGATATAACAATCAGTACATTGTTAAAACTATCCATAAAGGAATAAAATTCGAATAAACAGCAAAAGAACAATCATATTTTGTCAAATGCCAATCATAACTAGAGTTGGCATTTGTAAACTTCGCGAATGATTCAGGTTGATAGCTCCGCCAGTAAAGGACATATTCGCCAGTCCTTTAACGTAATACAGACGAATATGTCGCTTATTGCCGGAACTACCAACTTAAATCATCCGCGAAATATAAAAAATGCCAACTCTAGTCATAACTCGTTTATTTCAACATACACTGTCAGTTTTTTTATTGTTGCCAACTTAGTGATAAGAATCAAGCTTACAGTGTTACCAAATGGCAGTAAATATACAAATTTATACGTGTTTTTAAGCTTTTACCTGCATAAAATAGTTTTTTTTTAATTTTTGATACACAACGATAACGATTTGTCAACCAAAATCTATAAGAACTGTCCGAAATCACGCCGAATTACAGTACTAAACATTTGTTCATTTAATAGTAGTCGTTTTAAATTAAGTGGAAGATCCTACTTCTTACGTCTTGAGCCGAATTATCTGACTGCCCTCGCTTAAAGATTTACCAGGGATCTCACGCTGTATTATTACGCCACTGTATGTTGTTTCAAAGGAATAAAATTACCAAAGAATACTGTGATTGGGCCCTTCTTCTTTGATGAAAACCTTACTACCAACTTTTGCAAGATTTATTACCAATTTAAAATCAAATGTCACATTGACAAAGAGATAGAATTTGGTATCAGTTTGATGGAGCGACCGTTCATTGTAGCGTAAGAATGCATTTTTAAATGAGCTTTTAACGGAAAATGGATAAGACGTTATTCAGAGTTTCCTATGCCAGCACGTTCACTAGATTTGACCCCCACGGATTTCTTCTTTTGGCCTTACTTAAAAAATAAAATTTACAGACATCGTCCTTTTAGGGATAAAGAGCGTTTTATAACTCTAATTACTATTTGTGCGAGGACCTTGAAAGCGGAACATATTACAAATGGAGTTAACGAAGTTGTAAGAAGAACTGATATGTGTATGTTGCGGGATGGACATCATACTGAAATGTAAAGTAGAGACTAGGTATACTTGTTCATGATTGCCTACCATATCGAACATTTGTTTTCAAAACCAATTTTTAAAGATGATTTTTGGCAGAAACACTTGTATAAAATAAAAACAATTAGTGTTGAGATGTTGTTAATTTTTGGAAGTTTAACCAATGGGTATTAATAAATAACCTGGGCAAATATGCAGTAGCAGCCAGAGGCGTGGCGAGCGCATAAAAGTTTACACATAAAATATATGGTAAGAAATAAATTATAAAACGTGCTGAAACACTTACCGTTTTAAAAGACTTCCGTGAAATCACAAACTGGGTAACATCTGCTAAATATTTAAATCATTAGATATGTTTCCACAGCTGTTTCAGTCAAGTGAGTACGACGTGCGGAATAAATGTTTTTTAATGCCGAAAACGACCGTTCGGCATCTAGCGATGTTATATTTGCATATCTAAAATAATCTTTGAAACAACTTAATGCATCTTCACACGCCCCTTCACAAATTTGTCTTAATATAAGAAAATCGGAGCCTTTCTCTAAAACACTTTCAAATTTTCATATTACACACCAATTTGTTTCGCCTTCTACAGCGCATAACTGCGCGTGAACATCGTTCACAATTTGAACAGAATCCACTAGCGACATCGAAACATTTTGTAATTTTTCTATTCCCTCCGCTAGTCCGAAGTAATTGTTGTGAATAGTTTGTAAATCTCTTTTAACCTGACTATCTTGAAATATTTCCTGGCTTTTCTTGATTGCTGCAGTTTCTGTCGGATTGAATTTTAAAACTACCTTCTTTACTTGATCAAAATATTTGTTGTAGTAAAACGCAGCCTGCAACCATGTTCCCCAACGTGTAACAATCGGTTGTGGTGGTTCAGGTAAATCAGGACACAGTTTGTAAAATAGTACCTTGCGGGGACTTTAGAAACACTGCCTTTGTACTAGCAATCAATGCATTTACTAGAAGAAAACATGTAGGAATCGTTTGTGCCACAAGATTTAGGGTATGGATTTTACACGTTACATGTAAGAAGTTACCACTGTGTTCTTTAAGAGATCGGCCCAAAGAACGCATGTTTGCGGCACCATCACCCATAAACATTAAAAGTTGCTTAGTTGAAACTTCAAATTTGTTCAATGAGTTCAACACCACCTTTAAAATCTCATCGGCAGTATAATTTATAACTCTTTTGGAAGCAAGTAAGAAGGAAGATGACGGTCGATGTGGTTCCATTGTACGTACCATTACATTAACCACAGAATGTTTTTGACGATCAGTTGTTTCGTCCACACACAATCACAGTTTTTTATCTTTCAATTCCGTTTTCATTCTTTTTTCTATATGTTCACGAGCAAATGGCACTACATTTCATCGATGTCCGACTAGGTAATTTACAGTCCGCATATTTATTTCAGAAGGAGACAAATGCTTCTTTGTCTAGTAAACGAAACGATAGATTACATAAAATAAGAGTAACACATAAATCAAATGTAATTTTTTTTGGTCTCGTATGCCACTTTTTGCAGAAGAATGCTGCTTGCTTTCGATGTGACGTTGACAACGGCTCCTGGACCAACACATTAAAGGAATTTTACAAACTAGACATTGAATTTTAGCGCCATCAAAAATTAAGTCCGGCATGTCCACTATAAAGTTTCTACCTGTGTCTGCCATTGGTCGTTTTCGCAACGCATCTAACTGCGACATTTTTAAAGCAAACAAGCGTACAATTACGAAATAAGTTACGACAGCCTACATATACACAGAACTACTCGCATACAGCATCAATTTAGTACTAACGCTGTGAACGCGTGAAATAAATAATCGCCGACTCCGCACCACATATCTACTACACTGACTGTTACCGCTGTTTGCTCAAACTATTAATAAATGTTCTTTTTTTATTACGAGTTTATTATTTCAAGCAATTTTTGGTGTTAACAAAAATAAAAAATTTTCAAGTTTGTTACATTAAAGAAAAATATTAACTTCAGTTAACATAACATTTGGCCGATTTGTAATATCAACTTTTTAAATGAAACATTATTCACATAATGTCGTTTATTTATCGTTTTGAAACAAATTTGGTTTTTTGAAGACGATATTTGAAAAAATACGTGAAAAAATAAAATTTGTGTTAGGTGGCTATGACTTTTAGGTACAATTTTTAATGCTAAACAACTTTTTCAAATAGCATTTTTCGATATTTTTAAAAATAAGGGCGCTTTATGTATCTTTATTTTTATAAAGAATAATTTTTTTTCGAAAAACCCATAATAAGTGTTCCTTGTGGTGCCTAATTTATGGATTGTATAACACAAACACAGTTTCTAGTTTTAATTTAACATATAACTGCTAGTTAATTAAGCGAAAATACCTCGGTATAACCTATGGCATGTCCCAGAAAACCAATGAACTGAAACAAATTCTTATAAAAGGATAAAAAAAAAGTATTTTTCTTGGAAGAGATAGATTAAAAATAACCATTATATTCCGACAAGACGAAATTCCTCTTTGATCAATGAAAATTTGCGGCACGCGTTCTGAAAAATGAGGATAACAGGATAAAATATATTTAAACAATGAAAACATGGATAGAGTTGATTTTTAAGAGTCTAAATTGTCGAATATGAATAAAATTTGAATCATTTCAGCAGGTGTTTTTGTTAAATTAACTTATTTGTTTCCAGCGCCATCCATTGACCCATCCAAAAAAACTAAAAGGTAGGATTTTAAACAAAATATTTCTTAAACGGTTTTTTTTTCTAAATAAATATCTGTATATTTATTTATTACACAGGACAAAAATCAATTAACAGTAAATACAGAAACATTAGAAATCAATACATCATTAATTGTAATTATAATAATATAATAATAATAAAGAAATTAAAAATTATAATAGCACTTGCGGACAACTCCCACAAATCCGCAGCTAAACGATGTAATCTTGTAATTCTAGCGAAAAAAAATATACAGTAGTGTTTTGTTTGGTGAATAGAAGAAGTATGGTGATGTCGTTTTTCTTTGGTATTGTTCTCCCTTTTCTCAATTTAATAACCAGCCAATTCGGCGAATGTGGAGTCCATCTCATCGGCCAAGGACTTGTATCTGTCTTTGTTGATACCAAGTTCATCTAGAATATGTAAAAAAAAAAAGGGTTACGGATAGTCCAAATGCAAAAAAATTAGTACGTGGGGTAGAAAAACAAATGATTTCCTTCTAAGACACGCACCAATCACACTGGGATGCAAAACAAAACAAAAAAAAACAGACAAATCCAACGTATAACCTACCTGGTATCTAGCGAAGCAAAAAAGCAAGTCGTATTAGTACAGCGAAATCTCTACAGGTGGCGTTTGTCTACGGCTTGCACATAGGCAGGTTGGAAAGTTACGAGTTATGTGTGTAATATACTTGCCAGGCTTAGCAGGATAGGATAGTAATGCATGCTGGTATTTTGATAATACAAAAAAGGTGTGAATAAGGAATAGAAATATTAGATATAGAGGCCTTAGGAAGGGTATTAGATACGTTATAAAGGGTTTATTTTATACTTTCTATACAACTAAACGTTATATGATGTATTGTAATGTAAAGACTAGAATTAATAAAGTCAAAACCTTAAATATAAATTATTCTTATGTCTTTGAAGATCACTTCAACCTAGAAGCTTTATATCTTGAAATAATTGATAAAATGGGAAAATATAAAACTAGAAGTTGAAATGGTTTTTTGTAAAATATATGAAACGTTTTTCTGTTCTTATATCTTTTTTCCCCATAATCAAAAAGTGAAAAAGAAAATTTGAAAGATGAAGAATGTTTTTGCATTATTTTGACTAATTCTTAAAATATTACCAAAGACTATGCTTCAGTTTTACGTTAAATATGAATGTAAATATTTGGTTATTTCTTAATAAACACAGGCAGTATTAAATAATTAGCAAAGGAATAAGTTATTTGTTACTGCTAAGCGAGGACATTTCTTTGAACGTTTTATCAATATCGTTAATAACTCCTTGGTATTTAGCTTTCTCTCGAAGCACAAAGTCTGCAAAAGCAAAAGCAAAGAAATATTTAAGCAATGTGCTAGTTTTTCTACGAAAAATAATAAGCTGGTCAAAAAAACTCTACCTTCGAGCCTATCGACCTCCTTCTGCAATTTCTTGACTGTCTTCTCGGCGAATTCGGCGCGAGCTTCGGCTTCCTTTAGTTTAACGGTCAAGGTCTTCAGTTGCTTCTTGAATTCCTCGACTCTCTGGTTGGCCTTCTCTTCAGATACTTCCAGAGATTTCAGCGAGTTACCTACGACCTATTTTAGAATTGGTAATCGATCTCCGAACGTAACCGCAAGGTCTTACCTTCAATTCTTCCTCAAGTTCCATGATCTTGGCATCGCCACCCTTAACACGATCTTCAGCTACTTCCAACTCGTCTTCAACGAAGGCCAGCTTGCGTGAGACTTCATCGGATTTGTTGTCGGCGTCCTCGGCGAGGAGACGGGCTTCTTTCAGTTGGTTGGTCAATTGGTCCATACGTTCCTCGTCCTGTTGGGCACGATTCTCCAATACTTTGCACATACTGGAATCCGAAAGATATTATTTTTTTAATAAAGGGTACAAGATGATGGTAAATTAATTGGGTTACCGTGAGCTTTCGTCGGCGGCTTGTGAGGCTTCAGCCAACTTAGTTTGGGCGGTGGCGAGACGTTCTTCAGAGCGTTCAAGATCTTCTTCAATAAGTTGTACTTTGCGGTTAAGGGCAGCTACTTCGGATTCAGTCTAGAATTGGAATTTATAATTTTGTGATTGGATGTTGTATGGGAACTTACGTTTGTTAGTTGCTTTTCTTTTTCTTCGAGAAGTTTGTTCGACTGTTCTAATTGATTCTTGTTCATGACGAGGTCCTGTTCTACCTGAAGCAGCTTCTTCTGGAGTTCCTGTACTTCTTCTTGCATCTACATAACATAGAAAATTTTCAGTATGGAAAATGGTATGAGGAGCAATAGGTTTTTGAACTTGAAAGCTTTATTTTGGTCGTCTTACCTTTTCGGCGCGCGCATTGGCGTCCTTGTACTGTCCTTCCATCGCATCAGCTTTGTCCGTCGCATTGTCCTTCTCAAGCTTCATCGCTTGCATCTTCTTCTTGATCGCGTCCATGGTGGCGGCTTGTTCGGAACTCCTCTGCTACGAAGAAAAAGAAACAACTGCGAACCGCTGTAACATGAGATAAAAATAATAATAATAGAAAAAGATGGTAATAATAAATGGAGATATTGAATACTTTTTGTTTATACATAAATGCTCGAAATTATTACGTTATTTAAAGCCAGCGAGGTTATAAATTGGAAATGGGAAGAAATATTTCCAAACTAACAAAAAACACAAAATTCGTAAATAGGTTTTGAGTTAAAAAAAAAAAATAAAAAAAAATTAAAATGTTAGTTCCTACATTTGTTGACACAGCTTTTTGTTAATTAATATAAGGAATGGTGCTATTTGTCAAATG
Organism: Dynastes maya; assembly: GCA_029619315.2. Lineage (NCBI taxonomy): Eukaryota > Metazoa > Arthropoda > Insecta > Coleoptera > Scarabaeidae > Dynastes > Dynastes maya. The sequence goes on from JAROYE020000004.1 coordinate 5,667,278, forward strand.
ATAAGAAGCGCGATAGAAGCAAGATTTAATTTCCCAATGAAACCTATAGAGCGTCTCATATGTTCGTACTTTCCCAAAATTATATTGTTTCAAATAAAACATGTCATACACTGTAATGTTATAACAATCAAAGAAATTATTTTCCAAATTAAATAAATAAACTAATTTTTTACGGTCGTTAGATTCAGGAGTGTGCCCTAGACACTCTTTTGGCACTTTAAATAAAAATTACCAGCAGATAATAACGTTTTATCAGAATTAACTTGTTACGCGAACTCTCTACGGTAACACGTCACGCACTTAAAAGCCCGCGGTTGTTTGAATAACTAAAATTTGAATTTACCTTAGTCTTGAAATGTAATTTTCACTCTCACAACACTTGGATTCGCTTGGAAAATAGAACACTTAGCCGAATACATGTTTACACAACAGCGATTTGAACTCAACAGAAAGATTGTCGTCTTTTGAATTTGAGGAATTTCCTTAAATAATTCCTTGGGGTGTTGGTAGCTTATTTTATTCTAGTTATTAGCCAAACCAGTGCAGACAGAATGCATAACAAAGGTTGAGGACTTTGACCTCGTCCTCAGCTATCTGGACAGCATTAAAATGATACTGTTGTTGACCTGGCCTTTGTTGATTTTCATTAGAACTTGAGGTAGTTTTATTTTCATTTGGATTATTGGGGATTAGCTTTACTATTGACATTATTTGAATGAGATTGATGATCTCTATTGTAATTACCATTGTTGCAATTAAAATGATGATTACGATGTTGAGAATTCAAGGAATTTATAGGAAAATGTAGCTATGCGAATGAAGTCCTTGTTGATTATAACCACGAGACATATTAAATTGTTACATTTTGAGTTATTACAAAGTTTACAATTTCAAAATCGTCATGATACGTATTATTGCATTTTTGAAATTCTCGTTGAATTCTGAAACAAAAGTAATAAGATACTGTTGTCTTAAAATTAAAGGTTTCAGAATCATCATGATTTTTTTTGAAAAAGTCAACTCTTACAGAAACCTTTTTTCCGGTAATGATAGATATAATTCTTCAATGCTTCAAAATTTCTAACAAAATGCTTTGGTATGATATATTTTTGTTAAAAGGTCATTTCTTTTAAATGGAACATCCTGCATATTATTTTACTTTTGAATTTTTGAGCATAATTCTAGACAAAAAAAAATACCACTAACATGTTAGTAGTCTAAAATCAACAATTTTCTCGTTACAGCAATTTTTAACATTGAACTACTACCAATATTGGTTTTGTCAGTTTGCCATGATAGAAACAAGTAGGTTATTGGAACAATTTCGATTGAAACAAATTTCAACACAGAAATTTTATGAAATAACATACAAGTTTCACACCGATCGACAAAGATCCGACTAATTTTAAATTTGGAAAGATACTTTTTGATGTAAGGTGGCGTAAAAAATGGTCAAATTTATTTGAAAAAAAACAATTATTAAATGTATGTGGTATTTTTTTTTTGTTATGGACTTTTATAAAAATTATAGTAATTCAGAAAGTTTGAGCACTTTTTAAAACCAACTTGACACTGATTAATCGCAGTTTATCTTCTACCGTATACAGGCTGGGCATTTAAAATTGAAAGAGGCCCAAGAGTGAAGTATCCTTATTTTTAAAAATAGAGAAAAATGTTATTAAGGAAACAATAAATAGTGATACTCAAATATGAAATCACCGCCTCTTATCTCAAAGATAAAAAATTTGCCTTTTTTTCTGGATCACCCTTTATGCACTACACATTTACAACATCTAATCTGCTTAAAGTATTCGTAATTGATATAACGAGTAGAAAACGGGAATCAGTGGCACTCCTTAGATGTTTTGAGTTGTTATCAAGAATTATTAAAAGTTACGTAAAATTCACCCACTTTTGGTATCTACTCGGTGAATTAGAACATGAATGGAAACTATTCTAGAAATTACACTTTAAAATAGGTAATATTTCAAAGTAAGGTAATTTAATGTATTTCTGAGTTACAGTTCAATATTATGTTTTATTTTTCCTTGTCAATATTGAAAAATAAACCACTTTTTCCACAAAACTACCACTTATTCCTTCAAAAATTTGAATACTATCAAATAACTGAAACTTTTAACGAAAAAAGGTTATAATTTGAAATATTACATATCTTAAAATGCAATTTCTAGAATATTTTCCATTCATGTCCTAATTCACCGAGTAAATGAGCAAAATTCGTGAATTTTTCACGTAACTTTCAATAATTCTTGATAACAACTCAAAACGCCTAAGGAGTACCACTAATTCCTGTTTTTTATTAGTTATATCAACTACGAATACTTTAAGCAGATTAGATGTAAATGTGAAGTGCATAAAAGGTGATCCAGAAAAAAAGGCATTTTTTTTATTTTTGAAATAGGAAGCGGTGAGGCGGTTCTAAACAACTTTTCTTAATAACATTTTCCTCTATTTTGAAAAATAAGGGTGCTTTACTCTTGGGCCTCATTCAATTTTAAATGTCCATCCCGTATACGGTAGAAGATAAACTGCGATTAATCGGTGTCGAGTTGGTTTTAAAAGGTGCTCAAACTTTCTGAATTACTACAATCTTATAAAAGTCCATAATAAAACACATTGAATATGATAAAACTATTCAAAATTATAATTATCTATAGGTCAAATCCAAAGTTCTCCAAAAATTAAGGCCAATCAATATGGATTATGTATTAAAAATAAAGATCTTTTCGATTCAACTTTTCGTAGATTTTGGCTAGAATATGGATAAAAGAAAGATAAAATTACAGAAAGAAAATAATAACAAGAATATGAAAAAAAAAAAATAAAAATTAAATATTAAATAATGATATTTCTCTATTAAATAATGAATTCTTAAATTTAATTAATTAATCTTTTGAATTTTATAATTTATTTATATTTTTGCACCGACAAATATTGCAATATAAAACATTGTGCCTGTTTTAATTTGTTTAATTGCATCCACTTCATAAGCTCGCAGTACATCTAACTTTAAGTTATTCAGAAACTTTAGGACGTTATTCATTCTATCATCATAACATATTTTACTAGCAAAATCTGTCTATATATTCACTCGAAATGTAATCGAATTATAACGATGAACGGCAGTCTATGGCCCACCTCTGAATATACCCAAAATAACACGCTCCTAGTTTAGAGTGTTGAACGGTTAAGTTCAGCATTCCATCTACGACAAAGCATCGGGAACATCTCGAGCTTTAGCGAGCATTTGCGAAGGCAAGTTCCCGGAGAATCAGCCAACGCTAAGTGCCGACGTCAACGTGTTCGGCTAGCAAAATGTGTAGGTGTGAATGTAATCTTGCGCTAGGGACCAGATTCTCTTCATTTACGAGAAAAATATTTCGCCGTTTTATAAATATCAAAGCGACCCATATTGCCCACACGTACTAAGAAGATTACGTGTTTTCTAAGAGAAAACTACGTATTTTATACAATATAAAAGCTCTGTAATACGATATGTGATAGTTTTTACAAATTGTTTTATCGTAGAAAAAAACAGTATGTAATGTATCAAATGTATTTAAATACGAGAAATAGCCTTAGATAACCCTTTTTTTACCAGCAATTTTCAACAAGTGACTTGTACATTTTTTAATTTACAAAGCCCCTAAAATCAAGATCCAATTTTCAAACTAATGAACTGTATTTGCATTATTTTGGTTATTATTTCTAGACACTTTTTTGAAGTGTTTGCAGTTCTTTGTGTAATGGTCAAAAGATACCACAAAAAATTAAAAAAATAAACATACAAACAACACAGAGTATCGGCACACTCCTCACCACACAAAATATTAATTAACCCGGTTGAAAATGGAGGCCCATCGAACCTTTGAAACAGCTGTTCCGAATTTATTCATATTTTGTGCGGTGAGGAGTGTGCCGATACTCTGTGTTGTTTGCAATACTACCTCACAATCCTTGCTATCATTATTAATACCCACAAACAGTTGATAAATTTTGAATGTTGTATAGATCTGCAAGATTATCCAAATTTAAATTTTGATTCTGGTACCAGCAGCATTATAAAAATATGTCCAAAATGTGAGATTCAATATAAGGAGTCTCCAACGCAATACTAAAGAATACAGCTCACTTGGCATTTTCTAAATTTCGCGGGTAATTCCGGCAATAAAGAACATATTCGCTAATTTCCCCGCGCAATGCATGCAAATATATCCTTTGTTGCCAGAACTAACAACTTAAATCATCCGCGAAATTTTAAAAATGCCACGAGGGATAGTGTTTGAAATCAAATGACGGTGGCAGAAAAACTGCAGTAGCTGTTGGTAATTGAAGACATTGAAAACATCTTCATATTTTAATTTATAATTATGGTACTCTTTTCAAAAGGGCACCTAAAACATCCAATTTTACTGATGAAAAAAGGGGTCAAATGATATCATATCACCGCCAAAAAGTGGACAAAACAATTTAATTGAATAAAATTAATCAATATCGTGGAATTATGCCAAAATATATTACCAAAATCCCGAGACAAATTTGCAAACATCCCACGAGTAGATATTTTAGTTCTTTGACATTTTATGAGCAAACATTTTAATGAAAAAAAAAACGATTTAAAAGAAAAAATTATTACAAAATAAACCACTCCCAAATTACAATATCTCTCGCATTTCGACGAGCAAAAGTACCAACATTACAATCTCCTACATATACCATTCAAATGTGGGTGGAACGTAAAGGAAATAAAAAAAATATTTTATAATTTACCGTTGGTAAATCAAGCTATACGAGGCTAACGAGAAAACGTTTTTTCGCATCAAAAAGATCTGAGGGAAGATAATATAAAGCATGTACTATTTTGTAATTAAGTATTAAATCAGAAAATGATCTTTTGTAATATTAGTGAAATTAGAAATCACATCCGTATTAGATTAAGAATAGTATATTACTACTGATAATAGTATTTTTAAATCCGTTATTCTACAAGCTTTAGGGGATTGAAATGTTAAAATTTAAGAATCAATACTTAGTTGTACCATAGTACTTATTTCAACTTACGTAAGTATGAAATAAATGTTATGATTTTACATTCAATTTCAAACAACCCACAGGAAAAGCAATATTTTTTCTTTATAATAAAATGTATATAAACGGAAAATGTTTCAGAGTTACTCCATTAAATTAATGTGCAATTTAATAACGTAGGAATACACATTTTTTTCAATATATATTGAAAATACAAAAATTACTCACTACAAAAAATTGCAAAAAATAGGATTCTATAATTGAAATACCGAATTATTAAAACCTATCAAAATTCCTTTTCAAAGAAATCCTAATAACCACACTTTTAACATATTTGTACGTTAGGCATATATATATATATATATATATATATATGTTGTTTTTTGGCCTTTATCCAAACACGATACTTTAAAATTTGTAAATTTAGAATTTAAAATCTGTCATTAAATAAATTCGATTCTTTTCTCAAAAAAAAAAGCTCTCAAAGAAAATATGTGGGTTTGAGTCACATCACAGATATAAGTTCCAAAACTAAGGAAATATATTTTTATTTTAAATTTAGAGTGAATGGATTGTGGAAAGAATTCTAATTTTTTTAAGCATTCAAGATATTTTAGAAAGATTTTAGAAGGTGTAGTTTGAATATGAAACCAAAAAATATATATATATTCAATTTTAATGGAATTTAATAGGGTACGTAGGGTTCATTTTCTGTCAAATAAAATATATATAGTATTACAGTCGATTCAATTATTTTTTGCATGTTTTAATACTCTAATATTTCAATTAGCAATTTCCACACAGTTCTTAAAATTCACAGATTTAAAACCATAAATACAACATATAACAAAACCTAAAAATACCCAAGTTTGTCAAAAGTTGGCAGTCAGAAGAGCTACACAAGATGGCCACCCATATTAATTTCACTAATTAAAAATCAACACATGTATCCAAGATGAAATTTATATTTCCCTCGATATTTCACGTTAAAAAAATTCTATAAAAATGAACACCTACAATACGAGTAACAAGACAGATAATACTTAATCGTAACACATGATATAAACACACAAAAAAGGACATGATCTCGTGCGCAAGTTACTAGGTTAAGTCAGATTGGGTTACAGCGCAAGGAACAAGCTTTCCACATGAGAACTTCACGATTTTTTTTGTAGCACTTTAGAAACACAGTAGCACTATTTTGCAACGCTTTTGGTTAGCCAAGGGAAAAAATTGTTAGTTTTTTTTTTTTCGATCTTTCGAAGCAAAAACGACACGCACCTACCTGTGCCTGAAGGCGTCCAGAAGCTGCTGCGAGCCTTGGCGTCTGGCGTCCCGACGTTCCTGAAAATTCCCCTCCCACTCCCTACTAAAGTCACATTCCCCTAACTCCCACTGCGCGGCAATCCGGGGCATAATTATCTTCATCGCGTGGATGGTGGTGGGCGATTGTCAAAATGTTAAGGCGATGCTGCCTGATCTTGTTTTATGGACGTCTGAAATTTTAATTTTTGTTTTATAGCTTGGAACTGGCGAAATTAGATGTACAGATGGTCTATAGATTTAATTATTTTATGTTTGTGTTACCATTTTTGTTGATTTTATTGATATTATGTTGTTAGTATATCAAAAAGGATTACAAAAAAAAAAAAAATAAGAAAAGATTATATTTCTTGGTTGTAGTTTTTGAATCAAGTCATTTGGTCAATTTAATTATTTGCATTTGACTACTTCTTTAAGATTGGTTGGAAGAACATTGTTTGAGAATGTACTTAAACTTAACAGTGGATTGTTACTTAAGTTATTTCCTTCTTTTCCAATAACACTGTCCAACAATGAAATTTTCTCCAATATATTATTAGCTGATTTTTGTCTTTTTTTTATGAGGGAAACACGAAAATAATATAGGTTTTGCTCTATCACCTACCTGTCTTGAATACCATGATACTTATCCTATTTATTTAGCAATAAATTATACCGGTAAATCTCCTTTGCATTTCAATGCTTTAATTTGTCCATAAAATTGTGTACATATATGTACTTATCCTTATAATTATATCAATTAAGGCCAATAAACCCGGCCCTTTTCTCAGAACCTGCAGATAGTAGGTAGCAATCCGTCCGTCTTCCTTGGGGTAAGTCGATAGGCCAGATCAGGCTGTTATTTAGTTAAATGTTAATCGTTGAAAAGAAGACAGTGTACACGAGTGCTTATTTGTAGTTTTGCATTTTACATTTAATATACATTGATTGGGGTTATACTTTATAGGATTGCGTTGTTGCAGACATGACATCGCTAAGATGATTCTGATCCCTTTAAGCAGAGTTAATGTAGTAATATTTAGCGTTTTATGTATACTCCTATATGATATTTTTTTCTTTTCTGCTTAATAAAACATATTATTATTATTATTATTATTATTATTATTATTATTATTATTATTATTATTATTATTATTATTATATTGTGTGATGTCTCGTCGGCAGTGTAAGACGTCTGCAAATTTATTTCGTTTTGTGGAGAGTTTACAACAAAATCCCAACGGAAGAACATAACTCATTATGAAGGCGTACGAATTATATTTTGGCTGCAAAATAGGCGATCAGGTTAAGAGCTGGAGCCTTGTCTTGCACCAACTATCAAAGAAGTTTAACCGGATGGCTTAAAAGAACCCACAAATCGATGCCGTTTGCTGTACCAATGATATGGAGAGAACCAAAAGACCATGTAAGTGACTGCCACTTTTGCGTTACCAACGTAGCAGGTTTCTCAGCGAAAAATAAACATGCCATTGCTTATCCCAATTTGGAGTCTGCTATTCGGCCAATTCAGCACGACGATTCATTGCCGGTCCCTAAACCTCCAGAAAAGTGGATTCTGAAAATAACGTATTCTAGAAAACGTACTTTTCAATTTTCATCCTTCTTTGCACAAAGTAATGATTTGGTGTACTGCAACAATGTAAGTGAACTAACGTCTCAACTAGGAAGAGAACACGTGCCCCAGGAATGGCGTCTATTCATAGATTCGTCCAAACGGCGTTTAAAAGCCGTACTTTTGCATAATGGAAATATATATCCCTCGGTACCAGTGGCCTATTCTACACACATGAAAGAAACCTACGAAAACATGGAAACCCTTCTTGAAGCTATAAATTATACAAGGCAGGGTTGGCAGGTTTCGGCTGATCTCAAAGTTATAGGAATGCTAACGGGAATGCAGTCTGGTTTCACTAAGTATTGTTGCTTCCTATGTGACTGGGACAGTAGGGACAAAGAACACTATTATGAAGTAAAGGATTGGCCTGTAAGAACAACACGAGAGCCTGGAGTAAAAACTGTGAAATATCCACCGCTTGCTGATCCTATGATCAAATCGCCAAATTAAGAAATTGTGCCAGAGACCAGAAGAAGTGAAAGGTATGGATACACAAATCAACAGAAAACAACCCGACACTCCACTAGTGGTACCAGAGCAATCGATGGAGATCAAACAGCTATATCATTAATATATATTAAAAACAAAAGTGGTCCTAGGACACATCCTTTCGGAACTCCAACCGAAACATCGTAAAAACCTAACGCCACATTGTTAGAAGAGACAGACTGTTGTCCATTAATCAAATAAGATTTCATAACATTCAGGCTCATAATAGGAAACCCGTAAGGCGATAATCTAACAATATGTTAAAGGAAACGCAGTTGATGGCATTAGACATACCTATCGCAAAATACCACCCAATATGTTCTCCAAAGTCAAAACCGCGCTATATAACTGAAATTAGATCGTTTAAATCATCAGAATTTAACAACGACCTCTTCAAAATACTTGGTAATTCTTCAAACTAGGGCCTTTCCAATATCTTACAAAATAAAAGAACTATTGTTTACAATACAAAAAATTGTTGTCGAAATTTAGTGATTTCCCGTTTAAAACCACTCGGATACAATATTTCGATTTTTGTTTTCAATTTTTGCAAAATTCTATGACCTTACTAGTATTTGAAACGGTAAATATTTTCATCTGAAGATCTCGCTGGTCACGACAGCAAGCCAATTCGAACATTTTGAAACCGATTATAAGATTCCCCAACCACATGCAGATGCGCATGATTTTGTTGGAATATGGAGTTGGGAAGCATTCAAAGATATGCAATAAAATGGTAGCCTACTACTATAGGCAATAGTATCCTAAACTATAACACCAGCAACTCGGTGGAGTACAAAGAATAGCAGGACAATGGCATGAAAAATACAAATATTTCTTATTTATATTTCGTGCCAAAAGCTCTAATTGCTCTGTTTAACCTTCTTATTTCATTTCCATAAACCTTCAGCATTATCTACATACTTACAATTAATATTATTTTTCAAGAAATCTGTTTCACATCTTGGATATGTCATAAGAAGTGAATTTGGCATTACATTGGGAGAAAAAAGATTAAAAGAAAAATTGTCACGATCTTCTGAATAATACATCTTGTTTGTCTTCCCAAGAAATGTAAATTATTTTAGCGCCAAAGCCGCGTAATTCTAGACGAAACAGATCATGTAGAAATCCAACAGCGACAATCATTTTGACAGCATGCTTGACCCGTGAATAACTCGAAAACGAAAGTCCGACATTGAACGTCGTTAAATTCTACATCACCGGGCAATTGCCGTCCCGACCCATTGACCGAGATTACAAGAGCGCCCAGACGAACCGCAACACCAACGCAAATGATTGCAATTTTCCGATTTTCACCGTTGTTAGCAACTCAAGACGCTCGGCTTTTCCGCATATCTCTACCAGTCGTCATAAAATTACCGCTGAAGCACAGAAGGCTTATTTCTGAAGTGATATTGACGCTGAAATCGTTAACTGCGTCTCCAGTTTGTTTTGCACTTTATATGGGAAAAAAACACCATTGAAATGGGCAAGGTTAGACGTGCCGTTGTATAGTTGCAGGCGCTTACACATTTGTTATGTGTTGTGATACTATATGGTTGAAATAATGTTTTACAATCGCAGCTTGCCATGTAAGAAAGTTACTCGCATTCGATCTGATGTGGAAGTTTCTGTAATCATTTAGCATGTGTTCAATTTAGTATACAGGGTTATTAACGATGATGGCTTGCTAAAAGTATCACTTTAAATAATTAAAGCAATAAAAAATAATAGCAATCGGTGTCCTCGTTTAGCAAGATGCCGGCGAACAAATTTAAAAGAATGAAAGTAAAATTTTTTAAAATATGGTATAGCAAATATTTCAGCCATTAAAAAGCAGTTACTTCCACTGAAGAAAACATAATGAATGTTCTGGCATACCTCGTTCGTATTCATCGAACTAAAAAATGCACGATTTCGAATTTGCTCGAATCCAAGCGTCGATACCAACCAATTTGGACAGACGAAGAGAATTTTGCGAACACACGAAGATTAAAGCTTTCTTTTTAAAGTAATATGGACGGATGAGGCGAAATTTTCGACAGAAAGAATGTGTAATTCGAAAAATAGACATTATTGGGTCACCGCTAATCCACATTTAACAAGACCATAAAATTTCCAACAAAGGTTTAGTTTCAATGTATTTTGTGTCAAATTTATAACGAAAATTTAAATGGGAGCATGTTGGTACCAGTTAGATAGAGCTCCAACGCATTTTACATGAGAAGTTACGGATCAATTTACGCAAATGTTTGATGATCGATGCATGAGGATGCTAGGAATGTTTGACACACAATAGAAGCACTTTTCTCTGACCGAAACAACAGTTGCTTTAAAGGCTCCTGGGTTTACAGTTTCCTGAAAAATAGTTAACAAGAAAATGTAGTTAACAAATATTAATCTCTTGACAGTCGTCTATACCAAAGAAAAATCTACCAAATACAACATGTACAAATGTTTTGAAAAGGCCTATGGCCAATATATGACAAGTAATAGAAATAAACTGTCAAATAGAGAACTTTAAAAAATGAAGGAACTTTAAAGAATAATTTCCTGAATCATAAAGAACCAAAGAAGTCAAAATTTTGGTAATGGTCACATTTCAGTTTGTTCAAAATATTTCTCGCCTCTTTTTATACAACAAGAAAAACATTTTGGAACGTGGCATCGTTGAGTTCATTTCACATCTCTGCGCTTCTAGCTTATAGATGTCTGAGATCAAGTATTTGAATTCCTTTGGGATTCCGTTAAAGTTTCACAAAGGTTCCGTGAAAAAGTGAAGCTTAAACGGAATTCCAAACTTCCTGGTTATCATTTAACGTCCAGAAGTAACGGAGTAAAATGACGTTTTGTAATGCCAGTCAATGAACTGAACCTATTAGAAAAAACAAAAGTTGGAAAAGATGTAGTTTCCTTACTTTATCACCAAAATTTTTCGTCTTCACCAGGACGAAAAATGTGAACATCCTTCTAAATATTCATCGTATTGAAAATTAAACAAAATAGACGAAACATCTCAAAATTCAAGATAACATGCGGATGGATATGAAAATAGTTATTCTAGAACAATCTTTTATATTGAAACTTACACGGTTTATAGTAAATAGTGAAGACAGATTCCACGAAGAAAGAAAGCCTTTCAAAGTGTTCCATAATTGAAAAAACTTGAGAACCGTCGATTTAGGCCTTATAAATTGGGTTTCTTTTACAATTCATATGTAGTAACATTACAAGATTTTGGTAAAAGTTAATGTTCAATATTTACACTTATCAAGTGGTTTAGAAATCGTTTCATCAGTAAGCAAGAGTAATATCTCCTTCATTAAATTGGTCCATAAGAGGCAGCAAAATTGTTCGACGTAAATACCATGTGGTTTCTCTATTGTCTACCATGAACGATTTATATTCAGTAGCAAAGGTTATTTTAAATTTGAAAAAAGTCTTAGCAGTTTGATTACACTAAATAGCAGAAATTACGATTTTATGCTCACAATATTGGTCAAAACCATAAACCTATGTATTTGACACAAATTTTCTTTAAACGGTTGAAGTTCTTACATTTTCAGCAAACGTCAAAAAACCTTATGTCAAAATTGACGGCTTAACAAGGCTAAAAATGTACTAGAAATTCAATCAGAGAAATTATTTTGAATACCGTCAAAATTACTGATTCAAAATGGCGTTATTCATGAAGAATCAACATAAATTTCTCTCAACCTCGCGTGTAACTCTTAGAAACATATCCACTCAGAAAAACGTTCAAGAAGTTCGAATACCTATGGCTCTAGGCCATCTCGCGGGTAAATGGTGGGGTCCTACAGAGCTGAGACCAGTTGTTGCTCTCCATGGTTGGCAAGATAGTTCCGGTTCATTCGACAGATTAATCCCATTGCTTCCTGATAATATACCGTTTCTAGCGTTAGATTCTCCTGGCCATGGGCACTCTTACAAGCTCCCAGCTGGTATTCCTTATCGTGTTAGTGACGCTGTCATCCTAATGAAACAGGTCAGAAGATATTTCGGTTGGCAGAAGATGTCTTTGATGGGGCATTCTTTGGGAGCAATCAAAGCATTCTCATATGGCTCTTTATTCCCTAAGTTCGTTGATTTTATGATATGCCTAGATTGTGTACAACCATTTGTTCGGGAAAAGGAGCCGCGGAACGTTGTTAAGAGCATAGAACAGTTCCTCAAATACGACGCACAAAGTCAAAGCACTGCAGAACCTCCTAGTTACACCATGGAAGAAATGGCGCAAAGATTACACCTTGCCACTAAAAAATCTGTTGCTCTGCACACAGCCGAGTATATTATCCGTCGCAATATCAAAGAATCCGTTCAAAATCCGGGAAAATATTACTTCAACCGAGATCCCAGATTGAAGGTGGACCCGTTACAACACGAAGACGCTAACCATATCATAACGGCAGCGTCCCATGTGACCTTTCCCATTCTAATATGCAAGTCCAGCGAAGGTTCGTTCTTGGGTGATGGAACCATGTTTCAAGAGGTGTTCAAAGCTCTATCAAACGCTAGCGTTCACTGCGAATTCCACCAAATTCCTGGCACTCATCATGTACACCTAAATCAACCCGATTTGGTGGCTAATTACGTAAGTAACTTCATTAAAAAACACGACGAAGAGGACCGCACTATGGGTGGAATGAATCCGAATATTATGTACGACGAAGCTATCCATGGTGCTATGGAAACTTCCCAAAAATCGTCTATATTCGATCATGTTGTAAGCTAAACGTGATCTTAAACATGTAAATTCAAAATTTGAAGTTAAATATGTTTACGTAAATCATTTGATTGGTTTGAAAGAATGTTGAAGTCTACATCTAGCAGGATGTCTAAAATCTTTAGAAATTGCAAAAGTATTGCTGGAATTGTAAGTTGTTCTTAAGAATATGGAGTAGAATAAAATAAATAAATTTGTTGTATTTATTTCAATGCGTTAAACTTCTTATTTCAAATAAGCAACACGAGAATGGTAAGCATTTAACGAGGCAATGTGACAGCGTGATTCTTATGAACGAATGAAGATTTTAAAACTTTGAGAATGTTACTGTAAGTGTACGTAAGAGGCACATGCGAGGGTGGTCCGGAAGGTTTCCAGCCAAACACAGATACAAGTACTTTTTTTGTCAAATTCAATTTTATTTCTCAACATAGTCTCCTTGTAAGGGCTTTTCCCAGCGATGCTCCCACCTCCTTAATCCAAATAGTAATTAGCATATTGTTTTGCAAAATAGACGTTTACGAATGTGATGGCCCCCTCATTCGACGAAAATCTCTGTCTTTCCAGCGAAATCTTGAGTCTGGGAAACAGAAAAAAGTCGCTGCAGATCAGATCTGGTGAATAAGGTGGGTGGTCTACCAGTTCGAACACCGGTTCATGAATTGTTGCCTTGGTGACCACTGAAGTGTGAAATAGTGCACTATGTTGGGGGAACAAAACTTTCTTTTCCTTCAAATACGGCCGTTTTACGGTAATTTCTGCCTTCAGTTTGTCAAGTAATGATGCGTAGTACATCCTCGTCATTGTTTTTCCTTTTTTAAAATTGTCGATTAACACAACTCCACGACTATCTCAAAAAACAGTTTCAAAATTTCATCCACAGTTATTGATCGACGCCAAAACTCCCACTTATTGCGCGAAACTGCTTCAACAGGGCTTTGAAAATGTTCATTCGAATGCATTTTTGATTCTGGGTGAGCAAGCGCGGCATCCAACGCGTGGTTAGCTTCTTCGTCCCTAAATCTTCAGTCAATATATAACAAACACGTTTTTCCCATTTGGGATAGCGATCATCCAGAGTTTTAGAATGAAACAGGTGGGTTTTTATATTTCAATTTATTTACAATATATATAACAATCAATGTTTGGTTTAAAATGAAATAAAATAAAATTTAAATTTTTGGTTAGACGTACTAGAAATCGAAAACAAAATAAAGTTAATTCCTCGCGGAAAAATATATACAAAACAGAATGACAGTTACTAAAATACGATCTTTCGCGGAATGTCGGGTACTACCACGGACAACACTAGCTGTCTGCAGGGTAAGGAGTTGATAAAATCATCGCGGACAACACTAGCCGTCCGCGAGGTGAGGGATCAATAAAATCACAGACAACACTAGCTGCTTGCAGGCTAAGGGGTCGGTAAAACCACGGACAACACTAGCCGTCTGTTGGATAAGGGATCGGTAAAACCACGGACAACACTAGCCGTTTGTGGGGTGAAGGATCGGTAACACCACGGACAACGTTTGCGGGGTAAGGGAGTCGGACAACACGAGCCATCTGCGGGATGAGGAAAGGTACGGGACCGGACAAGAAAGAACTCCTGCAGAATGAGATTCTACTCGGCTTTATATACCTAAAATTCGAGTGACGTATCGTTTCTTGTACATAACCATGGAGGCGGATCAAACAATTTCAAAATAAAACGTTACACAAGCTCTAGAACGATTGATTAGTAATTTATATACACTGTTGGTCAAAAGTAACATACAGCGATGTCGAAAAATATGTGACAAAAAAGTTAAACAACATTTAAAAAAGAAATTAAAGGATTGATACAAAATTACTCCACTAATAATAACTTTAATATTTTTTTCCAGCTTAAGAGCCTTTAAATTGGTGCGGACGGTCAATAGTTCGTTATAATCTCAACTACAATAGAAACAAATAACGGAAATATCTAAAAATACAACGTCCACACGATGTTTTTCTATGGAAATTTATAAAAAAAAATGGATATGTGGATGTGAAATTTCGAATTTATTATACTGCTTTCGATGTATGTTGTTGTATAATAATATTTTAGTTGGGCTAGAATTGATATGAAAGACCTACATCATTTAACCACTAAAATGAAGAAACGTGAAGAATCTCGTGGTCGCATTAATGTCTGTACGACATTTGCTTTACTCGGTAAAACAAATAACAATATAACAACTCAATTCTGCTTATTAACAACATATTGTCGATTAGAACGAGGAAATTAAGAAAAATCGTTATATATTAAACATTATGTTATATTAAATTTTGTTCAGCTTTTGAACTGGCTAGTGTTTTTAAAGGAACTTCCAATACTATCCAAAATAACATTTTAGATCCTATACTTGATGTTTGCAGAATAGAAATTTCGAGTGAAATAAAAAATGTCGATTAGAGTTATAGTTTCCTTGAATCTGTTGCTGTTGAAAGATAAATACATAATACCTTCTTTTACCAAGTGTAACTCACAAACTCTAGTATACATTGTTGAAAAACACCCGACGCCACAGTACCATAAATAGACCGCCCAAGTCATGCTTTTAGGTTACCCCGTTTTTATCGTGTTAGAAAATGTTTTATCGCTTATACAACACTAGAAAAACATTACAAGTATCACCAACAAAGCACGGAAATATCACTGCACAGTATTTTTTTTAATAAAACCAATATAATTTGGATAAACCAATTCAAAACCCAGAGACGGTCTAAACGTGTAAAATGCGTTTATTGCTGATCGTTCACCTAAGGCAACATACGTCACAGCCTGCTGACGTCAGAGCTGTTAGGCCTTCTTTAATATCGGAGGTAACGATCTATCTCGGCTTTGTGTAGGTGTATTGCCTTCCAAATACAAGAATTTAATGATGGCGAAATTTTCTAAAGTATCTTTCAACGTATGCACAACTATATTATTTTTGGAATCTGTACCACATTTGTAATAACTTTTTTTTGTAATTGCCATAAACCTAACTGTACTTTTCAAGAAAATAATAACTTTTATAAATTTACGACTAAGAATTAAATTAATTTAAGTGTTCAAAAGTTCCTTCACCATATTCTACATAATTTTTGAGACGCTCTAGCGTCGGAACGGTTATAGATAGAGGGTTGAGCTTTTTTTGTTTTAAAGCTCTCGCCAAGAGCTTTCGAACGGACCCAAACCTAACCTCCTAGCTCGTTCGGATGGCGAGATACAGGAGAGCCGTAAAAATTTCTACCCAAAGTGATGAAATTTTTGAATGGAAAAAATCTGAAAATTGGAATTCAATCTGACGGTACCGATTTGTAGCCCTATGGTCGCACATTTGCGGAATGAAGTTTCAGCCCGATATCTCTAACCGTTTTGGAGATATGGGCGTTTGAAGTTTTCGGAATTTCAAAAAATGACGTGAAAATGAGGCTTTAAATCGACATCGCTCTAGTTTTCGTCTCATTTCTCCTTAGGGATGCATCTCTGGTCGACGAAGTTGACGGTTTCGGATAGAAAATTAACCGCTGAATCGATTGCGACCAAGCAGAACCTTATAGCTTGTTTGGTTAGGCAGCTACAGCGCTTCAAACTTAAAAAAAAGGAATTTTCTTTTCTTGAATTTGAGACGCTCTAGCGTCGGAACGGTTATAGCTAGAGGGCTGACCTTTTTTTGTTTTAAAGCTCTCGCCAAGGGCTTTCGAACGGACCCAAACCTAACCTCCTAGCTCGTTCGGATGACGAGATACAGGAGAGCCGTAAAAATTTCTACCCAAAGTGATGAAATTTTTGAATGGAAAAAATGTGAAAATTGGAATTCAATCTGACGGTACCGATTTGTAGCCCTATGGTCGCACATTTGCGGAATGAAGTTTTAACCCGATATCTCTAACCGTTTTGGAGATATGGGCGTTTGAAGTTTTCGGAATTTCAAAAAATGACGTGAAAATGAGGCTTTAAATCGACATCGCTCTAGTTTTCGTCCCATTTCTCCTTAGGGATGCATCTCTGGTCGACGAAGTTGACGGTTTCAGATAGAAAATTAACCGCTGAATCGATTGCGACCAAGCAGAACCTTATAGCTTGTTTGGTTAGGCAGCTACAGCGCTTCAAACTTAAAAAAAGGAATTTTCTTTTCTTGAATTTGAGACGCTCTAGCGTCGGAACGGTTATAGATAGAGGGTTGAGCTTTTTTTTGTTTTAAAGCTCTCGCCAAGAGCTTTCGAACGGACCCAAACCTAACCTCCTAGCTCGTTCGGATGGCGAGATACAGGAGAGCCGTAAAAATTTCTACCCAAAGTGATGAAATTTTTGAATGGAAAAAATCTGAAAATTGGAATTCAATCTGACGGTACCGATTTGTAGCCCTATGGTCGCACATTTGCGGAATGAAGTTTCAGCCCGATATCTCTAACCGTTTTGGAGATATGGGCGTTTGAAGTTTTCGGAATTTCAAAAAATGACGTGAAAATGAGGCTTTAAATCGACATCGCTCTAGTTTTCGTCCCATTTCTCCTTAGGGATGCATCTCTGGTCGACGAAGTTGACGGTTTCGGATAGAAAATTAACCGCTGAATCGATTGCGACCAAGCAGAACCTTCTAGCTTGTTTGGTTAGGCAGCTACAGCGCTTCAAACTTAAAAAAAGGAATTTTCTTTTCTTGAATTTGAGACGCTCTAGCGTCGGAACGGTTATAGATAGAGGGTTGAGCTTTTTTTGTTTTAAAGCTCTCGCCAAGAGCTTTCGAACGGACCCAAACCTAACCTCCTAGCTCGTTCGGATGGCGAGATACAGGAGAGCCGTAAAAATTTCTACCCAAAGTGATGAAATTTTTGAATGGAAAAAATCTGAAAATTGGAATTCAATCTAACGGTACCGATTTGTAGCCCTATGGTCGCACATTTGCGGAATGAAGTTTCAGCCCGATATCTCTAACCGTTTTGGAGATATGGGCGTTTGAAGTTTTCGGAATTTCAAAAAATGACGTGAAAATGAGGCTTTAAATCGACATCGCTCTAGTTTTCGTCCCATTTCTCCTT
Organism: Dynastes maya; assembly: GCA_029619315.2. Lineage (NCBI taxonomy): Eukaryota > Metazoa > Arthropoda > Insecta > Coleoptera > Scarabaeidae > Dynastes > Dynastes maya. Next base: position 5,685,553 of record JAROYE020000004.1, read on the forward strand.
AGGGATGCATCTCTGGTCGACGAAGTTGACGGTTTCAGATAGAAAATTAACCGCTGAATCGATTGCGACCAAGCAGAACCTTATAGCTTGTTTGGTTAGGCAGCTACAGCGCTTCAAACTTAAAAAAAGGAATTTTCTTTTCTTGAATTTGAGACGCTCTAGCGTCGGAACGGTTATAGCTAGAGGGCTGACCTTTTTTTGTTTTAAAGCTCTCGCCAAGGGCTTTCGAACGGACCCAAACCTAACCTCCTAGCTCGTTCGGATGACGAGATACAGGAGAGCCGTAAAAATTTCTACCCAAAGTGATGAAATTTTTGAATGGAAAAAATTTGAAAATTGGAATTCAATCTAACGGTACCGATTTGTAGCCCTATGGTCGCACATTTGCGGAATGAAGTTTCAGCCCGATATCTCTAACCGTTTTGGAGATATGGGCGTTTGAAGTTTTCGGAATTTCAAAAAATGACGTGAAAATGAGGCTTTAAATCGACATCGCTCTAGTTTTCGTCTCATTTCTCCTTAGGGATGCATCTCTGGTCGACGAAGTTGACGGTTTCGGATAGAAAATTAACCGCTGAATCGATTGCGACCAAGCAGAACCTTATAGCTTGTTTGGTTAGGCAGCTACAGCGCTTCAAACTTAAAAAAAGGAATTTTCTTTTCTTGAATTTGAGACGCTCTAGCGTCGGAACGGTTATAGCTAGAGGGCTGACCTTTTTTTGTTTTAAAGCTCTCGCCAAGGGCTTTCGAACGGACCCAAACCTAACCTCCTAGCTCGTTCGGATGGCGAGATACAGGAGAGCCGTAAAAATTTCTACCCAAAGTGATGAAATTTTTGAATGGAAAAAATTTGAAAATTGGAATTCAATCTAACGGTACCGATTTGTAGCCCTATGGTCGCACATTTGCGGAATGAAGTTTCAGCCCGATATCTCTAACCGTTTTGGAGATATGGGCGTTTGAAGTTTTCGGAATTTCAAAAAATGACGTGAAAATGAGGCTTTAAATCGACATCGCTCTAGTTTTCGTCTCATTTCTCCTTAGGGATGCATCTCTGGTCGACGAAGTTGACGGTTTCGGATAGAAAATTAACCGCTGAATCGATTGCGACCAAGCAGAACCTTCTAGCTTGTTTGGTTAGGCAGCTACAGCGCTTCAAACTTAAAAAAAGGAATTTTCTTTTCTTGAATTTGAGACGCTCTAGCGTCGGAACGGTTATAGCTAGAGGGCTGACCTTTTTTTGTTTTAAAGCTCTCGCCAAGGGCTTTCGAACGGACCCAAACCTAACCTCCTAGCTCGTTCGGATGACGAGATACAGGAGAGCCGTAAAAATTTCTACCCAAAGTGATGAAATTTTTGAATGGAAAAAATGTGAAAATTGGAATTCAATCTGACGGTACCGATTTGTAGCCCTATGGTCGCACATTTGCGGAATGAAGTTTCAGCCCGATATCTCTAACCGTTTTGGAGATATGGGCGTTTGAAGTTTTCGGAATTTCAAAAAATGACGTGAAAATGAGGCTTTAAATCGACATCGCTCTAGTTTTCGTCTCATTTCTCCTTAGGGATGCATCTCTGGTCGACGAAGTTGACGGTTTCGGATAGAAAATTAACCGCTGAATCGATTGCGACCAAGCAGAACCTTATAGCTTGTTTGGTTAGGCAGCTACAGCGCTTCAAACTTAAAAAAAGGAATTTTCTTTTCTTGAATTTGAGACGCTCTAGCGTCGGAACGGTTATAGCTAGAGGGCTGACCTTTTTTTGTTTTAAAGCTCTCGCCAAGGGCTTTCGAACGGACCCAAACCTAACCTCCTAGCTCGTTCGGATGACGAGATACAGGAGAGCCGTAAAAATTTCTACCCAAAGTGATGAAATTTTTGAATGGAAAAAATGTGAAAATTGGAATTCAATCTGACGGTACCGATTTGTAGCCCTATGGTCGCACATTTGCGGAATGAAGTTTTAACCCGATATCTCTAACCGTTTTGGAGATATGGGCGTTTGAAGTTTTCGGAATTTCAAAAAATGACGTGAAAATGAGGCTTTAAATCGACATCGCTCTAGTTTTCGTCCCATTTCTCCTTAGGGATGCATCTCTGGTCGACGAAGTTGACGGTTTCAGATAGAAAATTAACCGCTGAATCGATTGCGACCAAGCAGAACCTTCTAGCTTGTTTGGTTAGGCAGCTACAGCGCTTCAAACTTAAAAAAAGGAATTTTCTTTTCTTGAATTTGAGACGCTCTAGCGTCGGAACGGTTATAGATAGAGGGTTGAGCTTTTTTTGTTTTAAAGCTCTCGCCAAGAGCTTTCGAACGGACCCAAACCTAACCTCCTAGCTCGTTCGGATGGCGAGATACAGGAGAGCCGTAAAAATTTCTACCCAAAGTGATGAAATTTTGAATGGAAAAAATCTGAAAATTGGAATTCAATCTGACGGTACCGATTTGTAGCCCTATGGTCGCACATTTGCGGAATGAAGTTTCAGCCCGATATCTCTAACCGTTTTGGAGATATGGGCGTTTGAAGTTTTCGGAATTTCAAGGTTCAAACGCGATGCTCTCACAAACGAGATATCGCGCTGTCCTATTCTTCGCTAAACACACTGTGTAGCAAGATAACTGCTTGAATCCATGAAAATATTTATTGGATTTTCTCTTTATTTTATTACTTTCAAATTTCTTATAGCTTTTTGGCTTCGTAGCTCGAAAAATGTAGTTACTAAGAATACAAAACTTGCAGAAATCGATTTTTCAGATCCGTTTCTATCTTGAAAATGCACCAATAATGGTTGAGAAGAATTTAAAATTCAAAAGAGAATCACTCAAATCATAAATACTATATTTAGTAGTTTCACAAATGAAACATGCAACACACACATAAAAATACCTACAACAAGAATAAGAAAAGGAATTGAAGGTTAATAGCCGCAATTTTCGCTAGTAAGCGAATATAAATTCCATTATGAGCCCGATGATCTCTTTCGAAAAACCTGCGTTATTTTAAGAGTACTTACACGAATAACGCTATTTTCGACTAAGGTTATTTTCAGGCCTAGCACCTAATGACTCAATTCGTTAAGCTTGCGTGGTTCACGCAATATTGTAAACGTTTGTTAGAATATTATAATAGACCCAAAATATCGCTTGGAGATGTCCTATTCCTGGTGAGATATAATATAATACAATTGGCAGAACTTAAGTGGGAAAAATTGGTTTATTGACTGTAGATTATGTGTAAATTTTGATTGAATAAGTTTTGTGTATAACACGTAATCTTTGGCAAAAATGCCAAGATTCGCATGGGTGTGCGTGAGATCTACGAATGTAAAAATAATCTTCTGTATATTCAATTACGAGAATTTGCAAGTAAAAATGGTGTGGAACAGATACTTGATATTTAATCTTACTAAAGTTACTTAAAATGTACTAGATCAACTTTTACATGTAATTTTTTAAAACAAATGTTTAATTTTAGTCAAACTGTTGGAAGAATAACATCAAATATGTATATCAACAGATTTCAGTGTATCGGTAATATAATGCTTCTTTTTCTAGTTAAAGACATTAATCATTCTGTGTGTCAGGTAAAAATTGAAGTTTAAAAACAACATGAGTATTTTGCTAGACAATCAGCAAATATTACCAGTCAACAGTTTATTTATTCTACAATATGTAAATTTGAATTTCATTCTAGATATTGGTTCAATTTAAATGTACTGTTGTGCACTATAACGTTGCCTTAGTGAAGAAAAGCACGTAACTCTATTAAAAGGAAATTTACAGGAGATCAAAAAAACTGTTCGGTTTTAATATGATCACAATGTAAACTTTTGTTTCTCTTTTAGGAGCTATTGTAGAACAATTTTAATAAACTTTGTGAAAAAATAATTCTGAAAACCTTTGTATCAAGACTGTCCACCTCAATTCAAGACAATTACTGTTGCAATTATCCACAATTCAATAACCGTTTTAAATCAAAAGAAATATTTTCTTAGCGTTTTTTTCTCCACTTAAGAGAAGTATATATTTGTAATGAAATAATTGTATTTCTTTGTTTAAGGCATCTATTAACTTGATTCAAAAAAATCTTGCAGAAAATTTCAAGAAAGGGATTCTTAGTATAACACAAAATAATATTTTCTTAAGGATAGTAAATAGTTTTCTTAATTCAAGATAGCGATTAGATATTGTTCATAAATCAATAGATCCATTTTCTTAAAATAAAGCATTTATTTACTTAGAATTCTTGAAATGCATATTATTTATATGCACATTATTAATTCTACTCATCTTGTTTAAAACGGTACGACATATCCGTACAAAATGCAATAAATTATTCCCATTGCTCGTGATTTTAAAAATGCTAAGGTATAGGTTATCTACAGAGTAATATTCAAACAAAAGTTAACATAACATAGAAGTATATATTAAAAAGGTTCCTAGAAACAATAACCAAGATAATGTTGAAATATAGCTCGTGGTATTGATGGAATCACTTCCAGTAAAAACAATGTGAGAAGAGAAAAACGCTTTTTACTCCTGCCCACATTGTCGTTCATCTCCAAATTTATGCCGCTAACCTTCAAAAACAGCACTGAAATATTTCCTAGCGCCATCTACTGCCAAGAGATACAGTCATGCCGTCTTAGATAGTAGCGACAGAAACCGGGATACAGATGCCATGCTAACCCATACAATGATATAACTTTTAACATACAACGTTTCATAAACCTTTTCAAATTTTAATGTATAATAAATAATAATAATTTAAAAAAGGGATAAATAAACTGAAATATTAACACATTAATTATTAAACTACATAAAAATAATTGGAAGAAACATTTTTCTGTCTTGGATTTTCTTGATTTTCTAACCCCAAAAAAATAATTATTTAATCCAAATAGAATTTCAAGAAAATTATTTTCTTATATTATACATTTTTATAGCTTGAAATAAAAATATTTTCTTGAATAGAGACTGATTTTTGCAAGAATGTCTATTTTCTTGATGCAAGACTTCTCTGCGTGCAGTTAAACCTCAAGTTTGAAGAAAGCGGCGCATCCCGAACCATGAATCGGCTTTGTTCGCTGTGCATCGTCTAATGGAAGCACAATGGTTTGCAGATAAATTCTTAGAAATAAGAAAAGTACAGAAGAGTATATATGAAATATAAAAATAACAACATAAACTCCGTTTCGGAAAATTTACAGCGATAGAACTGTACCTACCTCACAATTACAACACGCGTATAGTATTTTAAGAATGATTCACCTTCCGTCATATCGATTATTGTATCAATATACAAATAATTTTTTGCAAATTATATATTGGGAAGGAAGTGATGAATTCAATGAAATTTATCAGCAATGTGGGCGAGTCATTCAGGTAGTTTTATGGTTTTCAAGATATGCGCTATTCAGAGAAAAATATTAGGCACTAAAGTCAGAAATTTTGTAAGCTTGTTTCAGCAGAAATCACGAACTAGTCAGACGCAATTTGATTGGCAGAAACAACTTTAAATTGTTTTATAACTGATTTAACGATATAGCCAATCAATTATAATTAGAGCGAGGTAATCCCGCTTGTCAGCGCCCGCTTGTTTATTTTTCGTTCAGTTTAGGAAACGAGAGCGAGCGTTGTTTTGTGTTACGTGTTATTCGTTACAAATTTATAATTATTAATGTAAAATGTGTAATGTGAACAAGGCTAAAAGACAACCCTTTGCTGGCATTTTCGGTACCATCGCTCATAAATATCAACACTTGACGTGGTGAGACTTTAAAATTTTCTAGCGTACTATCATCCTCACAATTGCTCCACCAGTACACTTTTCCAGTCTTTTGCTAGCTAGTAACAGTAGAAATGTCGGTTTATGAGGGTCCAGTACACGTACTATAACATTTAGAATAGCATTTCTTTTACAATCTGTTGTCTCGTCAACACATAACCAAAGCAACTGATTTTTTAATGTAGATTTGATTTCCTTTTCCACGTCTTCGTAACAAATAAAACATGTTTACGTGCCGTTTTCGTAGTTGGCAATTTCAACTCGGGGTTGTACTTATACCAAAAGTTCTGAAACGGTTCTTTTTCGCGTAAGCGAAGTGACAAATTACAGGTTATCATCATGACAAGTAAATCGAAAATGAAGGCAGTTCACTTTGGCACGCCCTTCTTTTTTTTTCTATGTTCACTTTACAAACTATTTTAGCACCATCGTAGAACAAATCCAGCAAATGGTCGTTTCTCAACCTTGTTCACATTACACATTTTAACACTGAAACAGTTCACTAAGAGCCTCACCACAATACTTAACGTGCCTCGTACTGGACGCACGTTTTCATAGCCAAGCTCTCATCATCAGCAGAAAAACTAACCTTATACAGCAAATAAATTAGGCAATATGTAAACTTAAAATAAGCATAGTAATACTTAATTATATGGTAATTATATATATATATATATATATATATATATATATATATATATATATATATATATATATATATACACCCTTCTACTTTAAGTGTTTCTTGATAAGCCACTTCATTGTACAGGACTATAATTAAGCCTAAAATGCAAATCTAAAGATAAATAATAGATAATCTCTAAATTAAAATGTAAATGGTGAGGATGACTTGAGTTATTAAAATCCTTGTCTCTCAATGAAGCGGTTCATTGCACATTGTTATAATTACAGCTGTAATTAACTAAACATGATGTACCAAAGGATAAAGGCTGGAATTTAGTGGTCCTAAATCTGAATCATTGTGGTTTTTATTTTTGTAAATTTCCATGCCTTCATAACAATTTAATTGAATAATACTCTTTACGGTTTTAATTAACTTTATATTATCAACATTATGGTTATTTTCAAGCATATGCAGGGCAACGCTAGATTTATCAAACCTTCTGAATTTGAGATGTTCTATCTTTTATCACGTTGCTCAATCTTATATCTCTACAAATAAGGAAGATATCGCATGTAACATTGAATCCGGGACACCCGGTATATGTCGGAAGATTTGAGATACAGGAATGTACCTTAATTGAATTAAATTTCAATCCAGTAGTAGGTATACTGTCAATAAAGTCATTACCTATTAAAAAAGAAAAAGAAAGGGATTACGTGAAGGTTTGAGAACTGGATAAGTTGGATAAGCACTATTTGAAAATATGATTATGATTTTAAAAAAGTTCTGAAACATGCACCAGATTGAATGTCCGGATTAATTATTGATCTAGCATCCTCTCTAGTCAAAAATTTTCAATGAAAGTATGACCAAAGTTCCGAATATAAAAATTTTATTCTTCCCAAATAAATCACCAAAAAAAAAAAAATAGAAAAATTTCCAATTAAGATCTTCAAAAACAGGGCCTCCCAATCTTTTGATTCTTAAGGGGTTAATCACGAATAATGAATCGTATGAACTGCAATTTTTACTATTTTTATTCGGTAATTGATATTAATTAAAGGCGCCTAATTTATTTTTATAGTAGATTTGAATATTCCATAGCTCGAGGCGTACAAATCCACGTTATTCCGCATATAGGCCCCAAGTTTAAAACTAAAAAAGAACAACGTTTTTTATGAATAATTCCAACAGAAATTTCTTGCATCGCAGCAATATAACGAGCAAAAAAAATCATATTTTTCATTTTTTACGCCAGCACAATGGAACAATAAGCTGCACTGAATCCAACCTTTTCCTACTAAATCTGCTAGCAATGATGTATGGTTTTAATTTTTCTTGTACCAGCTTAGAAATTAATGTCAAATAAGGGATTTGAACCACATACTAGACTAAATGAACGATTTACTAAATAGTTTAATAAATTCAGCAGATTTTTATTAGAATTATCTATATATAATGGCAAACGTATTTATCTCAACAGATATTCTCTCAAAATTTTCTCTAATTACGTCTTTAGTTACCCCTTTTCAATATCTGACGTAAATATTCGAATTCTCTGCGTTAGTATAGGTTATATTAATGCGAATTTCGACCATCGTAAAAACGTCCCACCTGTTTTCAGCTGGCGATGCGGTCAAATTTTCACGAGGGCGCCGTTTAGTGCTGTTCCTGCGGGCCGAAAGGAACATTTTGAGGATCGTCCGTACCATCCATAGTTTCTGTATTTAGTCGGTCTATTCTTGGCGGGGAACGGTCTCTGGATCTTGGTGGGGCCTAGCCCGGTATGGAGAGCTTTGCGTAAACTGATAGCTAGCCTAGTGTTCAGTCGCCCTGAGACCGTGTTAAACATTCGCGTTCTCGGTAAGTTACCAACCTCTTTTTTATCTTTTATTTTGTATCTTCTTCTTCTTTTGCTCTTTCTTCATTGCTGCTCATTCTTCTACAGTTCTACAGTTTGTTTGTTCTTTTTCGCATCTTGTGCACGTTGAGTGTATAACGAGTTCTATTGGAATGTAAGTGCAGTACGTTTAAAGTTAAACTCTTAATATTCCTTTTAGAAAAAAACAATGAATTTTGCTTTTTAAAAATTTAGGATGTTAGAATGTTTAAAATTAATATTTCCCAAGCAAAATTAATAAAAACACCCAATATTAACTTAGTTATCATTCTAACAATCTCCAAATAAAATTCCAGGATTAAATTTCAAATATTCGTGAAAATATTGCCAAACAACCATCAAAGATGGCAGCAGCAGAACATCGCTACAGTTTCTAACGTAATATAAACATAGTTCTAGGTTATGTACTAAATTTAGCCGAAATTCCAGGATTTAAAACATGGTGGACATGTTCCAGTTGAATGTCTTTTAAAATTACAAAATTTCCATGGATTTTATATTTAGAAGAGTTTTATCAAAATTTCAAAGTGTTTGATTTGAAAATTAGATTATATTACATCAAATTGGAGATTCATTTAGAAGCTTCGAATATGATTTTTCTTGAAATTCTAACGGCGATTTTCGAGTGTAACGTTTATTCGTAATGAGTATTTGAATCGAGGTGACCTTGGCATATTACTGGTCGAATTGCTGATTTGAAATAAGGATTTGTACTTGAACTGCATGGATATCAAAAAATATTTAGTAATTGTAACGTAATTGTTTAAATAATAACACATTTTTCTCCGACAAAATCCAATATATCTCTCTATGGTACCCTATCAATGGGGTTTGTTATTTACTATTTAAAAATTATTTAGACATTGTCAAGAGTCTTTTTTTTCCTAAGAACCAGATAACAAAGATCAAAATTTCAAGAACCCATAATGGAAACCTATAATTTTGTACGTTTTTGATTGTAATCCTCATCAAGCTCTATTATTACAGCCCCTATTAAATCAACCCAAACAGTAGTTTTTTTCTGAGTACTGGATTTCACGAGATAATCTGCATTTTTGAATGATCCCTACCGAGAATTTTGACAATAAATCAGAAAATAATTCCCAATTTTTGTTACACACAGTATATGCTTGTTTGAAGTGAAATTTTGAAAGGAATTACGTTATAGCTACCCTAACAACATTCGAAGAAATCTTACAATCCTTTCAACTTTCTAATCTGAGAAGGTAATAATAAACCATCCTTCTGGGAAATTCGGAACATTTCATTTTTCTAGTTGTTAATTTCTACTGTTATCATTTGTATAATGATTCATTATACAAATATAATTGTGACATTTCTAGCAATGCATTTGCTTCCTAAAATGTTAGGTATATTTAATAGGTTTTTCTTTTTACTATAAAGTGGGTATATACACGCAGAATATACTAGGCATTTCTTCATTTGTCAACTCTTAATATAAGGGTTAATGTTGAAAAGCAGGCTTTGGACGTCACCCTGTGATTTGGTAATATACTTACTTATGTACGATACAGCAAATAAAGATTATGTTATTATTATTATTATTATTATATAATGTTAAAAATTCTTTTAAATACCTATACTTATTGTCACCTATTTGATAATAATTAAAAGATATTTTGTATTTTACTGTCATTATTATATTAGTTGAAATACAGAAAACCTATCTTTTAATTACAAGAACTTAAAACACGGATAATTTGTTTATTATAATCAATCAAGTTACCACAAACTTACATTTGTCGAACAAGCACTAATTATCATTACATTCATTACAACAAGGCCTACTTCGTTTACATTTCATTTTTAAAACAAACATTTCCATCCAATTGACTAATATCGGGCGATTGCTGCAAGCTTCAAACAAGTTTGAGACACCATTAAACATTGCCAGGTCTGCTTACATTAAACAAGCTAATTCAATAACAAACACTCAGGCTTAGTGTATTAATTTTGATAAGGTTTGTTGATTATTTCTTCTAAAAACATCCGTGGAATGTCAATTGAACGCATTTCCTCAACCAAACGATATCAATAAATTTTATTTAAACTTATGATAACGTTGTTGTGCGTGAGGAATGTTAAAATTCTATTTCAACGACGTCTAGATGGGCTTCCAAGGAATCCCACGCTAAAATCCTAATGTGTTTTTGGTAGTTACGAAAGAACTTACGTGAATTTATAGATATGATATGTTAGAACAAGTCAGATAATGTTTAAATTTACATAATTTCGTCTACATATCTTAAAAAATCGTGTTCATGATTGGAGATAATACAGAAATTTTGGCGCCATAGTATTAGGTGATTTTTGCCCATTTTTGGCTTCTTTAATAGTAAAATATGCTATGTGATATGTGTATATTTAAAAAATGTAAAAGCCTATAAGTGTAAAGGTTTTATTTAATGAAATATAAAGTATTTCCCAGAAAAAAATTAATAAGTATATGTAAGAACATATGTTTCAGAATCTTAATAATACAGAACCATTCAGAATGGTCTAACAATTCTCGTAATTCAATCTATAACAAAAATATTATAAACCATCAAAGAAAACGCTCTTTTTGAAATTGTTTCACAACCAGATTGATATACTCCTGATTTTACTTCAATAATCAACGAGAAGAAGATACCCAGAGATAGTATGAATGTCCATAATATAGACAGAATCCAAAATTTTGCTCTGTTCTTGTTTTGGTGCGATCAAAATTCATGTAATGCTTTCAAAATTTAAAACCATGCATATATTGGGATAAAAAACACTGCCCCAAGATATTAAATATCTCAAGGGAAACAATTAATTTTTATTTAATTATTCTTTGGACTTGTATATATTGTCATGGTGGTATTGTCATGTATGTAAAAGGTTAAAAATAAGCCTTTTGATGAATAATTTGAAATTGGTAAAATTAATTGGAGTCCAGGCTTTGACAAAATCATCTCTAGTGTGGAAGAGCTTCTTAGAAATTGGCATGGTCCTTCTTTTTCAAGCTTATATCTCACTGGTGACACTATTAGCTCTGACAGAAATTCAATCATAAAAGAAAACCCTTCTCTGAAGCAGTTAATAGGTACTAGAATATAAAATCTTGAAAAGAAAATCCTTTCTTTAGGTATTTCGCACCATAATCATCAATTTTAAACGTACAAGTTTCCATATTTGTTAATTAAAAAGGTATCAACACTTTTTGGGAGGATTCTGACAAGCTATATTGGTATTCCAAGCATTCGCTGTTGACAATACACCTTTTACATATTATCTTTACTTTATAACGATCAGAAATACCCTCTTTATTTACGAAACTGATATTTTTGAACCCTTACAGTCATGTACATATTCACGAACAAAGAAAACATCTAGTTGAACGTGTTCACATACATATGATATGCTATGGCGTGAGTGAATTGAGTCAGAGGATTGGTATTAACATTCCTTCGGAACGTTAATACACGGACAGGTTCATATATATGCGCAAGTCAAACGTACGGTTCGAATCGGTGCACTTTGAAGACGTATGAATCAGCAAAAGGTGCGTGTAGCATATCGATCTGCAAGCATTTTATTTATCGAGGACTGTTTGGCCCAGTTTTTGGTCCGTAAATCAACCAACGCATGCATAATGGTCTTTTAAGTGTATGAAATGGTACCTAGGAGAGATTTTCGGAGACGTGTTACGCGTTGGTAAAATTTTGAATGACCTTAAATGTATGTAACGAGAGCTTGAACACGTTTAAGTTCGCCGGGTGTTACTTTTTAGCAATGTCCCAAATAAAACGAGGTAGATCCGTTGGTGTGTTATATGATCGATAAATCATACGTCTTGTTTGCAATATACAATCTTACGGCTGCTACAAATATTAAGGTTAATGATAAATAAATGTCGTGTCTTGTTGTACAGGAGCTTCGTGTATAAAAAGATTTCAATGCTGGGAATTATGACTTTATTTGGTCAAAAGAACTCTTGTACCTTTTAGACAAACGTACAAGGGGTCACCATTTAATTCCATTATGTTTTTCTTTTGGAAAATACATTTTTTTTAATTTCGAAAGCAAGCAGGGAATATAATTAGCAAAACCAACAAAATGCATTGTCTTCATGAAATTCCTTTTCTTTACATCAAATTTTGATAGTACATATTTCTTTGAAATAAACTTACACATAACCTCTTCAACACCCATTAACTGACAATGTTCGAAAATTCCTTATGGTATACCTTCTAACCATGATCAAGAAGCACATCAATATAGTTTCAAATCCAAAATTTTATGCGTTCTTGAAATTTCCAAAATTTTGTTTGCATCCTAAACCAATTAGGTCCCAAGAATTTGTTAATAATAAAATTATTAATTTTTACGCTTATACTCAACAACTAACTCCTCCGTATCTTTTGTTTCAGATTCTTTTCCTTTCTACCCGGTAAGACAGACACTCAACAACCTCCACCATGGACGCGATCAAGAAGAAAATGCAAGCGATGAAGCTTGAGAAGGACAATGCGTTGGACCGTGCCAAACATAACGAGCAGTTGGCCAAGGACTCCAATCTCCGCGCAGAGAAGGTAAAAACCCCAAAAAAGCCACCGCGTAGGGCATATTTACTGATTTTGCTTTGTTGTTGTCCCTGGATTAGGCCGAAGAAGAAGCGCGTGCCCTCCAAAAGAAGATCCAAACAATTGAGAACGACCTCGATCAAACTCAAGAACAGTTGATGCAAGTCAACGCTAAGCTGGAAGAGAAAGAAAAGGCTCTCCAAAATGTAAGTGATTTTTTGAAATTTATAAGAAATATTATTTTTTGAAAATAAACAGCTCTAATTGTGTCTTTGGACTAACACAGTATTCTAAAAACTTCTCAAAATTAAGAGGGTACCTTCCAATTTTATTGATTCGAAGCAAATTATAAAATCCAAAAGAGTTTTTACAGTATTGGAATAGAATATTTAAAGAGCAAGGAACATTTTTGAATTGTTCAACGTTCGAAGATGTGACCTTGAATAAAATCAGAAATATTTTTCGAATTTTCCATTCTTAAAAACAATATTGGTTTTCAATTTTTTTTTTCCATTCTCGTATTAATGGTTTCTCAAGTTCTTTTTGCACAATACAAAGTCCCAACACGTGCAGATAAGTTTGTAAACATCGCGTGTAAATTTTAACGTGGGGACAAGTGCAAAAACCGCAAGAAAGAGGTCAAGATATTAACACAAAATGTCAAAACACATTCTGACATCATCAACGATCTAACTCGGGTAATCTCCATTTATCTAATGCACTTATGACATTGCACTCACAATCAATTACGCTAATTGGATAGCGGATTAATTAGGCGAAAGGTTTTAGCCTCGGTTTGCAAAACGAAAGCATGTTAGCTCAAGTAATATCGTCCCGCAATGATGCGAACTACAACCTGGATGCGAAATATATCATGTTAGATGCCGTAAATCGCGGTAGAGGGAGTCCTAGTCGCGTTAGTGTGTAGAGTGTATCGTTGCAAAGGACTATTAATAACTTGGAGTCAGATGTAGCTGCCAAATATGGGTTCGGAGACTTGTAGCAAATGGCGTTCGAACGTGACGTAATTGCAACGTATTTTAACGGTAGAAAATGGAAAGATTTTTGCGATAATTTTGCATGTTATTGCTTGCATTAGAGAGTGGCATTATTACAAAGAAGATGAGTTTGGAATTGGGAAAAAATCACACAAAATATGATGATAAATGTTTCGGGAAAGTCATTACATTTCAAGTTGCCCAAACTAAATTTGAATTACATCATGTAAATTGAAGCCAATAAAAATAATCAAAATGTAATCAAATTTTTTTAAAAACGTTTGTAAATATTTGACCTGCAAGTTCGGCTGCTGTCCAATATTACGCACATCTTTGGCATAAATGACTTTGTACCAATGTTATATATACTGTTCCAATTCCCCTAAAAAAATTATTTTTAAAACTACAAAGGAATAATGTCAACTAATTAACAAATTCGTTAAAATTAGTTTGGCAACAATGTATTCTCATTAAAGTTATTTTTTTTCGTGGTGTTGGCAATTCTGGAAATCGTTTTTTGCTGCTTCTTTTTACATATTTGGCGTTGAAAATGTTATGATAGTAACATTATGATTGGCAACTCCATTCATAGTTACCAATCCTGAAAAAAAATCAAACAGCAAATTGTAATACAAGTCCGAAGTGAGCTGCAGTAAGACGATATTTGCTTGTCCTACTTGATTCTTGCTATTTATCAAGCTCAATTTTGTCGCTTTCCATTCAAGAACTGCAGCAGCCCCGAGTTATCGAAGTAACAGAGAGCAGCATACTTGGATAGCTCGGAACTACTATAGGATAAATGCCAGTATTCTTTGGCCAAAAATAATTCATTATTGTGATTAAATTTCTGGTAGGAAGATCATTACAATACGATTTGTAAAGAACATATTTTAATACATTTTTAATATAAAAAAATTAAACTAAATTGTAAAAACATAAAATATACAAATACAATAAGGGTACATCTATAATGAAATGAAAAAGTTATTTTTATTCAAATAATACTTTTCTTACTAAATAATATTTTCTGATCGTCTAGAAGTTAGTCTGTATTAATAATTGCACTAAAATCTGCTTCTTGAAACGATTGTTCTGGTTCTGATTCGTATTCAGATGTTGATGGTTGTGAATGTACAGAGATTCTAACAGGTTCTGTACCTCTGTTGGAAACTGTTGACGAGATCTTTTCCTTTCTCTTGATTTTTAAGAAATAGTTGAAATCAATGAGTCAGATGTGTCCATAGCTCTATTAAAAAATATCTGAAAGGTTTACAATTCTTCTGCTTTTCCTTGCATGAAATTCTCTATCATGCTTATACAATTTGTTCAATTGTGAGATTCTACGGCGTTTTCCAACCATTCTTTATATTTACTTTAAAATGCAGTTAATTTATTACATTTTTGCCAAAGAGAGTATAAGTTTAGGCAGAACATTCGAATTTTTTCTTTTATCATTTGTAGATATGCCGTGGACAAGTCTTTTTCTTTCAATATAACATAATTTAAAACAACAGCCGATTCGTAACTTTCAGTTTAAGCAGTAAAAAGGTCTTCGTGTTTAAAGCGATTCATCTAAAAAAATAAAAATAACTCAATAAATGCAAATTATCGCAGAAAAAGGTTCATTAATTATTATAACCCATGCTATTTTGCAGGCGAGCAAAAACAAAATGTTGAAAGACTTTGTAAATTGCAAATTGTACTAAATTTCAATGCAATTGGAACGTCATCCCATTTTCTGCGGTATTCTTCTCAAATATACAAATAAATTAATTAAATCTAGATTAAAAGTGAACACTTACCTTCAATATCTATGCTTCGCACTTAAGTCTTTTGATTGTTATAACTTTCTTACGCGGTAGGTAGATTAAATAATACAATAACTACAAGTACTCTTTTCAACAAGAATTCTTATACTTAAAAGATGATTAATCTTAAAAAGGAATGAGTTTATAAACTACCCTCATATCTTTACTAAATAAACCTGTTTTCATTCAGTTGAACAAAGATGGTAAAACAATTTTTGGCCACAAAATACCTAATTTATCCTATACCGCAGTTGAATGGAAATCTCCATATGTGACATAAATAGAGGTTATATTTATGGTTTGGAGGTTCTTAATGTTTTTGTATTTAAGCTTATTCGCAGAGCAATGTTTGTCAAAAATGTTAAAAAGAAATAATATACACAGGAAGAAACAATTTTCGAAAATGTAGAGGATAGAAATAACCGACACACGTAAAATTTTATGAAAGAAGACTCTTATTCAGCGTTGCCAGGGGTACCAATATAAAAGTACTTTAGTAAGACGAAAAAAAGTACTGAAAATCTCTAAATTGTACCAATACCACCTGCTGCTTTCACATTCCATTTACATAATGTATTTACCCAAACGGCATCATTTGACCTCTTCAAATAACCAATTAACCGCCAATTTTTTTAGGATTTCATTACGCCAAATTTATAATACATTTAATTTTTACCTTTTTCCATCACTTTTTCTTTATTTTGTGTTCAAAATATTAAAATAATTTTTTTCAATACATAAATGCATTTTAAGGAGATTACGAGAAAAGCCGTAAATGTAAACATTTTTCAAAAATTTACATTGTATAAAAAAGGAACAAAGATAGAAAGTTTTACTTGAACGATCGAATAAAAAAAGTACTCGTTTTTTTTAAAATACTGCAGCACTAAAATGGTACTACAAATAGTGTTTTAGCACTGCTTCTAGCAACGCTGGTCTCATTCAAGGGATATTTCTAAATAAATAGATTTCTAATTTGACAATCCACCCCAAAATTTCCTTAACTGAGTAATGTGTTTCAGTGGAGTCAAATATTTTCCGTCTTTTTCTAATTAATTACAGATATAAGTAAAAAGTACACAAATTCTTACTTATACCTCATTTAGTTTTATCAAAGTTTGCTTTAATTCGATCTTACGCTTAAGACGCTTGTCTGGTAAAAAGAATACAACTATTGCTGTGATAATTTTTTTGTTTTTTATAACGTTGCCGATTGCTGTCAAATTTGCTAACTTTTAAAAAATAGAAAAGTACCTAAAGACAACGCCAATTTCACTAAAATTATTCCAATGCAATAAAAGTGTTTAAAAAATGAAAATTAACAGCAATGCAATTTAGTGAAGAAAATGGCGATGGTTTGTTTTTTTTTTTTTTAATAATATTAACGGCTGCTGTCACATTTGCCAACTTATAAATAGAGTTGGAATTTTTTATATTTCGCGTATGATTTAAGTTGGTAGTTCCGGAAATAAAGAACATTTCTTAACGTGATATAGACCAATATATCATTTATTGACAGAACTATTAACTTAAATCATAGGCGAAATTTAAAAAATGCCAACTCCATTTAGAAAGATGAAAAACCTTAAAATCAACACAATTTTTACTATGTCAGTCACAAGAATTAAAAAAAAATTCAATTTATTAAAGGATACCCATTTTACAACCTTCTTGATATATAACTAGAAGGTTTTAAATAATTTTTTCAATGAAATCATCTCAAAATTGCACTCAATCTCAAACAAAGGACATTTTATCTTTTTTTAGGACTTTATTCCATTCGTTGTGCGCTGAATATGCTATAAAGGGAGTATTTAGAGAGACAAATTGTTCTCGTATAGTAGTCGTTATATTTTAAGATTCCTCCTTTTTGTCTAACGTTCTATTTCGGTGCAAGCAGTCGAAGGATACGAACCAAACAGGCGCAAGTTTAAAAATAACTTTGACAGGAGCCGCGTTCCGAAAATCGCTAACTTCCACATCATCCGTAAGCTCTAATTAAATCGCCGTACTCGTACAAGTACATCGGCTCGAAATAATCGCACAAATATGTAAATTCATGCGGAAAACTTTTAAAAAAATATTCACTCCGGTGTAAAATTGGTTGCCTACTCGTCGAAAGGTGGGTTAAACAATTAGCGCGCATGGCTGTTGGCCGAGCGCACGTTTAAGCGATGCCAGTAGTGCAGTGGACGTCCACGTGGGAACAGCGCCAGTCCGAAGAAAGATGGCGGAAGTTATGAGATCGCGTTGCGACGATCGAGTGTAAATAATATGTCCCAACGGGTCGGCTCGGGCAACACCAGGAAGAGAGGTCACCAACATCACCCTCGTAACCATGGCACTCGAAGGCGTAGTGCCTTGGAGCCGACAACTACGATCAACAATGAAATTACGCCGAGATTATTACAACAACAACAACGAATCGCAACCACAACAGCAGTAACAGTAGCAGCAGCAATACCTAACCTAGAAACGTCGAAATCGCCTGCTGTTACTCCAACAATAACGTCGTCTGTGATCCAGAGTGCCTCGAGTGTTAACAATAATAAGCATAAGAAAAGTCACGTCAATATTAATAATAATACAGCAAGTAGTGCAGTTGTTATTGGTAATAAAAGTAAAGAAAATGATCTAGAAACAAGTGATATCATAGATCTAACAAATTGTGATGATGCCGATGATATTATTAGTCCTAGTAATTCCGAATCAAACAAAAAATGTATCGTCATCGAAGACGAAGATGCATTATACATACCGTCCATTGAAGAAGGCAAAGATATGTCCTTGGTCTTCAGGCCAGCTGCAGAAGGTTCCAGCCAAAGCGATCAGGAAAGCGAAGATCCAGAAACCGAAGAGTTGGCACGTCTTCGTTGCACCTCCGAAAGGACCGAGGTCGTGGCCGAAAGAGAGATCCGCAAAAGGGGTAGAAGGTGCGCCGATTACCCCGGATTGGCGTTTGGCAGTTCGATCTTCAGCTCGGATACGCTGATGAAGTTCTCCATCATCCGCAACGAGTTACACAATATCATGAATACGCAACTGAAAAGGGTAGGTTTTGTTTTGCGACGAACACGTAAAAGAAAAGAAGTAATGCGCATTTGAGAATATGTTGTTATTAATATCTCACGTATGCACGTATAGTACACAGCCAACGTGACGATGAAGTTTATTTTTAGAGGCGTATTTTACAGGCTAGTAACGACACGAAACAATGTCGGGAAAGTTCATGCACATATACATATAAGGTACCTAACAAAGACTTGCCATATATTTAAACGTTGTCCAAATCAGCTGTTTTATCAACTTAACCTACGCATGTGTCATAGAACACGCTTGTAAATAAAAAGTCGACGTTTTGCGATAAACGCCGATAAAATTTGAAAAAGATTGCTATTTGGAAACTTTTGTAGGTCACTGAAACTTTCTGAACGTAGTACAATACGAATAGAAATAGCTACTCCTAACAATAGCTTAATTAAACCATTTCGCACGTGTATATTTATAATTTCAATTCTAACTGTTCATTTTCACGGATGGAATATCCTGCAGAATTGATAATTCTCATATTGTAAAGCATGCACCCAAAAAGAAGCAAATGCAAGTCAATTATTTTTGTGAAATTTCAATTGGTTCTTTTGAGAAATTCTGATATGAAATCTAACTGAATATGAAGTTCAATATCAAAAGAAGAATTGCTTATTATAGTTTATGATGGTGAAACTCAATGTAAAAAAATTAAAATAATTCCAACAAAAAAAGGCACCTTTCTTCTAATTGTTAAAACACATTAATTGTTAACGAACGGTAACTGGTTCACATAATTAATTAAATAGACAACAGTTTCTATGAGCATAGCGGAAAAAATATATAATATAACGCGGAATATATTCTGCCGTACCTCGGAAAGCACCAATAAATTAAAAAGAGCGATATTAAGCTGTCATTACAGTATTAAACAATACCCACGATATTATAGGGAGAATGATTTTTACACTTTCTACATTCGATAAAATACCCGGCATATTCTACCGTTCTTTTTTTTATTATTTTATATAACGTCAGTTACGTAGGCACCGGTAAATTTGAAATTTTTCTTCGAATCGAATACAAGAAGGAGATATACGGAGTCATAAATAAATCCACATCATATGGGATTTCTTTTTCTGAATGTATCATTTGTTTTCGTTTAAAGAATGATGTCAAATAATATCCACACAAGGCAAAAAAAAAAAACTAGAAAATGGGGCTTTATATTTTTTATAAAATGTCAAAGGAAATAAAAAAATTGCTTTTTTTCATTTCTTTACCAATTTTGGCGATTTTAAGGCTACAACAGCATTTAATTTTTTTCTTTTTTCTTAACGGGTGCATTTTTCGTAATTTTAATTATGCCAAATATATACAGGGTGTTTCACGAAACTCGTTAGTTAGAAATTTTACCGATGTTATTATGAACGGAATAGGTAGTTATAGCATCGGACCTATTAATTTAAACATTTTCGCTTACGAAACGCTTCCGGTTGAACCGGAAGTGGTTACCAACTTTCTTATTTCAAATACAACGGTACACTTTTTATCAGCTTAGTCGATTGTACACATTGCATGCACCCCTACCCTGCCCCTAAAGTCAGCTGATTTCCAAATATTTACGATTATGTTAAAATTTTAGCATTTACACCGGTCTGGTTGAATTTGAGAATGTAATGAAGATTAAGGTATTTACTTTTGCGCAACGAAATGGTCATGCGTATATACCATACTTTATCGTTATCGTTACTGAATTTTATACAGGGTGTTTATAAACTATTTCTAAGTATAGATGTTTTCAAACTGACTCCTTTTTTTAAATGGGCCAATTCATCTTTAACTACACTGCTAGATTGGAAAGGAAATTCCACATCGATTCACATTTGGGTTTGATATACATACCTATTTTTGATAGTTTTCAAGATCAATAATCACATTAGAAAGCCTGAAATTGATTAAGAACATAACTTCGCCGCGAAAATTAGACGCTTATGAAACTATTTACATAAAAAAGAACATAAACTTAATCAATAAAGAGAACGGACCATTACATTACTCCTATCTTTTCGATTTGTTACGGTAAGGCGATCATTTGGTTGGTAGTACGTGCATAATAACAAGTGACCTTTTCGTCTATCTCTCCATATATTCCGCATGTTTTTAGTCTTTAGTTTTAGGGTGTATAAGCGGAAGGAACACAAATTTGACAGATAGAAAGAACATAACCGTTGTCTCACTCCATTTTTATTATGGTGGGAAAGCCACATGTCTTGCGCTTTGTGGTGACAAATCCTTTTCATTTATTTCTCCCTATTTTCGCATGGTTTAGTTCTAAGCGACAAAAGTAGGTATCTGTATATACTTTTCTTGAAGAGTAGGAATAGAGCGGGTTTGTTAGAATTAAAATATTTTCTCACATCGTTCGGTCACGCGGCTAAAGACCCACGAGTCTTCGAAACGGCTGCTTCGAGTTAATTAATGTTTTGTGTGGTGCGGAGTGCGCCGAGACTTATTGTTGTTTGCCAGTTTTCAAGATATCAACGATACTTTCTTTAAATTGCATATAATGGGTTAATATTTTACAATAGTGTGCTATGTAATGAATGAATGATATAGCATTTTCCAAGGAGATTGCATATGTAAGGAGAAAGCATTTTGCTCAGATGATAAAGCCTTTTTTTCCCGTTCCAATAAGCAAACCTATCAGAAACACAACCATAGCAATCTGACAGGCCTTAAATGAATTAATTCATTAAATTTATAATGATACATCATAATGACGTGACAGTTTGTATATTAAGGTTATATGCATAATTTTAAAATACACGCGCCTTACACTCTAATTTCATAATACATAATTATAAATAAATTTGCATAATAAACATAATGTAGTTATAATTCACAAATACAATAAAAAACAACAATAAAAAAAAACATTAAAATATATACATAAAATGAAATGATATATATAACTATAAATACTCAAAATGTTGACCATTTTTTGCTAAACATTACAATACTCGTCTTTCAAATCCATCAGCTGTCGTACTTCGAGGGTATTACGATTCAACTGTGCGAATGTAGTTTCTTTTTTATTAAACTAGTTCCACACGAGACGCTATTGGACGAACATAAACTTTGTCTTTTACGTAGCTCCATAAATAGAAATCTAGAGGTGTTAAATGAGGAGACCTAGAAGGCCAGCGTCATGGTCCGCTAGGACCTGTCAAACGTTCATCAAACATGTTCGTCAATTCCCGATTAACGTTGAAAGAAGTGTACAGGTGCACCGTCTAATTGGTACCAACAAGTAAGTTCTTGAAGAGGTAGGTCAAGTTCTTCCTGCAATCATTTTCTCGATTATCGCCATTCATTCTGAAATTTTTACTCGAAACCTCGCCCTCTTTGACAACTACTTGATTGCTGCTAGATATTCAATAATAGTGACACAGTATTATATGCTATTTAGAGAAAAAATCGTTAATATCTTGAAAACTATTAAAAATAGGTAGATAAAACCCATATGAACTGTTTGCACCAATATTTGACTTGCAAATGTAACTATTTTCTCCATACACTGCCACCATTCCCTCGTGGATATTCTTCGGGCTACTGCCTTCTGTCAATAAAAATTTCATGACCCTTCTGTGTTCAAGATTCAGATCACTCATTTTCGCTTTGAACTGATATACACATAAGGAAAGAAAAGGTCTAGCTATACGAAAAAGCGTACATGCGACAACGGTAAACGCGAGTGGGGGATTCACCGCAAGCGGAGGGTTAGCGGCAGGGTTGCAAGGATTTAAATCAATTGATTTTTATCACGATTTAAATCACGATTTAAATCACTTGATTTTTTTTATTTAAATCATGATTAAAATCAAAAATAAATATTATGAAAGAATTAATTTGGGGTATGAAAAAAAAATCGAAACAAAAATAAATTACGTTAGTATAGTAAACTAATTTATTACAAGAACACATAGATAGAAGTATTATTGCAGAAAATATTCAAAACAAAAAACAAATTTAATTGTAATATTTGTAAAGAAACACTAGTTTGGCAGCTTTTTCAGTACCTAATCGATTGCGAAGTTTAGAGTGCACTAAACCAAATGTTGAGAATATCCTCTCTACTGATGCAGACGAAGCAGCTGCACAGAGCAGTTGTGTAATTATGGGAAGTTCTTTTTCAATAATATCTACGTTTCGTTGTGATTTCCACCAGTCAATAGATTTTACGCTTTTCAAGATATCATCTTGAAACATAATATCATTAAAAGGCTCTGATTTGGCAAGAAACTTGATGATTAGTGGTAATAAACCACTATCTGAATACAGTTCTTTTGCAGTTTCTAATGCAATATTTTTTTCAGTATATGTCAAACTTTGTGTTTTCGTTGGGTCGATAAGAAATGACAGCAAATGATACGGGGTTATACACATATTATATCGATTTTTAAATTTTTGCAGTTGATTTAATGTCAGATTAGTTTCTTCAAAGTAATCTTCTAATATTTTAAATTGCTCTACAACATCTGAAATAGTGGCGTCGGTCTTTTGCAACCTATCTATGGCAATGGAAATTGGCTTAAGAATTTTGAGGTAATCTTCAGCACTTCTCTTTAAATGAATGTTTGAAATTTTTTCCCTGATAATACTGTCAATCTTTTCTTTGTGTTCTTCACTGATTCTAAAAAGTATGGACCATGATTCGGTAAATACTTGCAAGCAGTCTGCAAGCGAGTTCCATCGAACATCACTAGGTATGACTATTTTTTTTGCCTCCTTCATTGGCATATGTTGCAGATGCAAAATGATTGTTCCTAAAGTACTTTACGATTTGGACTACATGCTGTTTTATATCAACGATTTCCAAATCTTTACATAATAAATTTAGTATATGTGTAGCACAGCCATATGTTATTACATTGAATTTATCAGATGCCTTTATTTCATTTCGCATTGCAGACATGTTAGCTGCATTATCTGTCACGAAACTACTCACTGTACAATCATACTCGGTTTTTAGTTTGTTTATAAGGGTTGCTGCAATTTTTGTTAGGTAGTCGGATGTATGTGGATGCCCAGTTGTATCTACAGTGTCGAATAGAAAGGAGGAGCCATTTTCTGCAGTAACTGTTGCACATACTATGGGTTCATTATGCACATTAGACCATCCATCGAGTGAAAGACAAACGTTACTTCTAGACAACCCCTTAAAGCATTTGCTTCTCTCTTCGGTATATATTTCATCAAGCAGTCTGCCTGACACATCGTTTCGACTGGGCGGTACATATCCAGGTCGCAGTAGTGCTATAGCTTTCTTAACTTCGGATTGCTCCAGGCAGATGAAACTGCTATTAGTTGCATAGAGGGCTCTGGCAATCTGCTTATCAATTTCATTTTTGGCGGGCTTACTAGTACGTACAACAAAAGACATCAGAGATCCAGAAGAAGTTGTGTCAGTAATGTCAGTATTACATTCTTTTCTTTTTTTGTTTACTGGGATTGAAGGGGAAACTGAGTGCGACGTACTTGCTTGCTGAAAGTTTTGTTCAGTTTGAATTTGTGACGTATTTACACTTGAAGTACGTTGTACCTGCAATTAAAAAAAAACAATATGAGGCTTCAATTGTCCAGAGATGCATGTAAAGTATTCTAAGAAAACACATTGGGTCTGGTGCGCTTTATGTGTCACGGAATTTTACAATTTTTCTAGTTTAGTTTGATAGAGCCCGTCAAATGGAATCAATTTAAAGCAAAAAATCGTTGAATGAGCCACTTTTTTGAGAAATAAAAGGTGTTGTGTTATCAGTCATAGTTACATATTAATACTACATACCTTAATAGTTACTTGCATAAAAAAATAAAAAAAATTGTATTTTTTTTCAGAAAATATTGTTCATCCAAGAATTTTTTGTTGCAAATAGTTTTAAAAAAACGTATCAATTCCAAAGCATTTTCAAAAATTGTGAAATTCCGTGACACATAAAGTGCACCAGAACCAACACATTGATCACATTGTTGTAAATAAGTTTTAAAAAATTTCCAAACATGGAAAATTACCATTTTTAAAAATAGTTAAAGCACTGTAGAGAAGCAGAAGCAATAACAGGCCATAAAGCAAAACGCAAAACCACCGTATTCAAACAAAAAAAAATCAAGTATCCACTCTTTTTAATCTACTTATACTTTCTCTTTATTAAAACTTCAATCGCAAACCCAAAAACAGTAAATACGAAAGAAAAAACATAACAAGATGAAACAACGATTAGAACTTTTTTAAGAAGAAATTTTTTTAAGTAAGGTTCCAAAACAATGGACTATGGAGAAAACATGTTTTGTTACAAGTTACAATCCAATATCGTAAAAATTAAAAATTTTTAAAGCTGTTCTGCTGTTCTCTGAATATTGTAGTTACCGAGTTACCATTCGTAGTTGGGACAAATTAACTATGCTTCTCTCTATACGGCGACGGAGAGATAGTAACAAAGCCATGAAACACTTTACACACACAAAAATACACTTAGGCTCCTGAGGTCATGACAAGCTATCAGCTTATGACCCCGTTGGGCCGATCACTACAAAAAAAAAAAACATTCTCGAATTTTGTTTTATTTTCTAATATCGATTAACAAACCTGCTGTCCTAATTAACAAATAATAAAAAGGTACTTACGGTTAAAACTGATTGTGATGACGCTGACGAGTCACTATAAGTATCGATAGTATCGATGTCTTCATTATTTACACTTTTACATTTTTCCCAGTGCTTTTTCATCCTCTCCACCAATCCTTGCATTTCCAAATTACATTTTTTACATGTAGCGCGACATCCCGGTTTTCCCTCCGCTTTCCCCGATTTTTCTTTGAAAAACTGCCAGATAAGGTCTTTCTTTCTACCACTTCTTCGAAACGACATATTCAAAAAACTATATTTTATATTTTACACAATATCAAAATTTTCAGTTAGCCGTAAAAACAATGCTCGCGCGCACAGATCTTAACTAGGAAATGACGCCCGTCCGCGTTCCTTCCCTTTATATAGATGAGTAAATCTGCGTGTTCTGACAGGAATTTTCAAGACAGTGCAAGTGCTTTCTCGCGGTAAATATTTAATATAAGAGTTTATAAAAACGAAAAATATTAGGAGATAGGTGAATGTTTCAGAACACGTTACAAACTTCGATTGTGCTATTTACAAAAACAAAAATAAAAAAAATCAAAAAAATCATGATTTTTTTTTTAAAATCGCGATTTTTGATTTTTTTTTTTAAATCATGATTTTTTCCAACCCTGGTTAGCGGCAGTCGACGGCTTACGGTTACCGATGTGTTAGTTACGAGGTAGACTACATTACGTGCAGGTGATCTCTAGTGTATTTACTTGTTTTCTGCTATTCCATCAGAATCTGTTTTTATTTTCGTCTTTAGAATGCCTTATTAGTTTTGTCTAAGCTTCGTAGCAACAACTAAATAAATATTCTCATTTCCAGGCGACCATGACTTCAAATTATTACGTGCGTTCCTGCACACAGTAGGTCTATATGCCAACGTTTGTTACAATCGTACTAACACGTGACTCGTATCGAATCGATCGGATTCCACTCAATCCCTTTCTCGCTCTCTCGCCGTAGATATGTAGATATAGACATTTTCCCAATGTGTATAAATGACAAATGCTAAGCGATTGGAGCCAACCTTGGAGATGACACTATAAAATGCCACAGAAACTTGACATAAGAAAATTGACTCGATGGCATATTGTTTTCATAGCTAGGTAGGTAACATAAAAGACTCCCCTCGTATCAAAACATGGCATCGAGCTTTGATGTAATTAGACTGTATGCTACAACAAATTTTGTTCCAAATTTTACGTTGGTTTACAAGCAAAAATAAATAATCTCGGTGTAGCATGCATAATAAATCGGGCGTGAGGATGATCTAAGAAACTTGATGACATCAAAAAGGTTAGTTCTTTCATGAATTATGTCTTAAATGGTTCTAATAATTAATATTTCGGTTCCATAAATACACTACCAATGCAAGATTTTTTTGGTTCTTACATCTACTCTCCGTTTCAGCTTCTCCAGCTGCTCTTTTTATATTTGAAGAATTTTTAAATTTTTTTTTTTTAATTTGGCCTTAATATTCGACAAAACTACATTAATCATCAACTTTAAATCACTATAAAATTAATGATTATCAAAATAAATATCAGAGGATATTGCAAGGTATCTTCAGAAACATTTAAAAGGTTAGCAAAGTCTATCTTCAACCGTATCCAAAATTTCAATTTACTTCGTTTTAATTTCAATTAACAAATGTTCGAATAACAAAATATCTTTCTACAAAAGAATTTTATCAGCTAATAAATTCCATACTCTTTTATATGTAAAGATATTACAATGCAAACACGTACGATATGTACCATCCACGGTACAACAATTCATTGTTAGATAATGGCGAATGACTAAGAAAAATATGCATTCTAAAATGCTTATTGGTATTAGAAATTATAAAACCTCAATATTTTTCTTTAACTTAAGCGTTTTCAGATTTCACTTTACGGAATTAAAATTTCGTAAACAATTTTCTAGCATATTAAGTAAGAAATTTCGATGATAAAGCATGAAATGTATTATCTTTTATTAATGTTATGAATTCCTACATTTATTTTATCTGCGACGTGTTATACATACTTTATTTTACATGATTTCATCATATCCTTAATTAATATTAAAACTATACGTATAAGATACGTGTTCAGAAATTGTATGAGATGATTTGGTTGCCTATACGAAAGTCGTTGAACACCACCCGAATAAAATATTCCATGTTAACGTTTTGAAAGTCATTTTATTTCAGTATGATTAATTAATAAGTCCCTTATATGATTTTGACTGTTTATACTTAATTAATTCATATCTTTGTTTTTAAAATCATTTTTAAACCATCAATCTAAAGAATATGGAATTTAACCTAAAATCTCTGAAGATTTCAACGTAGAATTTAAAAATTAAAGTCAATAAATGATTTCTACCCTGAAGCATTTCCTTCTACGAACTTTAACTGCACGTATTTTCTTTTTATGAAAATCCCAAGTAAATATTAATATTAAATAGCACTCGATGATGACATATGCACTTATATGAACTCACCGGTTTTTCTGGTATTTCATCCGTTTTAATCCAGGAGGGTATTGATTTTTAGTGTCCAATACGCTTTTTTGCACATATTTTTACAATAAACGGGATTAACTTTTTATAATCGTATTCATTTTATACATTTTTGACATAAAATGTGAATTCAAATTTCAATTTCAAATAAAAATCAAACAACGCTAACTTCACATCTAACTTTAAAATTGACAGTTTTCCATATTAATGTTTTAATGAAATTAAAATTAAATTGAATTTGAAATGAAATTCTAGTCTATTCTAGTACATGACTTATTTTAGTTTTATTCAGTTTAATTCAGTAAATGTAAAGATTTTAATATTTCAGTGATGTTCATGTTGGTTCTAGACAGTGGCGTGTAGTAGTTATTAACTTTGAGGGTCTCTCAACGTTTAATGATGTTGCACCATTGCGAATTTAAATTAGAATTAAGCTGAAGTGTTAAGGACTGTTACATTCTACCTGACACCGACTTAATCTCAAATCAAATTTTAACTTATGTTGGTGCAATTGATAACAAATACAAGTAGAAAAAAGTAGAAAAAAAAACTAAAGACAAAAACTCATCATGTTCCAGAGAACGTTTTCATCAAAAAAAGGAAAATATAAACACGTAAAACAATAAATCCGCAAAAAAGTTTTATATTTTTTTTGTCAAAATTACCAATACTGTGATTAAAATTGTTAATTGATATCATTGCTAGAGCATTAAGGGGTTCTTGATTGCGTTTCTTAAAAATGTTTTTGGGGATACTGTTTATAGTATTTTCCATTATTTTTTACACTAAACGTTAAAAACAAGAATCCAAACGAATCTCGCTATCACTGCGATATACAAAACGTGCAATACTTCCTCAGTACTAGTGGGGGCAGTGTTGTCAGATTTTTTTGAAAATGGATCTTCTACCATTGATTGACAAAAATATATTCAGTTTAAAAAAAAGTTGAGCATTGTAAAATGTGTTTTCTAAAAAGAATCAAGAACCAATTTACTTTAAAAGAAATTAAGATACAAATCGTATAATGGCATATACATTAAATGTATAATAAATATATTTCCTTCAGAAGAGACCGGGAAATAATGTCGTACAGTTTAAATTTAGAATTGAACCAATCAGTAATTAAAGCTGTGCGGTTTTCTCTCCATCGATAATGAAGTTTCTAACTTGAAACTATTATTGTTTCCATTTACTAAATTACGCTAATAATATATATTTCTAATGTTCAAAATGTATGATGATTGAAGCATTAATTACAAAAATATAATTCTAAGTATATAAATCAATTTTCCTTAAAATATGTAGCTCCATTCGGTAAAAATACCGTAACAACATTTGCATTGACCGGATTGGCTGTGGGCTCAATTTGATTGAGCCTCTATTCGTGTGTAGTTAGGAATATTTCGTTATTATATGCGCAATTGTATATAGGAATAGAATAGGACATTTTAATAATTATTTCGCTACATATTTTTTCCAGGTTTTCGTGAATTTTAAGACCTTTACATATATTTAGTGGGCAGAAAGATATTTAATGATGTGTAACGAATAGAGCTGAAATTTTTTAAATTTCGCGGATGATTTACGTCATTGACGGAACTACCAACTTAAATCATCAGCGAAATTTAAAAAATGCCAACTCTAGTAATGAATGTATTTGGCGGTGGTTGGTAGGCTCATGCACTTGAACCTTTCATTAAAAGTCGCCATTGGTAATAGAATTTTTATAGAATTTTATTTATTTAAGAAATATTTAGGCACTTTTGTTTCTCACGCCGCCGTTGACATTTGTATGCCACCGCGTAATTCGAAACATAAAAAAACGACCTGAATAAGCGTCATTATCCTATTGAACGATCGTACACGCATAATTTGTACACTTTAGAAGGCATCGCACGCATAGAACTTTTGTTAAAAAGCTTTGTTGCGTGTGTATTGAAAAGAAAAAAATTGATTATGGTCCGGCGAGACCGCGCCTTAATTCAAATCGACAGGAACACCGCGCCGATTCGGTGGCAGGTGGTTGGTACGCGTGCGCGCGGCCATTTTCTACCTAATCGCCGGCTCGCCCAGTTGCTGTCTGTGTCGCGTACAGCGTAAGCGTTTTTTCGGGTTGTTTTGTGCCAGGTGTCAGTGAAAAACTCTATAAAAATGACTTCGTCGATACCTCAGGGCTCCCTGCTCGACGTACTCAAGAAGAAGATGCGGCAGACGAAGGAGGAAATGGAAAGGTATAAGGACGAGTGCGAGAACTACAATATACGATACCAAAATGAAGTAGTTCGAAGAGAAGAAGTAAGAATCTTTCCTATACACCTCTCTCGTATACGCGCATACATCTGACGAATTTTATCTTCTCGTTTAGAGAGAAAAAAAAGGCTATTAAGATAACGTCGTTTCTAGTTGCCGCTGGTGATTATTGCAGCAAAGCCACCTTCGCTACTAAAATACCATTAATTGTTACGTGAATCCGTTTAATTTTTACCGAAAAATAAAACGGGTTATACCTCGGTTTGTATAGAGAGAATCGGTACGTTGCCCCCCTTTTACAAGAAATGACAATAATTCGATCTCGAAAATGGTAATTTGCAACCGCTACTGAACGTTGAACGCTTTTGCTAAATATGGCAAAATAGAAAATTATAAACTAACCAAGCAGTTTTGCTTATACTAGTCGCACAAACTCTCGCATCTTTATTGATTATATTCGTGGCGGCTGCAACAGCTGTAGAATGTAGGAAAAATGTGGAAATTTCGGCTGATATCCTTGACGGTTACAACGACTCAAAATCTAGTTCACACCCAAAATCGTTATTTTTCGACAGTTTGAAATTCGATCGATCCAATCTGACCGCTTTTTTTCGGTAGTTGGTGTAAACGTATAACAGTAACGATTAAGTTGAACCACCTATTAAGGTTGAACCTCAAAAAATGATCCAGTTTTGTTTCTTACTTTTGAGAAGGTTTCGAAGATTTTGATTGAACAATTCGTAAAATCTCTTAAAATGTTATTGATGTAAGAAAACAGAAATCTTGACAATGGTCTAACATACTCAAATGATAGGTTTATCATATATTGCTCCATTCTTTACAAATTATCTGATTGTAATTCATATTTTTAAGAGAAATGATTAAATAAAACCGATTACAAATGTACTTGCCTATATCTTTTCTTTAAATAAAGTGTATTACATCTCGTTTGATTATACAGGGTGTTCTAACATATCTAGGCTTTAAAATTGCTTTTTAATCAAAAAAATATCAAGATCTTGTAGATGAATCATTTTATAGTCCTCTGCTGCAAAGATAATATTTTAAATCAAAATTGCAATGAGTCATTGCAATTCCCAAACTTTATCAGGATTTCTACGTTTCATCTTATCGATTTTTAACGCCTAATAGTTTGTCTCCTTAAAAAGTTATTTCGTCGTTTAGATTTCGTAAGTTGAACAAACAGACTTTTTCAAACATATGTACCGTGTGGATCAAAATGTTGGCACTACGAAAGAAACCCTTCTATTGTTAATGTTTCAGAAAATTGTTACCAAGGTAAAAGTTTCTGCATTCTTTGAAATTAAATTCTAACTAGACGTATGTAAAATTATACCATTGGTTTGTCAGAAATAGATTTGGTAATTCAAAAATGTGCGTAAGAGTAAAGTAGCCCTTATTAAAAGCTGGTTAGAATCTCATTTTGTGTACAAATATCAATTTTCAAAGTGAACGCTGTTAAAAAGATGATATATTTTTTTATTTTCCGAATATAATTGACTCGAAGTAATTTGCAAATCATTTAATCGTGGTTTAATGCAGGTATTGTAAAACGCAAAATGCTTTTTTCAAATAAACTAAAGTTGCGTTCAAAATTTTGTGGTAACTACATGCCCAATCGATCGCCCGCGAGAGCAGGGGTTCTCAACCCGAAGGGCGTAGGAGATTTTGACGGGAAGCATGTTAAGGAGTGAAATATAATCAGAAATCAGAAGCTCAAAAAACGAAGATTTATACCAACATTATACAGATGATAAACATATTTTCCATTTGGCACAGTTATCTAACTTCTTTGAGTCCATCAACATTTTGAACTTGAAAGTAGAAGTGAATAAAAGCATTCTGAAGACAAAAAAATTTCTCTGAAACAATGCTGTCTTCAAAGTCTCAAGCCTAACTTTTCATTCTTTCTACGGCTGAATGACTTGATGGCACACAAAATCTACATTTGAAAAATGGATTCAAGGGAGGACTTTGGTAGCTCTGAAGGATGTCCTAAAATGTGAATCACAAGCGAAAGTAGACTTTCCAAATTACGTGTCTTGATTTTTCGTCGAGCTATTTTCCAGTGTATTCAGAGCTAAAAAGCTGTTGGTGCAATTTTCAACCTACAACCTACCTCTATGAATCTGGGTTTTCTATACTTGCTTATATCACATCAAAATATCAAGCAAGGGCTAGACGTCGAAAATGATTTGTGTTGTTCTTTATCACAATTAACACCGAACGTACAAAAACTTTCCGGGGACAAACAGTGCCCAGCTCATTAATGGCAAGCAAACTCATAGAAAATTACAGCAAATTTTATGAATGTTAATTATCCAATGAGAGTGTAGTATTTATAAAATAAATATAACTTTATGTCCCAACAAAAAATTATTGTATTTGTTCAGTAATATGTTTAATAAATCTAATAAATCTATATAAAACACATTTCCCTTCTATTTCAATATAATATTATGGGGTGGCTTGACCTCAAACAAGTGTCCAATCAGGAGTTTATGCCTTAAAAGGTTGAGAACTTCTACCCTATAAGATTCATTTACATTGTGTCCCATCTGTCAAAATGAAGAATGATCTGTGACAACATTTAGTTTATAAACACATCAGTTGTATTCCGAAAAAATAAAAAAATAATCGTTTTTAGTAGCATTCTCTTTGAAAATTGATATTTATACACAAAATGAGATTTTAAATAACTTTTAGTTACAATATAATTAATATTTTTACAAATGTGAAACTAAAAAACGTACAAAAATAATTTAATTCTCGATTACCTACTCAGCAAAATACAAGTACCGGTTAACCTGTCTAGATTAAACAATTTTAATAATTTTCTGAAATATTAATAATAAACAAGTTTTCTTATTTGTTAAAATATTTGTCTGAAATTTTTCACATCTCCAAAAAAGGAGACAAATCGCGATTAATAAAAGATGATTTTTGCGAATTTAAACGTACTTTACTTTTTCTTCTAAATATTTATCATCTTATAAACGTTGATAATTAATCACATTCCTAGAATCCCTAATTTTCATTTCGTTCATAAATACTTGAGGCATTTTTATATACAGTTACTCACATAAGTATTTATACCCCACGTATTATTGCATTTTAAATGGTATCTACTCCTTTTACACTTGAAGAATTCTCTTTAATATTATATATAGCGTTTTTCTTTGCTATAAAAAGATTTTTTACAGCAAAGTTAAAAAAATACAGATATATTTTACATACTAAAAAAAATGTTTTAAATATTAACTCAAATTGTGACTCCACAAAAGTATCTATACATCTATATTTTACTTTATGCGAGTTAACCCCAGCTCAAACTATGATTTTTGTTGTTTGTGAGGTGATTTCAGTACCGTGGTAGCTTTATACGTGATAAGTCCGACACATCAGTACTTATTGGCGAAATGGGGCGAAAAAATAAGGAAACAAGCGTTCATGAACGTGAATTAGTGATAAAATGGCAAAGTGAAGGAAAATCTTACATGGAAATAGCTAAGTTAATACAGAACTCAAAATATTGTTAATAAACCTCGGACTGGCCGGCCGAAAATTTTAACACATAGAGAAGTAAACGCGTTAGTTCGTGAAGTTAACAACAACCCACATCTTAGTGCTTCAAAATTGAGACAAATCATTAGTAGTAACTATGGTAAACACTTTAATGCAGAAACATGTAGAAGAACGTTAAGAAATCACGGGTTCCATGGTCGAGTAGCTAGAAATAAACCATGGTCTAATAAGAGAACCGACAGAAACGATTAAATTTTGCAAAAGAGTATTTAAAGAAGGACGAATCTTTTTGGGAACATGTTGTATTCTCGGATTAGAGTAAATTCAATGTTTTTCGGTCCGATGGTAGAGATTATGTGTGGCGTCAAAGAAATACAGAGCTCCATTTAAGAAACCTGAGAGCGACAGTAAAGCATGGAGGCGGCTCAATAATGGTGTGGGGCTGCATGTCGGCTAGTGGTGTGGGTCATTTAGTTTTTATAGACGGAATAATGGATAAATTTAAGTATTTGAATATGTTAAAAGAAAATCTGTTTAAAAGCGCAACCAAATTAGGTCGTCAAGACAACTTTTATTTCCAACAAGACAATGATCCGAAACATTCCGCATATATTGTTAAGCAGTGGATCACTTTTAACACCCCCCATTATTTAGCAACACCGCCCTAAAGTCCAGACACTAACCCCATAAAACACCTGTGGGCTGAAATTAAACGACAGCTGCAAATGTTCGATATACAAAATAAAGAAATTCTCAAGAGTAAAATACAGGAGATATGGGATAATCTTGACTCTAGTGTTACTAAACCATTGGTGCAAAGCATGCCACGTCTTAAAGCAATTTTGATGTCTAACGGAGGACCAACCAAATATTAAGTGTCCAATATTTACTTATTAAATAGTTAAAATACAATAGGTATCAATACTTTTGAGAGATAGAATTTTAGTTTATGTTTAAAAATGTTATATTTTTGTAAATAATGCTTTCGTTTTTTTTCTTGATTTTTACTGTAAACGTTGTTTTCATTATAAAAAAAGCAATTAATAAATACAAAGATAATTCTTCAACAGAAAAAGGGGAAAATAACATCTACCATGCAATAAGACTTGGGGTACGAATACTTATGTGAGTAACTGTAATTCGTTTTGGCATCAATACTATGTAGAGAAACTTATCTATGCGATCAAATAGTATTAAAAGCAAGCGTTTCTATTTGGTTTGTTTTTTGATAAGTTCCAAACTAATATTGCTTCAAACAATTTTTTTTTACGAAAAGATAAAACAGATTATATATTTCCTAAGAAATCAATTTCTCAATTAACTTGTACGCAACATCTGTCCCTAAACATCGTAAGTTTAACAAGGACCGAAACACAATTTTAAAACTATAGAAAACGGTAATTAAAGCTAGCCATCGTTAATCACTGCAGTCATTCTTAAGGATTAATCGTTGAGAAACAAATTCGTTATTGATTGGTGGAAGGTTTTACGATCTCAACGTCGCTCTAAAAACACCAATAAAAGTTGGGATATGTGTCTAAAAGTTACACCTATAAATGGGTAGCATTGAACTCCTAAAAATGCTAGAAGTATCACAGATTCAATGACGTTGAAGTGTGTACTGTGTACTTGGTGAGCAACTGGAGTAATCGGAAATGATTAGACATGAGAAACGGGTTCTTAAAAGTAATGTTGGGTTAATGTCGTTGGTGCATTACTTACTGGAATCGTATGCATTCCTGTTATCATCTTTTTTTACGTTTGGGAACTAGTTGGTGTGTAAATTTAATGTATACAAACTCAATAAACATTTTTCAACAAACATACCAGTTTATTTTTTCAGGTTAAATATTGATTTTCGTAAATCTAAATAGGAAGTAAAACTATTGCTTAGATTGAATTATTTGCTTTAGTTTTTTTATATAAAATGTGAATGCTAGGAATTTTCTATCTATTAAACGTGTTCACAAATAAAGCAATTTATTAATTTTCAATGTAATATAACAGTTTACTTGCACTCTAATATGAATAAATTAAGAAGTAAAAGTTTAATTCGATATTATTTCGCAGAAATGTTATAAATAAATGTTACATTTATCTATGCAATTTGTGGGAAAGGTAGATTGCGCCGAACTTTCCATTGTCAAATTGCTTTTCTATTTTATATATATACAATACTACAGGATGTACCCTAAACCATACTTCCTTCCGTTTTGTTTAGAGTTTTACTCTCTCGCAATACATAGCAGTATCAATACAATATAAAATATATGTTGCCAATAGTAAATATATTCTACCGTTCATGGAAGTTTGGGTAATTATTAAAATTCTGAAAAGATAAGAATGGAAGAAAGAAAATAAAACAAGAACAATTTTTTTTCATCGAAATGTTCTCCTTTGGCGTTTAAAACAACTTGAACCACACAATGCCTTTTACTTATTAATTTTCTAAATGTTTCTATACTAAGGTTACTCCATTCGAGCCCATGCTGCCTGTAGTTTGTTGCATATATCATCTGCTGAAGTTGGAGCAGTTTTCCTTACTTCCCGATGAAAGTTCTTCCCATAATAACTCGATGGGGTTCAAGTCCGGGCTTTGGGATGGCCATTTCATGATTGTTAGTATCCCTTCCTCTTCCAACTGTTCTAAATATTGCTTGCATAATTTTGAAGTGTGTTTTGGATCATTGTCTTGTTGGAATACAAAAATTCTGACCTAAAATTCTTACACCAGAGGGTATTGCATTTTGCTCTAAGATGCGTTTGTATTGCTCTTTTCTTATTATGCCTTGAATTTTTACGAGATCACCTGCGAGTGTACCAGTACAATCCCAAATCATTACCGAACCACCGCCGTGTTTGACGGTAGAGACTGTGCATTGCTCTAGTGTACGTTCACCTACAGATCTTCCTACAAACACTCGTCTTCGCGAACCGAAAATCTCAAATTTGGATTCGTCTGTCCACAATACCTTGCTCCAATCTTCTACCGTCCAATTTCGATGTTCGTGTGCCCATTGTAACCTCTTTTTCTTATTAATTTGGCGAAGCAAGGGCTTCCACATCGCAATTCTCGTGAATTGCGCAATTCCAGGTAGTCAGTATTGTTATTAAGTAATTTATGCAGGAATACTAAATCCAGCAGAAGTCTCCGTTCACACAAATTGTAGAACACCAAAATACTTACATGAAATGAAATAATTATCAAAAGATAGACGTGATAACCTTTCGTTGAGCGGATTCTAATTTATTAATATAGACGGCATTACTGAGGATACCACATAACACAAGCGTAAGACATAATCGAGCTTGTATATTCAAAGTATAGACACCTGAGGCACGCAGAAAAATAAAAGTTTTTAGATCATTTTTACAATAAAGCTAAGCAATTAGGGTGCACTTACTAGTAATATACTCAATATGGTCACTGTACATTAATTTAGTATCTAGCACGACGCAGATCCCTAATCTTAGAAACTTCGCCTAAGACATTCCCATTCAAACTGTTCGAAAATGTTTTCTAATGCCGAAAACGACCGTTCGACATCTTAAAATAATCTTTGAAACAACTTAATGCATCTTCACACGCAGCTTCACAAATTTGTCTTAATATAAGAAAATCGGAGTCTTTCTCTAAAACACTTTCAAATTCTCGTATTACACACCAATTTGTTTCGCCTTCTACAACGCATAATTGTGCGTGAACACAATGTGAACAGAATCCACTAGCGACATCGAAATATTTGGTAATTTTTCTATTCCCTCCACTAGTCCGAAGTAATTGTTATGAATAGCTTGTAAATCTCTTTTAACCTGACTATATGGAAATATTTCCTAGCTTTTCTTAATTGCTGCAGCTTCTGTCGGATTGAATCTTAAAACTACCTTCTTTACTTGATCAAAATATTTGTTGTAGTAAAACGCAGCCTGCAACCATGTTCCCCAACGTGTAACAATCTGCTGTGATGGTTCAGGTAAATCAGGACACAGTTTGTGAAATAATCGGGTACGTTTCGGGGACTTTAGAAACACTGCCTTTGTACTAGCAATCAATGCATTTACTAGTGGAAAACATGTAGGAATCGTTTGTGCCGCAAGATTTAGAGATTTTACGTTACATGTAAGAAGTTACCACTGTGTTCTTTAAGAGATCGGCCCAAAGAACGCATGTTTGCGGCACTATCACTCATAAACTTTAAAAGTTGCTTAGTTGAAACTTCAAATTTGTTCAATGAGTTCAACACCACCTTTGAAATCTCATCGGCAGTACAATTTATAACTCTTTTGGAAGCAAGTAATAAGGAGGATGACGGTCGATGTGGTTCCAATGTGCGTACCATTACATTAACCACAAAATGTTTTTGACGATCTGTTGTTTCGTCCATACACAACCACAGTTTTTTATCTTTCAATTCCACTTGTAGTGCCACCTACCGGTAGTATATGGAATAGACCACTCTTTGTTAAGCACGTATGTTTGACATTAAATCAGATTTGGTTGACGGTCTGTATATTCCTTAAAAAACATTTTGTTGCTTTTAGAAAATTAATTTATTAGCGTAAGTGGAATTTTTAATATTGTACGACTACAAAACAGTAGTTACTAACGTAGATATTATTGTATTAAATAAGATTACTTGTCGATAGTGTTTATTTCCTAGAACTAAGTCATTGTTCTCCGTATTTTATTTGTTTTTTTCCAATTAGCTTTCATATCACTTTATTAAAAAAAACCTTATGTACATTAGGAAATATCTAAACCTTTGTGTGATGGTTTTAAGTCGCTTAATAATATATTCTGACAATGATACGTGTGTGGCTAGTCCTATTATAGTCTTATTATCTCAGATAATAGGTCTATACTGGTATACATACGTCATTTTCATATTTGTCACTTGCAAAATCCATCATAATCATCCTTGTACAGATGACACCAAAAGTTGCTTAAATTATATGGTTATATTAGTAAGTAGAGTTGCCAATTCTTACTCAGTTAACAGATTCATATTCGGAATATACCGAACATTATAAAATATTATATTTACATAAAAAAATTCCTAAATTATCGATATTTAATTCCATTAAACAATTTAGACATATCTTAAATTACTTTATATTAGCAGCTTTATATTTTTCTTGGGTAAAAATTCAATACACAGAATTTGTTTTTATTAGGAAGTTTACGCCTAGGATTAGCTTGAGTTTCAAGCAAAATAGATGCAAGTATCTATAAATAAATAGTATCTCACCGCTTTGTAATGGCGAACAGTTTCTTTGACACGAATTCAAGTTCCATTCTAAGCGCTCAATTTTTTAATTGCAGATAAAACCAGACTACGTTTTCTTCTCGAATACAAAGCATATTTGTACATATCGTATTAATGCGATGTTTGCTGTGTAAAAAATCCCATCAGAGATTAAAATATGTCGGTATCAGAAGAAATATTTCATTTCAGTTGCACCATCTTAAATTACTTTTACAATCGCCGATTCAAAAATGAAACAGTTTTTCGTATTTCGACGATAGTATTTTTATATTCGCATAATAATTCCTGCAAGGGATCCAATAGTCAGGTCGTTATACCCGAACTTATATCCGTTATATCCGGAGTCTTTTTAGAAGAATTTATTTTGTTGTAGTTTACTCATTTTGAAGAATATTATTACAATTTAAGACATTGAACGTTTGTCAATGTATTTTTCAAAGATATGCCCGGACAGGTCAATTTTATTTTCTAAAAAGATACACTTTTCCATCAATTTTAAGTTTCCCCCATTTCTGGTTTTCAAGTAATGACCTCATCGATTCAAGCGATTTTTCCCGGTTTTTTTTTTATGTTAATAGATCACTTGATTGTCTAAATACTACCATCAAAAGTTTAATACCTCATTGTTTCCTCTAAATCAAATGTTCGAAATGCTATCCACCTGTTCAGAAATTTTACGACTAACAATAAGCCTGGCAAAAGTAAAGATAAGTTTTTACAAGTCAAGTAGGTATCAATTAAAAATATAGAATAATCAATTTTATGCACTGCTATATGCCAAGTACTCGTTTAAGTGAAATTCAGCACATGGAAATTTTAATTCTTATCGGATCCATCGATAAAACTCAGCAAGAAGTGTGCAATTTCAAAATCTCAAACACATTTCAAATGCAGGGGGCGTTCTAAGAAAATGAATGAAGATGTGAAACTTTATATATTGCTAAGCGTGGGTGAGAATCCTCATTCTGTATCTCGATCAATTGCAGCAGACAATGAAGTTTTTCAGTAATCAATATTACGTGTGTTAAAAAGAGAAAAATACCATACTTATAAAATACAACTACTGCAAGAACCTAATGAAGATGATCCAGATCGCCGAATGCAGTTTTGTGATATAATGCAGGATTTATGCAACCGTAATCCTGGGCTTAATTTACCAAATTCTCTTTTCGGATGAAGTCTCATTTTGCCTAAATGGAACATTGAATCGACAAAATTGCAGGGACTGGAGTAGATAGGGTGTCCACTGGATTACTAAAACACGTACTCAACATCTTAAAGTTAATGTGTTGACAGAGAAGTTGACAATAGAATCATTTGTCCTTTAACAAAATTCTCGGGGGCCAACGATATATGGATTTTTTGAGGGATGCACCTGCTTTTGCAGAAATTTTTCCAAATGAAGATGATTCTGATTTACCAAATGGCGAAATTTGGTTTACTGTTCGCGAATTTTTAAACAATTGCTTTCCTGAGGGTGGATCGGTAGGTGACGACCAATAGAATGGCCCTCCAGGTCCCTAGATCTTAGGATTCTTTCTTATGGACGTATTTAAAATCAAAAATCTAGATTTGAAAAATATAATTAAGTATGAAATGAGTTGAATTAGTCTGACGTCATTCGCGATGTACAAAATGAATGTGTCCGTAGATTTGCTTATTATAAAGGATGGCTTTTCGAAAGTTTGATTTAATGGACACAGTCATTTTATTTCTTGAATAACATCTTTGCTTTTTGTAATTGATAGAATTTGTTTTCCACTCTTTAAATGTCTTTTATTCGCACCATTTGGATAATTAAATGGTCTATCAAAATAAAAAAAAATGAGAGTTGTCATTTAGAAAAATTGCCGACGACATCATTACTTGAACACCCCAGAAGTGGTTGCAACTTAAAATTAATGCAAAAATGTTATTATTTTTAAAAAATAATAATAAATTTTTATAATTTTGCCACGCAGTGTATATAGGATTGAACAGATAATCCAGGATATGGATCTGTTACTTGCAGCTTTAGAAAATAAATTTTTACAAACATTCTCTTTGGATTTCCTTAGAAATCACTACCAAGATGTTAATTTTCCATAAACGAAGCAAAATTTTTGTTGAACAGTATTTGAGAATATGCTTTATCCAACTTTTAAAAGGTCCAAACATTGAATTAATTACTTTTTTTTTGTTTATTTACAGGCCGAATCCGAAGTTGCCGCCTTGAACCGTCGTATTCAACTGTTAGAAGAAGATTTGGAACGTTCCGAAGAACGTTTGGCCACTGCTACCGCTAAATTGGCGGAAGCTTCCCAAGCCGCAGATGAAAGCGAACGGTTGGTATCATTTGAACGAAAAATCAACAAAAGGAATTATATTTCTTTATCATCCTTCATTATTTGAAAGGTGTTTGTTTCCAATCCTGAATTTTTTTTAATACCACCAAATTCATTGGTTGCCAAATTTTTTTTTAAAATTGTATTGTAAATCTCGCAAGCTTCTGTAAGCATTGAAAACAGACACCTGTTCATTCACGCGTTACCATTCGCGAAGTATAGTCTTTCTTCCCTCACATCTACACGCAATTCACATACCGAATTTACAGCTCAATAGCTACATGCCCTCTCCGAACGGCGTATATTGGAATCAATGCCACTCACGTTATTGTATATTGTGCGTTTCAATGACACGATATTGGTTCAAATTACAGTTTTGTGTTCGAGTTAAATAGAATCTATCGTAGGAAATGAAGAGCCAAGGCGAATTGTTGGGAGCTGTTGTGTAAAAAAAAAAAGCGGAGCTGTCATCAATTAAAAATGATATTGGCCCGCTGTTTAGGAAATTATTAAAGTAAATCAAACAATTATTGGTGCCAAGATGGTTGATGTTCATTTTAAAGGTTTAAATAATGTTTAGAATTGGTCTAGTGTGGTTTTATAAATAGAATATGATATGATCGTGTGTTAAATCGCTTTCCAGGACTATTCACTTCTTGTATGGGGCTATTTGATGAAGAAATTCGAAAGCAAGGGGCCTTATTTAGCAATTGACGAGAAATTTCTTACAAAAGATCTAAGGCACTGTTTTGAAAAAGATTGTCTTAGAAATAGATGCTCAAAAGATGATTCAAGTGAAATAGTTTCGTCTCTAAAAATATCAATATTTTCCAAAATTTTTCTAATAGATTTTGTATACAGATTGGTTGACTTTTCATTGCACAATCTTGATTTTCTTCAGGATTAAAGGCTTAAAACATTTCAAAAGCGAGTCCACCATAACTTTTTGCTCTTTTTCCAAGCAGTTAAGGCAGAATTTCGTAATTTGAGAAATAAACAAAGTTAGAAAAACGTATTCTACTGCGTATTTAAATATTTTGTTAAATTTTGAGTACAACATCGCAAATTACAGTCGGATTTGTTCTAAAATACATCGAAATGAGTTGTGCTGATTTCAATTTGTATTTATTACGTTTTTTTCTTAGTTTTCTTAAAACATCTACACCTTACTAAGAAAACTTGACCAAATTAGAACATGTTTTTCAATGTCGTTGTCGTCAATCAAAATACCAACTGGTAATCATTTGGCAAATAATAACAATGCAACGTACTGGTTCTTTCTGCATTTCAATGCAATTTTTCATTATTTAAGCTACTAAAACCAGAATTCCAATTCCAATTTAAATTCGACTTCGGATTCTTTACAGTAAAAATTCGAATTTTATCAACAGTTTTGGTGTAAATATATTACTGTCTCGAACAGAATTAAGATTTGTTTTAGAATCTTGCAAATACATTGATCGGGACGGAAATAAAAAATGTACAATGAAAAATTAACCACTCTGTGTATTATGCTTCAGAATAGTGGTGATAGTTCTTTTTTTTCTCGTACTAGTAAACGTACCTAAAGCAATTTTTTTTAACGCCATAAACTTGCGTTGTGGATAATTCGAATCAAACAATTTATTTACTTCTTCTTTTTCGAAACCCTGCTATCCTGAGGGTGTCGGGTTTGCTGATGTCTTCAGCCGTCTCTCATCCATTTCTTTCATTCTTTCCTATCTCTGGCTAGTCCTCTCAGGTCCTGTACTGTTTTTTCCTCTTCAAACCTATCTCTTTTATACTTCCCATCCATATTTTCCTTAGTCTTCCTATTCTCTTTCTATCTAGTCCTGTCTGTTATTCTTTTAACTAGTCTGTTTTGATCCATCCTCACTACATACCTTAACGAGTTCAATTGTCTACTCTCGATTTTCTTCATGATTGGTGTTTGTTTTAATGTTCCTTTGATATCTTCGTTTGTTAACCTATCATGTTTTGTGACTCCTGCTATCCTTCTCATGTACTTCATCTCTGATTGAGTGGTGATTCATACTTCTGTTGTACTACCCATGTTTCGTATCCATATGAACTTAGTCGGTCACCAAGTTCTGTCACAACTTTATCATTATATTGAAT
The DNA here is from genome assembly GCA_029619315.2 of Dynastes maya. NCBI lineage: Eukaryota > Metazoa > Arthropoda > Insecta > Coleoptera > Scarabaeidae > Dynastes > Dynastes maya. The sequence continues at coordinate 5,728,958 of JAROYE020000004.1, forward strand.
AAAACAGAAAAGAAAATAAGAATCTTTTATTGATTAAATATACCAATATAGTCTTCTCAAATACATATTAGAAAATTATTCAAAATGATCCCCTCGTTTCGTAATACTGGCGCTTAATCAGCGAGGCCAGTCATCTCAATCGCATTACGCACAATTTGCATGTCTATGTCCGCCATTGCCTTCTTAACAGATGCTTTTAGCGAGTCTAAATTTCTATGGCGTTTAAGGTAGACTTTCTCCTCCAAAGCTCACCAGATTTTATAATCTAGAGGATTAAGTTCGGGACTAGAATATGGCAAAACTTCATGCCTGATAAAGTTGATGTTATTCGCCTGTAACCAACGCTGAGTGCTTTTGGCCTTGTGAGCAGGCGCAGAGTCCTGCTGGAAGACCTAATCCTGGTTTTTCAATAAGCCCTGGCTTAGAGGTTTTACTATCTTTTCCAAGACCGTCTCTTGATAGCTTAGTTTTCACTCCTTTCTCACAGAAATAAATTTCAGTTGGTTCGAAATAAGATACCCCTAACCAAACCATTACTGAGCATGGGTGATGCGACCACGCCTGCTTCTTCACTATGGGAGGCATACACTCAATCATTTTGCCGATTAACTTGTTCTTCAACAGTAAAGATTTTCTCGTTGGAAAATAGGATACGGCGGTCGTTGTTAGCGCACCGCTTTAATAAGACTCGGCATCTTTGAAGCCTTAAACCTTTTAGACGTACATTGAACAAGTGACCGCTTTTTCTTCTGATTCGTGCCTTGACAGCTTTAATAAGTTTCATTGTATCTTTCAATGGCACGATAAACAAACCTTTTCGTAATTTCGTTAATGCAGTTATTGCAACACGATCTTCTCTTTGGCTGCATTCCATGTTTATTTATTACTAGTTCGCAACAACTTTAACGAATAAATGACATAACGTCAATTAGTCGATTGTTTTTATATAATAAAAAAAAAAACTTTTGTGATAGAACTTAGTGACCAAGTAATTTCGAATGACTAGTCTATTATATACCTCCCGCTTCACTTTCTACAATTTATTAACAAGAAGAAAGAACTGCACCAGCTACATTATATAGACCAAGGAAACGGTCTATAAGTTCTAGTAAGAGACTCATTCATCCTACCAATACGGTGTTTCACGCCTCTATTTTGTGCAATTCTCGGTTTTAAAATGCGTACAGGTATATCACGGTTTGGTCAGTGACCCACATGCATATTACGTATGGGTATATATATGAAATTAGCTAAATATATTTATAACCAGTTGCTTACGTTTTTTTTTTTTTGCATGGTATATTCGAAATGCGTTAATCAATATTAATGCAAAATTATTTAGATGAATAGAACATTCACTAAAATACCGCAGTGAATTGCTAAAATCTAATACACCGTTATACTTAAGTGGAACTTTTGCTACAAGGAATGTGAGATATCTATTTCAATATACCTTTTAGTAATTTTTTGACAAGAAGATTTAAAGTTTCTTCATGATTACTTAAATATTTTGGACAAGGATTCTAAATCTGTTGGGATAATTTATTATTGAAATTCAATTCAAAATTTTAATTATTTTATTGCTAAATAAAAATTTTCTACGCGTGTCATATTGTGTAAGGAAAATTACCTTATATTCAGCTTTTCGTTATGTATCTCCTATTAATTAATAAATACATTCAGCAAACATTTGAAGTTGCTATAGATAAGTAGTTGTAATCTTATCTAATCAAAACGTAAATATTCAGCATCATTATGTGATTTAAATTATAAACAGTATTGCCAGTATTACACAACAAAATACTTTTTTTTTGTACCAACAAAAAAAAATTATCCATTCTAGACCAATATCTAAAACAATAAAGCAAGACTTACTTCTGTTTACGTTCTCAAAAGGATGTGGGTCTAGTAATTAAATCAATAAACTGCATGTAACATAAATCTTACATAGCGGATGTTACAATCGTCCTTTTGGGTAACGCAACAAGTTGTACATACGTGTCATAGTTCTCACAAGGAATATTATTACAAATATGTCGAGTCCATTACGTTTAGACAACTTCCTGTGAAGTAAGGTGAATCGATAATTCTAATTTGGCAATGTGAAAGTTTTATGTATGTCTGTTCAATAGTTTTGTCTCGTAATACATGCATTAAACAAAAGGCGGCGGTGTCTTCTATGGGAATTGTGCAATGTGAATGACAATGTATCTTCGGGTATACTTCGTCAAAATCTCAAGGATTTTTTGTTAATCGAAAATCTTTGGAACAAACTCGTATGGTTTGAAATTGTGGCAGAAGTCATATTTGTTGGATTTAAGTGCAAGGAGTGGTTCAATATTTATAACGTTTAAGCATCATTTTCTAAAAAAAAAAAAAAACGAATTGTTCTAAAATCGGTACAATCCATGTTACTGGGGAAGGTGTTCAGGAATTTAAAACCTTTGTTATTCATGTATAATTAAGAGTAAGAGCTGGACCAGAAAATTATTACATTTTCAAAATTTAGAAAGTCTCTCACTAGGGTAAACTCGGACAACCAGAAGGATACTTAATTTTCTTATTGATAAACTCTTCCACAAGCTTAACAGAATGATTTACACCCAATCCAATCATCTTTTATTGAAGTCATGCAATTTTTCTGATGTATTCCTGAATCTGGTGAAACTTCTCGTTTCTCAAGCAGCTGTTCAATGTATGTCCTGATAAGTTTCCTCGAATCTTGTAGAATCAGCTTTTTCTTGGGCATTAAGATCCAGCATTGTATCTGGTTTGTCTCTATCATATTTCTTCATGTTCTTGGTTTTTATTCTATATTTCCACGTTACCTTAATTACATAGTTGTTTCCACTGCTGACTGTTTAATTTATTTGATCTTCAGCATCCTCTTAGTTTTCTCCGGCATTTTCTGAAACGTTTAAACCCATCAAAATTTAGGCATATTTCACCTCCATACCATTGGTCTATCTATGCTGTAACTGAAGGGTGAAAAGATTAAAATGGTACCTTGTTACCTTACCAACAGAGACTAGGGACAAAGATTTTAACAATCGAGATAGAAGTACAGTTTGAAATTTAAACTCACATCAGAAATAAACAAGTCTGTTCATATTTGCACAAAGGACACCCAAAAATACATCTCAGATATTGCTAATAATTTGATTTTTCGTCTTAGTCCTACCTTTGCCAACCGCTATATAATATAAAAGCCTTGTTATCAGTAATTTTAGCTCTACTAGAATGTGACTAAAGGAGTGCTGCAATGCTCCATTCTAGCTCCAAAATTTTTGATTTTGACAAACACCACCGGCGGTAATTATTTGCCCACCCAAAGAAATACGCGTAAATAAAGGAAAAGAAATTGTAGTTTTACATAGTCTATTCAATTATAAAATGTTACAACGAAAAATTAAATCTTCGTGCCGTCGAAATGTCCACCTCGACTATTAATAATTGCGGCACACCCTTGCGGCATTCTCTCTATCAGTTTCGTCAGAGGAGCGGGTTCTATTTTAAGCCAGGCTTCTTGTAGTTGTTTCCACAACGATTCCTTAGAAGTTGGATGATTTATTTTCATCTACCTATCGAGTTCCTCCCACAAAAACTCGACGGGATTAGCATCTGGGCTTTGAGGCGGCCATTTCATTATTTTGATATTGCTTTCACGTTCCATCGATTCTAAATATTCGCGGCACAGTTTAGAGGTGTGTTTCGGATCATTATCATGTTGAAATATAAAATGGTCACCGATTATTCTTATTCCAAATGGTATAGCATTTGTTTCCAAAATTTCCCGGTTGCGCTCTTTTCTTCAAATTCCATCTATTTTAACCAAGTCTCCTACGGATGCGGCGCCTAAATAACCTCAAACCGTTACTGATCCGCCCCCTTGCTTGATTGTAGGTACTACACAAGATTCTGCTGCTCGTCCTCCTTTCGACTTTCGAACGAACAAACTCTTGAAGTCGAAGAGTTCAAATTTGGATTAATTGGTCTAGAAAACATTTTTCCACTCATCAATTGCCCAATGTTGATGCTCTCTAGCCCACTGCAGCCGTTTTTAACTCGTTTTTCACGCTCAATATTTATTTCAGCCGTTATTTTAGGTGCAGGTTTTCGTCTATTCCGTTTACCCGTCATAATTATTCAACGATCGTCTGCTGGTGTTCTCACTCGTCCTGTTCGTTTTCTATTTAATAATGTGTCAGCTTCCTGATATTTTTTAACCTTATAGTCAACAGTTCGGTGACTTAATTTCAATTTTCTTGGGATATCTCTGTTACTTCGGTCAAGATTATGTAAAGCAATGTACGGATTTCTAAAGGCAACTCTTGTTTTCGCCATTTTAATATTAATTTTAGATAATTTTATTATAGATAATTACTGTTTAAAAGAACAATAACTACTAAATCTAAATTCATAATTGTCGTACAGGTAAATCGGAAATTGTCATCTTTATCTGCACTACATAAAATGTTTATTAGTGAAGGATGATTGTACTACATTATCGTATTAAGGAGATTCAATCAATAACTAAGTATCAGAGGAGTCTTTTGCGGTATTATTTATTGTGATATCTTTCTTTTACTTGTAGGTAAACAATTGTACCCCCTAAATAACAATAAATCTCTTTTTACCAAGTACATATACAAGGCGTTTGATTAATTATCCAAATTTAGAAATAACCTAAACATAGATTATTATTCTAATTAAAGCTCCATACTATTAAATTTTGGACAATACAATTGATGATGGCGTGGCAAGTAGCTATTGAAGTCTGTAACAATTTTCCTATTGGACAAACATTTCTTAGCATAAACATACTAAATTACTAGGATACGTAAAGCCCTGGAAAACAGAACAAACATGGAAGATGACCGCGTCGCGATACTGGAAAGTCAACTAGCCCAGGCCAAACAGATCGCAGAGGAGGCAGACAAGAAATATGAGGAGGTACAGAAAAACAAACACACATTTCAAAATATCCACGATCTATTTATTTATCTAATCGGTTACTGGTGGTAGCGACATGAAAGGGTACTACGGATGTGTTCCTTCTAAAGTTGTTTATGTTTTTCATTCACGAAGAAGGACATCTTTTAAGTATTCTTCCATCGTCGCTAAGTTTATTTTCCAAATTCGTCTTATTAGGGCGTTGTGTTTCTCTTCCTTTTCACCCGTTTCAGGAAGGTTTCTAGGCGACTTCTCAAGGCTCTCCGGTAGCGGTTGACGACTGTACTGAGGTGCCTGGTCGATGTTCTTCGTGTGGGATGATTTACGCACATTATTCATGCATACAATTGTGTCTCGACAACAAGGTCACTTACGGACGTTACGGCATATTTCGGATATGAGTCATGCCTATTTAAAAATGAGGTTTTATGTGGTAATTTTTTATTATTTTTATTGGTAATGTATGCTCGTATCTTGGGCATCACTTGCTGGTTTCCGGTATTTGTTGCATTCTCTGAAATACAAGCATATGCTGATTATTTCCATGGCGTTTGTTCCGATAGCCATACGAAGTTAACAGCTGATTTCTTCGGTTGAATCATAATAGAATTTTAATGTTTAGAGTGTTGTTGCAAAAGACTCACTTAAAATGGATTTTGAACTATAAGCAATTAATATTTAAGTTCTAATCTAATAAATTAAACATTTTGAAAGATTTTACTTAATTAAAATCTTGAATAGAATTTTCGCTTTCGTATAATTTGTATAGGAAATATATACGGCTAATGATTTTGGTCAAATCTGTGCAATGTGTCTCAGGATGCAGTACCTCACTTTTGTATTTTTTTAAAGTCATTTTTGATCAATTGTTTTGCTTATTTTGAAATGTTCAATACAGTGGTTAAACTTGCGAGAAAACATACAGGGCGTTATAAAAATAAAAACATGTGAAATCAAGTCATCAAAATATAAATTTTTTTTTCTCGAAAATTGAAAATGTGATTTAACATGGGTTTTGTTTTAAAATTGAAGAAATGCTCATTAAAAAAATTATTAGACTAACAAATATATAACAACCTCCAACTTATACACATTTTTCCAATCTTTTTCTGAATTCTTCATAAGCAGAAGATCTCTTCATTTAGTAAGGTAACAGTATCAACAATTTTGTTGAAGCCAAAAAAAAAATATTAAATTATTAGCCGTACATATTTTCTATCGGTTTTGCAATCTTACATTCTTATATAGTTAGATTTGTATGAGAAATTTCTAAAAATAACTAACGACCCTAAAAATTCTCTGAAGATTCTATTTTTCAAATTTTCAAATCTTCAGTACCAGTTATAGAGCACTTGGTTTTAAATTAAGCCGATGTCTAAACTATTTTTAAGCTAAATAAGGATTTACCTAAGTTAAAAATACTCACCACGTGCTTATTATATAAATATCCCTAAATATTTTCTTCCTGATGTTGAAAATCACTTCGAACTCAAGACCGATGTTCTTACCTGATTGTTTTAGGATCATCTAACGTTTTCTGTACAGAGTTTGCAACTTACACAAGTCATAATGGTATTTTTCTTGATTGAAACAAACTCATAGAATCGATTGTCACAAATTCCTTGTGATTATCTTTTCGAATTGTGAATCCAAAAATGCCAAAAGAACGACACAAAATTGTCCCAGTTTTTAACTTATTCATGAAATTCTTAGCTTAAAAATTTTGCTTTAATACTGTAATGCTTTGACATCAAAATACTTTTATATGTATACTGTTTTAATTAAAAATCAGTATTCAACTTCAAAACCCGTTTTTTTGAAAATACTGAATATAAGCCCTACTTCTAAGACTTTCAGAAATTCATTGATACTTCAAAATCAAAAATAATATTCCAAAAAATCAGCTGTTAATATTTATTCTATTGTATTACAGTAACCTCATTAGAATAAAAGTTGATTTAGACTAATTGATATATGCCTACTATGCTGTTGACCTTATTATTGTCGAGACAACAACTTCCTTGTTCACACATTTCACCACGAGGTCGCTGTATTATTTTTAATTTGTAAATATTCATGTGCATGTATAAATTTTTGAAAATTTCCTTCAGTGCTCGTAAAATTCTTGAAAACCGTTCGCTGGCCGATGAAGAACGTATGGATGCTTTGGAGAATCAACTGAAAGAGGCCCGATTCTTGGCTGAGGAAGCTGATAAGAAATACGATGAGGTGCCACTGCAAACTTAGCCTTAAAGATAATAATTTCAGTGTGCCGTTATGTGATGACTTGATTGTTGACTAACTCCACATATACACCAGATATATAACAACAAATAATGCTCTTAATATTTACAATCTGTTCCAAAAAATAGTGCTGTTACTACTATACTACTATATCTTTCTCAGAAAGCAAAAAAAAAACACCAACTTTTTTCTTTTACAGTAGCTTATATAGCCGGCGATATCTTTTTTTTTTGTTTGTTAATAAAAAAAATGAACAAAGAACACCATGGAACTGCCCTACGATTTTGTGCGGTTAAACAATCGTTATACCAAAAAAAATGCCTTCAAGATCTCTCAAAGTAGTCTCTTAACAACGTTTATTTCGAGAATAATGCGAAATAATAGTTACCGGTTCGAGAGTGTATTGTTTTCTCCAACGAAGACGTGATTTTACAACAAGGAATTTGTGAGAAAATGTGACGTGACATCTCAAGGTTATTTTGTGTTCGATATTGGGATAAAATAAGTGTTTTTAGTGAAGTATAATTCAAGAAGAAAGAAGAATACATTCGACTAATATTGGTGAAATTTCTTGTTCACTTATGTTGTTGGGACACGCCTAATTTCGTTGTTTAACTTAAGTTTTTGACCAACTTTACCTTCAATAAATAATCTAGTGCAAAAGAAATGATTTCCAGTACTATCTAAAAGAAATCGTTTATACTTTATAATTAGAATAGAATATTATTGCAGCTATTATTTAATTAAATAGTTTTCTAAATGAATTCAATAATAAAAGATATATACACCGTTTTGCAGCTTATCATGGTTGTGGTTTTAGAAAAAAAAAATGCTTAAAGTATACTCGAAGTAATCTAGAAAATTATATACATACTTATATAAAGCAGAAAAACAAATATAGATATATTTTGTAGATAAAATTATTATTTGTATATACATTTGAAAACGTGTACATATATAAGTATTTAATGTATATATAGATAAGTAATTTATTTTATTTAAACAAGGATTATTACTGCAATTTGTTAATCTTGTGTAAATGTACCAAAATCACATTATCAAATAATGTAATTGTTATAAATTCGGCCTAAATTGTGTGTCAAAAACGTTTGTGAAGGAGTTTATAGAAAAGACAGACACTTTGTTATCATAGACTACTGTGGTTGAGCTCTTGGATAAGTAGTGACGTTCTATTTCGATGGCCAAGTCTTTCTGCAAAGGCTGCAAATCAGATGAGTATGTTCCATGGTGGACAAGGATTCATTCTGCATGTCTAAACTTCGATTTTATAAGTTGCACCACAACCATAAATTTTATTTGGGGAAAAAATTATAACTATTTACCTGATATATAATTACATTGACTAATTATGAGCAAGTTATTCCATTTATAATCAGTAATTTTGCTTGAAGAAATTATTATATATGAGGGACCAAATTTTTATATTCCTGGACCAATCAACAACGAATTTTCCAATTCCATTAATTCGTTGTTAAAAATATTCTTCTCCTTCATCTACGCAATAGTCTTCAGTAGCTGTTGTAAATTCATCATCGTCTGGAAATTTTCTCCCTATAAGTCATTTTCTTTGTCATGGAACAACAAAATGCTTTGTACAATGAACATTCGATATATTCACCTTGACTGGAAACAGAATTTTAAAAAAGTTGCTCTTAAACAAATGTTGATTACAACAAAATGGGTAGTCAATATTTTTAAAATAATACATCTTTCAGCGTAATGCTGTTTAACACTAGGTTTATAATTTTCATTCGGAGATGCTAATGTTGCTAACAAATGCTTGCGATAACGTACTTTAAGAGATTTAATGTTGTGCTGATCCAGTGGTTGTAGGTAAGAGGTCAGGTAAGAACAAAATTTTGACGTGTTCATTGTCAATCGCTTCATGACATGTTGCATTGTCGACGATTGGTAAAGCCTTTACAGGTAGATTTCTTGAAGTTAGGTAAGATGTTACGTCAGGAATAAATCGCTCCAAAAATCATTCCTCAAACAACTTTGTCGTCTGTCACGCATTTTTGGAATAGCGATAATATAGTGGAACAGTGACATTTTTAAACCTTGGGACACCTTGGACGGATTGCTTTCCCAATCATTAAGGGCAATTTATGATTGCCAGTAGCATTAACACATGGCATTAAAGTGACCCTCTCCTTTCTGTTTTTTCGCCCAGGTGCGATTACTTCATTTCGATGAACATTTGGCAATCCTTTGTACACTAATTGTGTTTGATTTTCATGAATGATACTTTTAAATTTTTCGAACACTGGAACTTGAAGCGTTGCATGAGAGTTTCTCACCAGATATAGTCGATAAGCGAATGCCATATCTTTTTTTTAAGTTGTTTACCTTGCCAAAAACTCCTTAGTAAATTCCATTTGACCATAAATTTCTTTAGTCTTTAATTTTAAAATTTCATTTATGACAATATTTTTTAATTCTCGCTGTTGTAGAAACCACGTATATAAAGCTTGCTCCATTTCAACAAATTCCGAAATTTTCATCCTTTTGGAACGTTGCAGCACGAGGCGACATAGTTTTCTAAATTTTCTTTATTTTTTGCAATCTTTGAAAAAGTTGACTTGTCCACATTCTATTTCATACACAGCTCTTTTACTTTTGTCTCCTCAATTTCCTGTAATATATTTAACTTTTAATAAATAGATAAAGATTTTCTCTTCATTTTTCCATTTTTAACACGGTTATTTTAACGACTGACGGTTGATGTGATTATATCGAATAACAGAAACAACATTTATTGACAATATCAAAGGTTGCTTATATCAAAGGTGACTATATCGAATGTTCGCTGTATTATCTTCATCATTTCACTCTAATAAAATCTCCGAGGAGATCTATTAAGCTTGTGCAGTACCCTCCTGTGACTGTGCTGCTCTTCATATAATCAATTTTCACGATTTCCTTAGAATTCCAAAATATGTAGCCATTATTTTAGAATTCTGGGAAAATTTGAGGAAAGAGCCATGTTAACCCGTTACCCGTCATTGTTCCAACTTTGGAGTGCTCAAGAAAATTGCTGTAGCCTGACACAAAAAATAAAATTTTTCTTTCTCTTTGTTTTGTGTCAGTCATTGGTATCTAGCCTTATTATAAATCATAAAAGTTTAATTGTTTTTATTTTATAATTGAAATTGAAATGCCATTTTTTTTTACTATTTTTTTTTTATTTTCAAAAGAAAATTTTAAATAATTTTTTGCAAGCTTTTTGTTATAGTAGACAGAAGCATAAAGACCTGACATACTGATTTATTCGTCTTTAGCAACACCAATACTCCATAAATAGGATGTTACCTTTTTAACTTTAAAATATATTTTCATGAAATCTTGTTTGTGGTATTTTTGGCTGGTATTACGTTCAATTACATAAAAAATCCAAATATCTCATTTCATCGAGTTGAATAAGTTAAATTTCTTAGGATAGCTGGACCCCCCATGGATCATGATAATAAAGCCATGTTTTATAGCTAGTGACAAGTTACTTTGTTAAACAAATCTGGTTCATCTTCACAAAGCATTTGAAATCCACGGTCTTGGTAGAAACTGCCAATTGCCACGGCTTCTATCTTGCACCAAAAATATTTTGTTTCTTTTTCTGACAATATCTGAAATTTGCTTGTCGGGAGAACGGCCCGGACCGTATTTAAATAATTTTGACTACCTCTCAAACCGCATAGTGACTAAATTGAAAACTGCCCAATCCAGGAATATCAAAATAATCACCTCATAAGTAATTTAAAAAGGTCTTTCAAGGTTAAAATCTAAGATTTTCAGAAAAATCACCTTGGGGCACCAAAATTCATCTTATAAAATCGTAGATTTGAAGACCACATCTGTTCTTTACAAAAAAAAAAAAAACACTAGTTAGAAGCAATCTTTTCAGGTCTACACAGTTTTCTTGACTAATATTTAAGGGTGCACATAGCAATACAAGCCTGTGATAACTGCTCCTGAATATTTACGGCTGCGCTTTCGTAATTCCTCATTAACGTGATTGCTGTTTCTTTGTGCGTTATTCTTCTATGATTTTTTTAGCATCTTACACGTAGATGATAGATATTTAGAATTGGACGAACGTAGAAGTAAATATGCTTAAGATTTGCTAATAATAAAATGGTACGGTATTCTTTTAATTTACTGCTATCTTGCAATTGAGGAAAAGCAAATAAGTCCCGCATATGATTTACTGTGATCAGATTTTATGAGATTATTATAGAATATACCGTTAATACTAAAAAAAAAATTACTTCTACATTCACCAAATACTAAAAACCATTTGATTTTTTCCATTGTGTTTCCTTAACAACCGTTTTTATGGCCTGCCCTAAAAACTTGTGAAGCCGTTTCCTATTCATTCTATTGAATAATATCTCCAACCATTCATACTATCTTTTTTTCACAACGTACAGGTGGCCCGTAAATTGGCTATGGTAGAAGCTGACTTGGAAAGAGCTGAAGAACGCGCTGAAGCTGGTGAATCGTAGGTTTCAACATTCAAATTCTTAGTTTTTGCATCGTGTGGCATGTTAACAACAACAAGGCATTATATAACTCTCGATGTTTATGATTACAGCTTTTGACAAAACAGGCAATCTAGATGATTTTTTTAGCGGCAATGCACCCTACCAAAAAAAAAAAAACACCCAGCAAGCCAGTGCCATCTACACCTACTTTTTTTTTAATTTCTAATTTTTTACCTTTAACCTTATGTGTTCCACGTTTTATTTTCGTCTTATTTACTTTTTTTTCGAATGTGCATGTTGAAAGTATGTAAGAATTTGTTTTTTTTTTTTTTTGTTTCAAATAAAAAAAAAATTGATTTATATTTTATTTTATATTTAGTTTAAAACTAGCTTTCAAGATGCAGATTTCTTAACTCTAATTTAGTGCATTAAGTTGTAATTTTCTTTATTTATTTTTTTATTTAATTAACTTATAGAACTAAAAAAGGCCTAGCTTTTGAGTGTGCATGTTATCTGTTTGATTTAGGTTGCCCGAAAATTGGTTATCATGGAAATTGACTTAGAAAGAGCTGAAGAACGTTCTGTTCAAAGTGACAGGTAGGGAAGCTTTATTGCCTGATCTGCTTCTTAATTACTAATCTACTATTTAGCTTTTTTTTACAAGTAATCTTCAGGAGAATCTGCAAAATTAAATTTTAAAAATTTTTCAACGAAACATACAATTCAATTTTTTTTAATTCCTTTGACCTTAAATAATTAATTTTGCGGATTGTCCAAAATTTTTTACTATAAACAATATTACTAATAATACATTTTTTCTAATTTGACAGGAAAATCGTAGAACTTGAGGAAGAATTGCGTGTCGTAGGTAACAACCTCAAATCCCTTGAAGTGTCTGAAGAGAAGGTATGAAACCTTTGAATTGTATTTCTTCTTATGAACAATGAATATCTTTGGAAAGATCAAAATATCATAGTTGGCTATTAAATTACAACCACTAAGGAAACCACTAGGAGATTCTTTATATAAAACAAGTGGAAAACGATTTTTCGCTACTACTTGATCAATAACTATGAAAATAAATGAAAATACATGGTGACGGGGCACCGGGTGACCGGATCCCCCCGTAATGTTTTTTTTTTTCTAGAAAATTTGCATAGTCCTTAAGACCATGTAACATGGCTGAAATTATGTAATAAAAAAAATTGCTATTCGTTATAGTTTCCAAGAATCTAAAAATCTTGCAAATTTTGTTCTTATACCAAGGTACCCCTTTCGGTTTCTAGAGTTTCGTTGAAATGTGAATTTTCAGGTGTTCTTTTCTAAGTGATTATCCATACGAAAGAATTAAAATATTACACATTTATCTATTTACAATAATGTCTTATATTGTTTGAAGCGGTCCTAATTTAATAGTCAGCCACTGTATTTCTCCAAAATAGAAGCATTATTTTTTTACATTTAATCTACAACAAACTTTAATAAAATAATGTGGCGTTCTTGTGATTATTTCTTAAATTTAATCTTATTTTAACGGCTTTTCTTTTTCTTAATTATGGGTTTATCGAAATAAAACTAACATCTTTTACGTTTCGACAATTTTTTTTGTTTTCTTCAGAATTGTCTTTTTATTTTTTTTTCCCCAAAAATAAAACAATGTCAAAGCACACAATATTTTAAAAGTTTTTTTTTATAAAACAATAGAAGTATTTTGTTACATTATTTGATTTTTTTTATATTTAAAATTGCAACAATAATAATTTTAAATATAAAAAAAAAACAAATAATGTAACAAAATAATTCTGTTTTATAAAAAAAACTTTAAAGTGTTTTTTTCTAAAACT